>JAOXNG010000021.1:50935399-50945502 GCA_028566535.1 Scolopax minor
AGAAAAAAAAGAAAAGGGAGTACCAACAGATATGATGTGAGCCTTATTCAGTTTTAGTTTGGGCTGTTCTTGGAGGCATAATGAAGCAGCAGAGGGACTACTCTTTCCCTCTGCTGGCATATGCTCAGGCAGTATGGCTGCAAATGGTGTTAGGTTTGCCAGGGAAATGAAAAGTTTGCATATCTTTAGGTTACATCTTTTGGCATATCAGTTATTGGCAGCTCTGCTGTCATTGTCTTAACAATAATGTAAAGACAGACTGCTTTCCATGAAGCAACTTCTCCCCTCACAAAGAAAGGCCCTCTCTCAAGTTTCTTAGACTTTTATGTTGAAATGAATTTACAATGAATGTTTGTCAACTTTTTAAACATTAAAGCCATAGGTACTCTGTTGACAGCTTAAGCTGTTTATGTAGGTAAATCCTTCTTGGTCTTCTCTTCCCGTATATATCTATTTGTCTTTTAGATCCCTTTTTCTACTCAGTAAGACCATAATGTGCTGTGGATGTCTTGCTGGCATTTCTAACAGTACAAACAAATCTTGGACTGCGACAGTGGGGTTGTTTTAATATGGCAGCTGCCACTGAGATTCAGACATCCCAGTGCATAACTCTCCTAATTTGCTTTCTTTATTAAAGTACAGCCAAACTTCTGTCTTCCCAGCATTATTCCATAGATAGCTGTAGGTACAAAGAGATCATGCTCGCACTACATTATTTCAACGTTTTTCACAATGGCAAATATCAAACAATTCTAAAGGGTCAGTAATTTTTCTCCTAATTTTTAAGATGTACCAGCTGGCTCAGGAGGAAAAAATATATTTACTTAAGGCATTATAGTAGCAGAAGTAGCAAATGCCAAATGATCTTCTTAAATGTGTACCTTCATTTTCATTAAGAAGTTGATGTAGTTTCTAAGTCATTACCATTAATTAAAATGTTTTGATATTAATTACTGGCAATTAAGGTGAATAATTATAAACAGATTTAAGTAACTTAAACATGGTATAAGCAAAGCCTCAGACTTCTATAACTAAAAAATGGGCTAATTTTGAGTTATATTGATTAGACTTTGGATAGGGTTGTGATCTAACAGTATTAAATTCAAACCTTTCCTCAGAGCTTCATTGGTATAATATGCCTTTAAGATGATGCAGCCACAATCATGGTAGTTATATTGAATTTCACTTTCTTGGTAGAAGTATGCAGTGTTCTAATGAAGGTTTCCCCCATTTTCAGAGGGAAGTTTTCCTAATGTATAAATAGGTCCTTAGGGACATGTGGGATCCCTAAGTAACCCACAGAAAAACCATTAGTATTCACTGAAGTTTTTCTGCTCTAAGCAGCTGGAGAAAACAAGGCATCCTCAGTCCCTTGTAGTAATTGCCATGGGTTTAAAGCTTGCTCCTTACGTGCTAAAAAGGCAATTTGAGTTCACTGGTATATCTTGAATATAGAAGGCTTTTATGTTTGTTTTGTGCAAATAATTTTGTGTTAAGAACGTTATATTAGCGGTGGGTTGGGTTTTATTCTGTTTTAACTATAAAAATATGAATTTAACATCGAACTCTATAACTTTTCTAGACTTTATTTGGAGAACCTGTTCTTTGGCTAGAGCTCTGAATATGGCTTTATTATTATGTAAGACTTAATGGTTTAACAGCTTTTGTTAAAAACAGAAATAAAATTTGGGGGGCTCTGTAATAATTACAAAACATTTTGAAAGTTACTTGAGGAAAAATATTCTAGCAGTCTAATGCTTTGAAAATCTCAATTTAACTGAAATAGTGTGCTTTTGTCAATACAATACATGTAGGCTTTTCAGAATAGGGAAAATACTTTGGGAAGGAGGAGTTTTTAAACTTTTGATTAGTTAAAACAATATACTTCCTAGAGTGGGTACATTGCCCTCACAAAGCTATAAATTAGAACAGTTAAGAATGAGAAAACCTGGTGTAAGCAGGTTTTTTTAACTACACACATACAACTGCAGCCACCATAGGATTGCTGTATCATTTGAATCATGTTAAAATGTCATAGTTAAAATGTCACAAATTTTGGACATAGACACAGAGCATAAATTAATTCAGTTTTCCAAGCAAGAAGTGGTTGAATATATTGTGCTCCATGTCTCCATGGAATGATTTTCTTTAAAATAAAATTTCAGGCTACATCTCCTAAGACAGTCAGAGAGCAAATTACTGAAATACTGAGATCTCTTTTTTACACCAGAAATTATTCAGCCAGGAACATGGAATATTTGAATGTAAGCCTTGTTTGTATGTACTGGCGTTGAAACTTACTGTTTTGGAAGGAAGATAAAGATAAAGATAGCACTAACTGCAACAATAAAAACATTTTCTATCCCATCTTGAAATTCCTGGCACAATGGTGAGTTTAAAGATTTTAGACCTTACGACGATGGGCTTCCTTAGGCTTTAACCACTACCCTCCATTCAGACTGTGCCTTGCTATTTTTACCACTACTTAAAAGTACAGGTTTCTGAAATATGGCTCCTAAACTGTGATATCTGTACCAAAAGCCTGATAAAAAGCATTAACTGTTCTTGTTGTTGCATCATGGTGATACTTGAGCAAGCTAAGTTTGGGTACCCTTGCCAAGGACAGTCCTTCCTAAAAGATGAGTTATGAGAGTATCAGTGGTATTTTTACTTATATTTTTTTATTCTAAAATTTTATAATTTAATTTAAAATATAATAAAATATAATAAATATAAATTATAATACATTTAATTTAAAATATAGACTATTTTCTTCTATAATTTAAATTTTTATTTATTCTGTATCCAGGTTGTATTCATTAGAATCAGTATGATCTGCATGTCCGTATTTCCATAAACACCACCTGTGCTGTCAAAAAAGTCATCTCCTCTTGGCAGAAGTTACCTTTTTCAGAGTAAGGCCCTGGATTTTAGCTGATGTCTCAGGTTCCTCTAAAGAGCACCAAGAGATGCTTTCGTAGCTTTCTTCTGCCCAGTTCTGCACATAGCCTGACAGTTGAACCCACGGCTGTCTCATCCCTACCCAGGAGTGTTGCTGAGAGTAATGTCTATAATTTTGAAAAAGAAAAATACACTAACCAAGGGTAGTGTTATTTGTCTATTACCAATATAGATGTCATAGACAGCAGGTCATGTTCTCAGAATATCAAAAACATATTTCCCTGAAGTATGTCGGTCCTCTCTTGGGTCATGGTTTCAGCTACCTGCTCTCACGCTACCATTTTATGTGACTAAGAGGATGTGCAATTTTTCACTGTCCTCATCTGGACAGCACACTCATTCTGGGTGTTAATATTTTCTGTGTATTTTCAGTTGCTTAATTTTAAAAATTTAGTTTCAGATGGAAGAAACTAATTCCCCCGAAGTTAGGTTTTACATTTCAGTCATGTCTAATTGCTTTCTTCCTTTTGAACTAACAAACTTAGACAAATAGAGAAGAATGTGTTTAACCCCAGCTTTGCCTGGGGTTTTATATGGTGCTTAAGAGGAGGAGAATAATTCTGTTTGAATATTCAGTCTCTTCTTGATCAGTAAATATATCTGCTTTAGCTCAGACCCAAAGCTTCCAAGTTCCTTCTAAAGGTGGTTAGGAATAATTTAATATAATTCTGTAAAAAACAGTCACCACACTGAAAGACTCTCTAGTTACCTGCATGAGTCTTGAGCCTCATGGAACTTGTGTCAACATCAAGTCACCAGATTAATCCTCTGTCTGAAGTGTGACAGTACTTTTGGTGAGAAGTAAAATGGATTTTAAATAGTGCAGTCAGGTGCCATCAGAAGGAACAGCTTATGCATCTCCTGCTTTATAGGATATAAATCAGTTCATTCAATTGTAAGATGACAAATTGAGGATTGTTTTTGTTCTGGGCTAATAGGAAAGGGTATTTAAATATTCTGTGGTTTTGTACAATATTAAAAATCCCTAAAAGAAAAAAAAAAGCAAAAGCCAAAATACCAACTCATGTAAGCAAATGATCTTCCATTGTGCAATACTTTTATTTTATCTTCTAGAATGTCACGTTTTTACCTTTATTTTAAACAGTGTTGTTATGTGGTATCATACATGGGTGTTTTGGGATAAGGCAATGTCAGAAAAACAGATCAGTTCCTGATGGGGATGCATAGGGTTATTTATTGAGGATGGATTTAAAAAATAAACTAATGTTGCCTCACTCTCAGGCTTTTGGAATAGTGTCAAGAGAATTTTTTTTCATATTTTTCTCTTAATTTGCCTGTGGGTCTTGACCTCATGATAATAATTCGTTAATGTGCACTTATAATTATTCAGTTGATGTTATCATACGTTAGACCTGATTTCACCCTGGCCCTGTGGCTAACCCAATTAAGAGGGATGCAGGATGAGGCTTTTCAGGTTCTAAGCTGTGATCAGAAATGGGGGTCGGCAGGTCACATCTTTGGTTCTGCTGTCACCTTCTGCCTCAGTGCTTCATTTTTGCTATTGTAAAAAGCTGAAATTTCCTGAAATTCAGGCCCAGTGATTAAGCTTAAGATTGCCAACTTTGGCAAAAAAAAAGTAAAGAGGAAATTAGACTTCATAGGCTTTATTTATGTCAACTAAAATGAAATAGCTGGATTAAGGTTCTTTTAATGTCTAAACTTCTTTTGACTCTACAAATCATATAATTCTATTTAAAAGATTTGTAGTGTGCTGGCAAGCTTTTCCTTTGGTTTGACTCTTAAATTTCTCTTCTGCTTTTACTTCTTTCTAGCATCTTTCAATTTGTAAATTCCATTGAAGAGAATCAGCATTGTTTAGCTTTCTTATTTAAAATGTAACTGATACATTTGCATTTTGAGTTTGTGCAGTGTGCAGAATCTTTCTGTCTACTCATTAAGGCCATGTCGTTAGCTACAATCCATTTTTCCCTGTATTCTCTGCAAAAATGAATTAGGGAGCCTGAGTGTTTGTGTCTACCTTAGGTGAGGAGGGGGAGTAAAAAATGAATAGTTTACTTTTTGCCAGTAGAGATACTCATTTCGTGCTGTCTGGCTATGTTTCTGCATCAACAGTAACACGTCACAAGAAAATGAAGGTAAAATTGGGTATGGGTTCTGTTATATTCTGATAAAATCATGACTGTTCTTTCCTAATGCTAAATTTGTTGAATGCCAGCTCGTCCATAACTATAATAAAACCAGCTAATGCATAAATGAATTCTGGCAATTTTAAATAAAATTTAAAAAACTGATATGACAGGGAAGAATGCTAAGAGGTAACCAAGTGTGTAAACACTAAATGAAGGATTATCCTTATTTGTGAAAAATCCATTCCAGCGAGAAATTGAATTGGGGGCTTCTCTCAAAAAAGAAGGGCTACTGTAGCCAGTGAGGCAAATCAGCGCCTGATTTTATTCCCTTTACAGTAATAAGGTTATGTGAGACCCATAAACAATATATAAATGAGAATAAATGTAACTGAGTACTCTCTCCTTCCTCCTCTTTAAATATTCTCCTCCAAATAGTGAAGTACTGATTATGCCAAAGTTTTAAAACTGTATGAGATCAAGCATATTAGGAGTGATTCACTTCATTTGTTAGAGCATATTGCATAAACAGCCTCACCTCTTGTCTGGTATTTTTACTTTGTTGCAAGGATTTTCTCTACAAAGCAAATATGGACGTTATATGCATAAAACAACTAACACATATAAACTAACTAACACATATAAAACAGTAGATCTTGTATTTATTACTCTTTCAACTCAAGAAAGAAGATTTCACCTCATCAGTGAAAACAGCTGGTCCAGAACCTGGTATTTGTCAGTATTTTAAGTTATGCAGAGGTTAATGATAAAGAAAAGATCACAAATTTCTGTGCTACTGACACTGACTTTTAATGGATCTCATCAACGTGTAGCGAGTAATTTCAGAAACTAGATCTGTAAAGATTATTAGACTGCAACACTCTTGGCACTAGTTTACTGTAAAAAGATGCATCCCACTTAGAAAACCAATTTGTATTAGACTTACCTGTCCATGTGTACTTTAATTGTATATAAACATTCTCCAATTATACAGTGTGCATAAATCCAAAAGCTGCTGGTGAAAGCTAAAACAGTAGATTAACTTCTTGGACAGGCTCTTTTTAATAAGTAGACTGTAAGCTTTGTGTACTGCAAGGAATTTAAACTGTCTCAGTGTATGAAGTGCTCCCTCAAAGGCTGTGTCTTATGCAAAAAAGACAAGTGTTGTAGCAACTGGTATAGGACACAAAAAAAAAAAAAAAAAAGGAGAAAGAGAAGGAGAAAAACATATGGATCTGCTCCTTTCTGCTCCTTTTCAAATGCAGATTGTTGAGGCTGGAAGTCTACCACTTAGTCACTGTGTTCTCCGTTGGACCATATGGTTGCAAAATCTAGTGGAATGATATAAAACCCCTTGTTCTCCTCCTGAAAATAAAATACCATAGAAGAATGTGGAAAAGGGAGAGGATTTATTTTATTCATTCTAGCTACACAATTTTTAATATGGTTTATTTTCAATGTCTTTGATATTTTATGGAATCATATATGTCTATCAGTATTTAACTTGGTTACTGTCTTTGTCCTTGAAATATACGGGGTGAAAATCTCTAAGTATGCTCCCCAAATATAAGATTAAATTACAAGCATTTTTCTGTCTAGTTCCAGTACTCTTATAACTGTACTCCATCCACAGCTAAAACTCAGCAGAATGCAACACACCTATTAACAAGGTATCTCATATTTGTACAAAAACTGAAAGCAGTTATTTCGTGGTCCGTTACAAGCTATGTCACCCTCAGCTTTTGATGAATTCACTGGGATTCAGTCTCCATATGAAACAAAAAAGGACATGACCACCTCTAGCAGCTCATTGGCTATCCTCCTGCTCTGAATTTGCAAACAAGGCTCAAGAGAGGAGGGATAATGCAGATACAGATGAGGATTTTGGGGGGAGAAAGGGGGTGTTTAGTGTGCATGTAAAATACCTTACAAATGGTGATCCTGAGGGAGGGGATCCCTCAGTCACCACCAGCACCATGTCTACACTGGAATAAAATTTCATTTTGGGTGTGTTTGGAGATAATCATGTCGTGATGAACATGGTTGTTTCTTCTTTGTCTTTTAGACAAATATCAATAAGCATATTGGCTTTTAAAGAGTACTTTACTGGCTAAATTCAACTATGGTATTTCACAGTTACAGTCTAGTTTTAGCATAGTGTAAAATCATGTAAACAGCAAGATCCGTGCAGTGAAACTAGTAATACATTCATTCTTTAGTAACAGAGTTAAGGTATATATATGAGTTTGAAAGTTCATGAAGGACCGAAGGCCTTATTCTCTATCACATGCCTCTTTTACATTACAGTAAAACTTTTAGATCTGTAATAAGTGAAGTTGAGTGGTTATACTTCATCCTCACCCATAAAAGTGAAAAGAAAATTAATCCTCCGTGAAAAATTAATCTTCAACTTTTTTACACTCCTCTTCATCACCTTTGAAAAGCGGTGAGCGAACCCTTCGTACTGTGGTATAAAGTTTTCACCATGATTTTGTATCTTTGTAATAGGATTTAGAAAATAATGATATTGGCTGCAGTAGTTACTCAGCACCATAACAAAGCTGCAAGCTACAAACTACTTCTTCTGTGACTGCTGTAGCAGAAAATCTTACATGGAACAGTTAAAGAGCAGATCCCATTGGTTAAATTAATTAACCTGTTTGCTACACAAGCGTTTTCAGTTCAGGTGCAAGTAGCAAGGATTAAGTTGAAAATTTCTCTTGTGAGAACAGTAAATCTGGCATTAACTATGCCAAGAGATTTACAAAAATGGTAATTTAGCTTCCTAGATGTAGCTTCCTAGATTTAGCTTCCTGTTGTCACCTGTCTGCACTTGGATATGGGAATTTGTTTCCATTTTCTAGCCTTTTGTTGCTGGTGAGAAGGTCTCGGATTATAGAGCAGAGCAGAACTTGGTCCTGTGTTGATGGTTGTAGCTGAACTTGTCTTCAGCTTTGGCGATGAAGGGTCAGCCATAAAACACTTTCTAAAAATGCTGTAAACCCCACATTTAAGGATATTGTGACTGTCATCTGTCTTCTTTCCCCCACCTGGACCGGGCTTATCACTTTCAGAACATATGGTTTCCCTCGACAGATAAGGTACTGTAGTGCCTAAATTACTTCTGTTCCTTCTCTATTAAACCAGTCCTGCTCTTCCACCTTTCAGGAACATATATTTCCTTCATTCATGATTTAGGGGATTAAGAAGATTGTCTCTTTATTTACCTAAGAAGACTTTTTTTTTCTTTTCTGTGTGATAGCAGTGAAATTATTAGTAAGGAATAATTTTTTAGTCTTTACGTTTGTACAGTATTTTTTTTTAAAGGAAAAAAATATTTGATACTCTGGGTGTCTGTGTGTGACTATCATAAGTATATATGCGGAGCGAAAGAATTATAAATTCAAATATTGAAATCCACTGTGGGATAAGAGGCAGAAATCTTAATCAGACTCCATATACTTCTTCACTGCAGACATCAATGTGGGTAGATACATCAGAGGGATATATATATATATAACTGGGACCTCAGAAGCAAAAGGTCAGGAACTCAGTACAGATGAGCTGAGCCCACTTCTCTTATATTGCTAGCCTCTGTTGAGCTCCAACTTATTCTGTCTAAAATTCTACCAGTACCTAATGTAGCAGTTTTAAAGGTCAGGCATTCCTACATCTACAGGCCTACTCATAGGAATAAAGCCTAGCTTTTTATGAAAAAGAGTGGCATCCTCAGCATCCCGTTACTGCAGTTCTTTCATGTTTGAAGTCTCAATTAAAAGTTAATCAATTAATCAAATGCACTTTATTGAATTTAGTTACATTGTCTTTAATAGATGAAGACCAAGGAGACTTACAAACTTATAGGAATTAGAGTTATAGGATATGGCTCAGTCCCTAACCTTAGAGTATTCGCCCATTTCTTTTATCAGGAAAGCAATGAGCAGGTCCTTGTTTCCTCAGTAATAAAACCTGTTTTCTTGCCTCGTTAGACACTGAGGAATTTACCTCAGAACTGGACTTTCTGTATTTGATGTCTTTACTTAGTGGCAAGGTGTGTAAGCAAATGGGATAAAAGACAAGTGGGAATTACACAAAGTAAAGGGATAGCTTTTGATAGGCGTAAATAAAAGTGAAATGCTTTCTTCTCCTCTCCTTCCCCCATTCCTTTCTCTCCCCATTGGTGACTTCTGAGGTCTCATTTGTTTGTTCCTAATCTCTACTCTGTCAGATGTCTGCATAGAATCATAGAATAGTTTGGGTTGGGAGGGACTTTTAAAGGCCTTATTTGCATCTTATTTACAGGCAAAGTGAACCATCTTTCTTTACTTGCACTAATTTTCCTTTTGGTCTACTGTCAGAATATAAACTGGCTAACCTTGTATGTTCGCATAGGAACGTATGATTTATGTACAAGTTGTAATGCTGGTCCCTGATGGTGATAGATATGTGATAACTATTACAGAAGTTAACATTGTACAGAAACTATCCAAGCTATTTCTATTTTATCACAAACAAACTGTCAGTCAAGTCAGTAGGCTGTTTTCAGAACATAGGCTTCTGCCAATAAGTAGTTCTTGCACAGCCAGATCTTTAAAAATAAGGCTACCTAGTCAGAAAATTTAAGCTATAACTCATTATACAAAAGTGTGCACAGGGGAGCAACAAAAGAGAATTGTTTTCTGGGTTGTGCTAAAAATTTCTCTCTCGTACCTTTGTTTTGTCTCAGGTTTTAATGTGTAATTCTAATAGGGAGGAAAGGAGAAAAACTTCAGTGCATTGAATAGTGAAGGAAAGAAATGGAAGCAAACACTTCTCAAGCGAGCTTATTGCTTTTTAATTAGTGCCTATGGGAAGATGCTTTGCAATATCAGTGCCATTTATACTAGTACTATCTTGAAACAGCGATGTGCAAAATTTTCCCACAACTCTCACCGTCTTCTGTAGCTCCAGAGCAGACTTACATAAATAAGTAATGGGAAAACTAGAAAACAGGTTCAATCATGCCACTTTTGCTGATGCCTGATTAGGGGGAAA
>JAOXNG010000021.1:50997225-51010894 GCA_028566535.1 Scolopax minor
GGTTAGTTCTTCAAATACCCTTGTGTAGAAAGGTCAATAGCCATCTTTTTGCAGAGGAGTCTTGAGTGTTTGCATGGTTTGCAGTAGATTTAGCTTGTATGCTGATTTTTATTTTTTTTAATCCTTCTCAAGCATCTGAAATTATTTCTTATATTATTTTAAAAATCCTTCTGCATTAATACTTGTCCCTTGGTTGGGTCATTTGCTCAACATTTTAATGATTTATGTCTCTCATGTAGA
This sequence comes from Scolopax minor, assembly GCA_028566535.1. NCBI lineage: Eukaryota > Metazoa > Chordata > Aves > Charadriiformes > Scolopacidae > Scolopax > Scolopax minor. The sequence goes on from JAOXNG010000021.1 coordinate 50,997,466, forward strand.
TATTAGCAGGTACAAAGATGTGTTTTAATGATATTCTGCTGCATATTGTTCACTGGGGGAGAATATAAATCAGGGAAAATACAATGCATTGAGTACGTGGATAGTTTCTAGCCTTTTAAATGATTCAAAGTCTTTGATGAATCACTAGTTTCTGTTGCTGGCCTCTGCTTCTGACCTTTCCCTGACTTCACAGGGCAACAGGTCTGTCAGAAACTGCATTTTTAATATTTTGTCATCTGAGATCTCCAGCTACTATTTATGTTCTCAGAGATTTTTATTATTTTTTTTTGTTCCGAGTGACCAAAACTTAAGTTGTGGTTCTACAATACAAAATCACATCTTGATTACTGGAGGGAAGGCATTCTGGGAGTTGAGTGTCCTGTTGACTGTACTGGGCACCAGTACAATATTCTAGTGGAATGTACACAGGTTTTCAATACTTCTCTCATACATTGAAAAAGCAACTTAGTTCTCCTCGTTCTTCATACGCTGCTCATGAGCTTCAGTTCAAATTTCACATGCTATTTGCCGTCTTTTTTTTCCTGTTTTCTCCCTCAAAAAGGGAAGGAAGGAAAAAAAGGACTTTTTCTATTCATTAAAACACTACTGTTCTTTCTATTTCTTTCTTTATTCTGTTATTTTCCCCTTTAGACACCAGAAAAGTCTTCTCTGATAGATCTATTTTAATGCATAACTTTCTGTGGGAGCCATTTGGCTGTGTACAAGAGGGGCAGTTGCCTTAATTCGCAATCAGAAGGCTTTGTTCTTCTCACAGTGTGTCCTTGATTAATGCAAACTAATAATTATAAACACTGCAGCGTGCAGTGTTACAACACACAAGTGATTGGCTGGTCTGCAGTTTGACAGGCTTTTCTTAGACTCAAGAAAGAACGTTACAAAAATGCATTTCAAAGTGTTTATCTTGCCAGAATTCCTAATTTTATTTTGACGCAGTTAAAGCAATGACATTTAGCAATGCTGTTGCTAAAGAAACATTAACACTTTGAATACACAGTGTTTTTCAAGGACAAATGTATTTTTTGCTTTTTTTTGTTCTTTGAAGGTGGAAAGCTAAAATTCTCAAGCAAGCTAAATCTTTTAGAAGTATATTTGGAAGTATGTTACGTTATCGTTAATAATAAAATATGATATAAAGGCATAGTGTTTTATAGGGGGTTTTATTTGTTTGGGTCTTAATTTTTGTTACTTTTCCCAGCCCCCCCAACTCCTCAGTGCCAGACGGACACATACCCAAGTTAATCTGCCAGTCCTTCTTGGCCTCTTCCTGCTGGATCAGTTTCCCTTAAGAACTTGATCTTAGCCTTGCTAGAGTAAAGAGCAAATGCTCTTGACTTAAAGTTGGGTCTGGTTAATCTTATCAAAAGAGTTAAATACTTCTGACTTTCTTATGGGTTTAATGGCTGTCGTGAGTGTAAAGAAGCATTGGATAGGGTGGGGGTTTTATGAAGAAAAAAAATAGGTAGTTGTTAGCTACAGTATGAGTGAACAGCTGAGCAGATGCTGATAGTGTGGGACTGTACTGCTAGTTCCTGGTGCATATGCTTTTAGCATGCCTTAAGTGGAAGAAGATATTCTTGTTTTAAACAGAGAGCTGCTTCATGAGAAAGGTACTCTTCTGTGCATGAGAAATGCGAGAGGTTATTGCAGAGAGTGAGAGCACTGTAACTTCACACCATGCCACATAGCACAGTAGCTTTCCATTGTGGGTAAGACCTTAAAAAGTGACCACAGGATTCATACAATTGTTGTTTCTATTGACAAATAAAAAGGAATTTCCATGTTAAGCATATTTGGATCTGATACGTGCCAGTTGTAGCAGCTGGATTCTAACTAACAGTAGTCAATATTGTATCAATTCCTTTCTGTTCTTGTTTCTTTCAGGATTCTTTCTTGATTATATTTTGCAAATCAGCTCCTCATGTCTCAACTACAATAAGACTGTGACATAATCAATATAGTGATGCTACTTCAAATCCTTTCTAAATATGCACTTTTCTAGAATCTCACTCAACCTTACAGATCGTCCTATGCATGTTTTCTTTCTCATTTAAGAATTACTATGACTTCTTACGTTTTTGTGGTTGTGGACCTAGACCTGCAAAATACTGAATATGTGGGGAATTTTTCTCCTGAAATAACTGCACTGACATTAAAGAATTAGTTCCTCTAAAAAGTTCAGCTTCAAATATTTTCTTCTTATTAAATCAGGATAACTAGTACCAGAGTTGATAACGTATACCTGGAACTGCTTCTATTAGACTGCTTTAAATTATCTTATTGTGTAGCAATCTTGTGACTCTATTTTAATTTTTTGTTTGTATACTAATGATGTATACATCATTAACTCTAAGAATTTCATATTAATCATGCAGGGATGAAGTAGTGGGAAGATTTACTCCTGATGTTATCATCAGGACCAGGAAAAAGTAGTTGGGATTGGGATTTGAGTGGGTTTTGTTGGGAGCATTTGGAGGGTTTTTTTAGGGCTTTTTAATGAGTGTTCCCCACCAACTTTTATAAATCACACTTAATTTTTATTTCTTATCCTTTCTTTCTACTATCACTCTTTCTGAGTGTAAATTATGTAAGGATATTGTCTAAAGACATACAAACCTACTGAATTCCACTAAATGGGAAAAATCAATGTTCTAATAAAAGTATGCTAAGAAATTTGAGTGTGAAGGAAGAGGGATAGATGTTAAGGCAATGTTAACTTGTTAGTCTTGCTTGTCTTTAACAAGTCAGTGAGTTACACAGTATCTTCATGGAGTGAAATTCTAGGCCTGAAAAGGCGAAAAAATGTGAGACTTGATGACAGCCATTTGACTAGATGATGATAGCAAGTCTAACATGCTGGGGAAAATCAAAAGCTTGAAAGTATAGGAAAAATTATGATAATAGAATACTTAAATTGCTTTCTTGTAAATTAGGTAATTATTCTGTTAAACCATGATCCCAAGAGTAAACTTTTAGATGCTGTTGGGTTGTGTTAATGGAAAAATTGATCAAAGAACATGGAAGAGAAGGTAATGCAGAGGACCTGGTTTATAATGTCATGTTTATAATGACGACTGTAATACATTTACGTTCAGCAACTTCCCAAAATCTGAGAGACATAAGTATTAAGCTTAATTTTAAAAAAAGAGAAGCTACCTAAAGTAAGGGTGCTTGTTGAGAAGAAGCTGGATAAGGCAGATAAAGAGAGTTAAATCTTTGGAGAAGACATGAAAATTATGCTGGAATTAAAGATTATCTGCACAGAAATTTGAGGAGGACTGGCTGGAGTCTAGCATGACTAAATTGTGGGGATTAAAAAAAAAAAAAAGGAGGTTATTGGAATTAAGGATGCATCTATGAGAAAAATTAAAAAAAAAACCAACCCTCCCCCCAGCAAACAAAACCAAATGAATAATTCCAACACCTTTAAATATAAAAATGCAATTAGGCAATAGAAAAAAGTTTTTAACTTGCAAACAGCAGAAAAACCCTTAGAGTCCTTTTAAAGTATGACAAGAGAACATGTACAAGTCCACCAGATGGAGAGGATGTCCTTTGGAGAGGATGAGTTGTACAGCTGGGAACAGTTCATCCTTGGGTGTGTTCAGTATGGAGGAACCTGGGAAACTACTTATTAGAAGTTCCTTGGGAAGTACTTTGTAGAAGTCCCTCTGTGGACCTTAGGAAAGATACTTAATCTGCTGGTGATGTGGCAGATGGAATTCAATGTATGTTAGTATTAAGTGATATCCACTGGGAATATAAACCCAAATTTCATATATACATGATTGATTTTGAGATAACTATTACTTTTAGGAATGAGACCTAGGAGCTACAATAGTTAATTCCACTAAATGCTGCCTTGGTGCTTATTAACAGTCAGCAAAGTAAATTTTTTTTTAATTATGTAAGAAAGAACTAAAGAACAGATTCAGAGATGCCATCTTCCCATTCACTAGTACAGCATATAAATAAGTCTTACATATTGTGTAGTGTTCTTGTATTCTAGAAAGTTAGAGTAGAATTCAAAGAGGTACCAAGAGAGTAAACCACTCATACTTTTCTGACTAGAAAGTAAACTACTGAGAGGTGTGCTAGACACCTGTGCAATCTTTGGTGGCATGGGGAAAAATGGATATTTTTTTTTAATTAACAATGACCAGATAACCTTGCACATAATGTAAATGTCCAGGAATCTACTAATAGTCCTCACTTCACATTTTCATTATGTTTTATTATAGTTGGGTAAGGCTTTATCTGGCAACAAGTTGAATGTGTTTACAGCAAACACTCAAAATTCACATCAGCAGCCCATGAAAATAGAAACAGATTTCAGCGAAGTTACAGGCATTTAATACTTAAACCTACTGAACCTTGTCTTTGTGTTACAGTCCAGTGTTTCTAACTGGGGATTTTAATTCCAGTTGTGTTTTTTCCCATTTTCCCCTTAGCTACACACCCAGGTGTAAACTGTGTTGAACCAGAAGTTGTCTTTGTAGCTTTTTAATCATAAAAAAATTATTAAGAAGTCCCTGTCTTAAGCTGAGAAAACAAACCTACTGTTCAACTCCTATTCACAACTCTGACCTAAGGACACGTGAGCTGTACGTCCTGTCAGAGACTGAGCTTTATTGAGGAATGTTGTCCTGTAATCTGTCTGGAATTTTTCAATGTAAACATCTTAAAACTGTCTAGTTAACGTCTGAAAGAAATGGGGGTAGGAAAGAAGGCAACAAAAACAACTTCTGTGTTTACTTACTAAGTAGATTAAAGCTTTTATATGCTTTGGTTTTATTTTGAAGGGTCCATCTTGCTGGGATGATGTGCTGATTCCCAACAGAATAAGAGGGGTTTGCCAGTCCCAAAGGTGCAACGGGAACATCGCGGTAAGATTTTGTCATGTTTCTCCAAGTACTGTGGCACTTATGATCATTTGTAGGAATTCTAAAAATGTTAAAATTGCATAAATTAATGGAAATTGACACATAAGGTGCACTTCCAAAGAGATCTTCAGCATCAGGTAATGTATCTCCAGTGTATAGCAAAAAGGAAGAACTTGGTCAGTTGCTCCTTGGAATGAAGGAGGAAATCATGTTATGTCATCTCCTTCACTGAAGTAGAACTTAGATATTCAAGTATGTGTGCATTAAATGTAGAATGTAATACTTGATTATTTTTTTTATGTTAATGCTTATTTTATAATTATTGTGTATATATTAGTGCCCTGAAAGCTTCAAATTTCTGTGTCATCTCACAATCAGATATTTCGTATCTGACAGATATTCAGGGTCTGTCCACAGAAGAAGATTTTTCACACTGTTGATTATTTCATAGTCTGTTCTCCCACATGCTGCTGTTTACTTAGTTTATCAAAGTGACATCAATGAAAAGCCTGAGTAAGAAGCATCATTACAATGAATTAAATTCTTAAAAATGAAGCTTTTTCAAAACATTACTTACAAATACTTATATTTTTCATGTGTTAGATATGTTTCAGTAGTATTTAATACCAAAGAGGTCTAAGAGGTACTTTGTTTCTCAGGAAAAAGCTTAATTTGAGATATTTCTTCTCAAAGAAGATATTTTAAGACAAACACAAAACCTTGTATATATGACAGAGTTCTATTTCTCAAAGACTTGCAGATTGGGGCAAATAAGGATGTTCCTTCAGAGGCATTTTCTTCTTCTGCTGTAGCCTTCTCTTTGTCTTTCCTAACAAGACAGTTGTGAAGTAGCACATCCCTGTGGTTCCATAGATGTCTCCTGTCTGACTGTCTGAAGTCAGAAAATATTTGTTATCTAACTTTGATAAGCAAATAGTTGCTTTAACAGCATGGGATTTGTGGCTGTCTCCCTGCACAGGCAACAGAAAGAGGTCTCACAACTTTTGGACCTTTACTAGGAGGGATCCTCTTCTGGGGATTTATTACTCTCTCCTGCCTATCTGTACTGAGCCAATTCCCAAAATTTTTCCTACCTGAAGTAGGTACATAATGACTTAATGTCATCCATTTTTTCCCAAATACCATGTTGCTATGGGTACAAAACCTCCTGCTGGCTCTCGAGATGATCTGCAGCCAGATGGTTAAGCCCCACCACAAAAGCAAAGGAAGATGTAGCTAGCTCACCTGGGCATCTCTTTGCCAATGGCATCTCTGTACGAGCATCCAGAGGCAGAATTAATTGTCTGCAAAAGTTGGGGACAACTTTGATCTTTCCTCTGCGGGGGGGTTGGAACTAGATGTAGTTCTTACATATCTTTCCTTAGGTCACCAGAACAGAACTCTATTTCCTAAACTGCTGTCATCAAAAGAAAATCGGGGCTTATTCCATCAGTAGCTATTATTGAAAATTAAATCAGAACTAATTATTTGACTTTTGAAATAAATCTAGTTTAATTTAGCTACATGAAGCGTATCTACATATAATTTCAAAACGCTACAATTACTAAAGGGATTTAGTTCATTTGTTTATATGAATCACCTCTGATTTAAAACTACAACAGTGAAATAGGGCCTCAAATGATTTCCCAAATCTGAGCACACAGAAATTATCATGCAAATCTCAGCATAATTTAGACTCTGTAGTAATAGTGAGTATATTTATACTCCATGAGTATAAATTACAGAGATTAGAGGGTGGACCTCTCAAAGCATTCATCAGAATCAATCCATAGCAGGTCAATGTCCAAATCCATATGCCATGCTGACTGGTGGGATATATTTCCCTATGTCTTACCCCAGAGTTCCCCAACCTATCAACCACATGATCTTTTGCAAACCTTCCTCAGCCCCGCTTTTCAAATCAGCTGTCATCTTCTCCAAAGCACCTTCAGACAATCTCTAGTCACACAGTTAAATGCATATTGGTTCCCCAAATGAGTAACTTACGGCTCCTAGTGATTCACTAGTGCCTGGAACGGGTAAATTTTAATCTTAACGATGAGTCAAAAAGATTACAGTCTGCATAACATGGACTTTGAGATCAATGTAGAAACCTGCATACACCTAAAATAAATGCAGAAAATGCCCCTGTTCCATAGATGGGCAAACACTATTGAGTTCAGTGAGATTTAGGTTAAAGGTAGATTTCAGCCACCTTTAGAGCTACCTTCGGAGTCTGAATAAGAGTCTTTGGCCCCATCAGTGCCCTCTGAAACAGCAACTCTTAGAAGTAGCTTCACAAAGAAAGAAAGAAAATGGATCCACTCTCTGAAAATGCTGCATTTTAGAGAGGAAAGCAGGGTATATCCTGGCTACAACTACTACTGAGTTACTACTAGGCTCAAAAGTACTTTTAAGCTACCCACAACGCAAGTCCAAAGACCATGTCCAACTCATCATGGCCCAACTCCATAACAAGCCAAGACGCAGGGTCACACAAACTGTATATCCTGCCACCCTCATTCTTCTTGCTATGGAAAAGTAGTTCCAAGACACAGCCCACACAAAAGCCATGGCGCGCTCCAAAGATGCTTACCTGGACAATCAGAGGAACAAAATGAGAAACATCACGCAGGGACTCAGTAAGTAAAAACAGACATAAGCTACCTTGACTAAACACAGAAGTTAAAATGTGATTCAGAAAAGACTTTCTTTCAAGCACAACTTTCCTTCAAATGAATAAATTTATTCCCATAGAACCCAAGGAATGTATTTGGTATACAGTATACAAACAATAAGTATAAAAAAATCAGAACTAACATTTTAAAGATTATCTCCTAAATAAAAGTGGCCTAGTTTACAGCTTGCAAAGAACTCCAGAGGAATTTTCAATCTCTTCTGAAATTTGGGTGCTGTTACTTAGGACCTAAAAAACACATTTAAACTCCAGCTTGATCCAGGCCAGAAGAACTTGATTTCCATGTCTCTCCTTTCCATGTCTACCTGTACAACAACTGTGGGTTCGTAGTTTTTAAGACTATACACTTCTGTGTACATACAGTTCATGTTTCTCAACTGCATCGGGACAGTCATATAAAAAAGACCTTTATTTTCATACTTGCTTTAGAAACAAGCTAAACATTACTGAAACCTCAACTTTGAATATTACTGGTCTTTCTGCAATAAAGATCTTACAAGGGCTCTTTGTACACCATGATCTGCTACATTTGCTTTTTGAATCAAAGGCAGAGGTGTGTGCACTGCAGTTAACGGTGTATGAAACCATTCTATATGTTCAATGTTACTGTTAACATTCTTAAAAACACTGCAGTGAAAATCCATAATTAATACAACACAACAGATTCCATCCAAGTACAAATAAGAAAACATAGCCTTAAAAACAAAATATCTATAAAAGCTTAATAAGAATAAATGTATACAGGCACTTTTAAGGTAACATTTGGGGCTCAAAACTGCAGAAACAGTGACGAGTACAGCCGGAATTTGCAACAGGAAGCAACAACCACCCAAAACTGTTACGATACACAGAAGCCTTTCTATAGTTCAGGAGGTGCTAAGGAAGACATTTGTAACCAGAAGCCTGAGCAACAAAGCTTTGGCCTCACATCAGCTACCCTCTTCCTCTTTATACTCTGCAGTAACAATATTCCGGTCACTTCTGCTTTTTTGAAAGCCTGATGAGGTAAAAATTCCCAGCATTCTCTAATCATCTTTACTGGTGTGAATGGCAAACACTTGTTGGATTCACTACATTGGTCTGGTTTTAACAGAAACAATATAGGAATTTCATAAAGTCCTGTACCTGGTGAGGAATAACCCCGTGCACCCACACCGCCTGGGAGACAGCCAGCCAGAATGCTGAGGGTCCTGGGGACAAAGAATTGACCGTCAGCCAGCAATGTGTTCTTCTATTCAGTACCCACAGCACCAGTAGCCTACCTTGCCCTAACAGTGCAAAATAAAAAAATAATAACAGATAAAATCAAATTAAATATGTAAATAAAGAACACACCAGGATCCTTATTTATTTGGAAACTATTAAGAAATTATGGAGTGAAGGACTTTTTAGTGAAGGGTTGGTGGAATCTCGTATCTAAGTATAACTCAATTACAGAATACTTTCCTATTAAGAATCCTCTTTAGCAAAGAATTAAACTGACACTTTCTCAGTCTACTCAGGTCCAAGAATTTGCCTATTTAACGATTCTTCATGAGTTCAATAAAACTTTGAGAATATCTATAATATATGCTATTCTTAGAGATGAACAATACTAAGATGCAGATCTTTGTTTAATTCAGTTAGAACTGTAAAGAAGAATTTTTCAAAGCTCTCTTCATAATTAGAGGCTTTAAGTCACTGTGAGTTCTTTTTGCTGCACTTTAATATTCCCTCTACCCTTAAGTATACTGCAGCATATTTAATGCTTAAGCACAAGCAACATAAATCCACCTAAGAGAGAGGGGGGTTGTGCCTTCCTCCGGGTTCCAAGTGCTAATGAGGTTATCCAGATTATGTGCCGGCTTCTGCAAGCACAGCATCTCTGTGTTCTGCCTACTTACACTACTGCCTTGTTGAATACTGAATCAAATCCAACGATCTGGGTGCTGATGTTGGGAGGGGATCATTTACCCTGGCACGTCATCCTCTCTGAACACATATCTTTCAGAAAATGCATTCTCCCAAAACAATAGGAGCCGTCAGCTCCAAAAGTGAGACCACAGACGACCAGTCAGTTTTGTCAACAGCTCATGGACATCTACTTTTGAACAACAGACCAACTGCAGTGACACTCTTCTGCCTCTAGAAAAAACAACACCACTGACCTCTTAAATGGCGTGTATGTTCTACAACTGAACGCTAAACAGAGGGCACACGCTCTGCTGACCAGGCTGCAGAGATGCAGGCTTTGGTAGAGGTGATGTTGATGGATGTGATGGACACACCAGTTCTCTTTCTTGTCTTTTAAACATGTTTGGTTAACACCCCTTTCCTTATCCAGCTTCCTATATCATTTGAGTACCTGTAAGAGATACTGACGGTTTAAGTATTTTGCCAACTTCACTTTCACTCTTACTCCTCTATGCTTAGTCACCTCTGTCTCTCCTGAAAATATCTCCATAAAGTACACGCCTTTAAGGTTTGCATTAAAAATTTTACTGGTGGCTATACATTTCTATGGTGTAGTGATTCAAGTAAGGTGGAGTAACAAAACAGAAGGTTTTGCAGGGTGGAACTGCCCTCCTTAAGAAATTACAGTCGTGGGTGGGGTCATGACAAATAAAACTGTCTCCCTCTCAAAAATGGAAGGAGCTTTTCCAGTCCTTTGGGACTGGAAATCATACTTCCTTTTCCTGGAGGAATTACCCAGACTACCTGTAAAGACACGCAAAAATGTCTTCAGCTGCTCAACTCCACCAATTTTGCTGGGCCTCAGGCACTGCACTGCTTGATTCAGAAGTTCCATGAAGATCAGTGGTTTTTGCTCTTCTGCAATTACCTTCATGTAGCTTGTAAGCGAATGGCCTAAATTCAGGTAATGGCAGACAGTCAAAAACTGGTTCTATTGATCTGTAAGATTAGCAATGTATGTCTCTCTGGGTGTATGCTATACACCCAAATCAAACTACCCAGCCTTGCTCACCTTTGCCCATTACTACAATAAATCCCTAAGCAGGTACAAATGGGTACTAGACCAAAACTGAATCAAGAGCCAAAGCAAATAAAACATGTAGCAAAAAGAAAAAAAGAAATATCAGATCGTTGTAGTCAGAACAAAGTGGCTTCTCCCAATAAACAAGAGGAGGTTACTGGCAAACACACCCCAGTATAAAGGGTTAAGGGAACTGGTCCTGGAGTTTGCACAATTTCCCACTTTGTCTATAGAAAGGAGGGACTAGTCTTTGAGCTCAGCTTCCTCCCCAGGATTTCCAATAGCCTCTCGGGACCTTCACCCCCCACCCCCTGGTTGTTAAAGGTTTCAAGACCTTTTCTCATTGTACTTTCCTTTCCTGAAGGAAAGTCCTGTTTTCTAGTCCCTGAATGCTTTGGCCCTTGGGCAGTATCATGAAGTAGCTCATCTTTGGTTCACAAGTTATAAAGAACATGGAGCTGATGGGGAACCAAAAATATAAGCTTGACTTCATTTCATTGAGAAATTAGGATGCAATGCCCATATCGATACAAGACAATACTTCTTCATGCTTCTGCTTACAGTGCCAAAGAGTGAGGGAGAACAAGTGAGTAAGCAAGTGAGAGGGAGATTAACGAATACAATATACAGGAGCCTAAATTGAAACATCATTTTTCACAGGAAGAAGGCTTTGGCAGGGCTCATGCTGTTTCTGATGTAGTGTCTCCAGTCGGCCCCAGGAAAAGTTGGCTGCAGTTTCTCAGAACCTGCCTTTTGAGACTCAGTGACTGCTTTTCTTCCCACAGATCTGATTAAGCTAATTGCACATTTTCTTTAATTAGAAGAAGGGAGGTCATTTATCTGCAAATGGCCTGAAAAAAAATGGATGTTGTTTTAATGTGGCTTCTTCTTTTTTTCTTTCTTAAATCCTTGCTTTTACTAAGGTGTTTGTCTTCTTTTCCCTGTTGCTTTCAGCTACCCCATTTTGCAAGGGCTAGGCACGCTGGACCTGGCATCCCGACAAATTCTTAGGGAGCTTATGAGACTGTTTTATGGGATCCAGTCACAGGGATTTATACTGTGAGGAAAACCTAGAGCTGAAGAATCCTCCTCCAGCTGCGGTCTGAACTAAAGCATAAATGAACTGAATCTCTGGGTATTTGAGGTTTGGTTTTTGTTTTTTTTTAATTCTCCTCTAAGCCTGGCCTGCTGAACAAAGCACATGGTGCCATGTCAGACATTGAGGTGGTGGGGACCCCCCAGATTAGGGGTTCCCTCCAGGCTGCAGGGACTTTGAGGTGAAATGTGAACAATGTGAAGGTATCTTAACGACCACAGTTTGACATGGAAAAGCCTCCTTGAAGCGGCGTAGATGCAGTACCTTTAAGCTCTTGTAAATGCCTCATGCCAAAGGTAGAACTGTGTGTGCTCTCAGATCTGCCTTAAAGACAAGCTGTTTTATTTGGATATTTTGAAGAGTTGGTGGATGTGGCAATCACAGAGCTATGTGTGAGCTAGTACCAGGGGTATGGAAAAAGAAAGCACGTTTCAATGATTCCTCAACTTCTGCACTGCCAAAATATCAGTCTCAAGAAGGCTGTCAAGAGCAGATCCTCCATCACATTATCCCTATTTGTTCTGTAAACCAAATAAAAAGGGCACACTGGACATTCAGGGTAAAAAGTCCTTCTCATCACTCAAGTCAGTGAAAAATGCTCAAAAAAGGCAAGGAATTAATGTGTGGGGGTGAGATGGGTGAGCAGAAGGGACACTACTAGAGCTGTGGTTTAGGGGATTTCCTTGAGCAGTGGACGACTCATCCAGATCCTGCAATGTCTGGTATGTACTCCATCTACTGCAAACTGCAGTGACTTTGAAGACCTGAACAAAGGGGAGCAATCAGTGCCACCATGCACAGCACCACAGAGTACTTCTTCTGTGTTCAAGCCACTATATTATCCTGGTTTCATTAGCTCTCCCTACCATCAAGGTGTCAATGTGGCAAGAAACAAGCAAAACAAAGACTTTCTTTTTTGTCTTGGAAGACACCGATGACCATTTTGTTAATTTTTCCTTCTCCCTGCCAGGAGATGGGCTGTTCAGTGTTATTGGTGGCAATCGCCCAGCAAGTGACCAATCTGAAGACACCACCAGGCTCAGGGACATGAAAAGAGAAGGGATGGGGAAGCTGATCTGGATGTCACAGCAGCAGCAGCATACCAGACTGCCCTCACCTCCCCACTCAAAGCTGGAGACCCCTGGACCTCTGTACAGCTGCCCCCTATTTTGGGCTTGCTCTTTATGCTGTGCTCCTGCCTCTATGTGTGTGCCTCGTTGGGTTTTTAATAATCCAAAATGGTATCAAACAGCTAAGGAAACTGTCTCTATCGTACAGGGTTTGCCAAAACATGAAGCAGCAACATCTCTCAGCAGTCCCTGACCACTGCTGCATCTGGCCATCCAGGAGCAAGCAGCCACGCTCAGCTGAACCTGGGAAGTCCTAGTGTTGGCTGCTGGGATTAACCCATAATAGGGGTTCATTCACCCCTTGGTGAGGCCTCGTCTGGTTGTGTTTATGTTGTAAGGAGTTACACTGCAGGCATGGCCACAGCCTGGTGGTGTCTACCCTGTGCACTGAGGATGCTCCCACGTGGACAGAGCATCACTCAGGACCTTTGTACCATCCACAGCTTATCCAAAACCTCTCTGCCCCTGCTGTCTCCTGTCCTCTGCTGGGACAAATACACTGCAAACTTGTCCCTACAATCACATTTTCATACCTATCTGGCCCCTGCCCCAGTGGCAAGCTAAGCACGCACACCTGCACCCATCCCTGTTCATGATGTCCCCTCATCTCCCTTTTCCCTCTCAGTGCCC
>JAOXNG010000021.1:51010994-51022622 GCA_028566535.1 Scolopax minor
GGCCCTGGGCAACCTGGTCTAGTTGGAGGTGTCCCTGTGACTGCAGGGGGGTCGGACTAGATGACCTTTGAAGGTCCTTTCCGGCCCAGATGATTCTATGAAATATCGATGTTTAAGTAAAAAAGAAGATTTCTTCATTGTTGTGGCCAAGACATAAATGGTTTTTCTTAAAAATTGTTTTTCATTGATTTGGAATTCTTATAAACACCAGCTTGCAATGTAGCTTTGAGAAACAGTGTGTGGTTTTTCTAAAATAAATTTGTGTTTTGATATAAAAATAATCTCTTGCCAGAAATTACAGACTTTAATTCTTTTGGTTGCAAATATGAAAATAGAGTAGTTGACAACACTGGAAAGCAATAGAAATCAAATTTCAATTTAGTTAAATAAAATTTGTAAGTGATTGCCAAAAGTTATAATGAATATCTTAATAATAAATGCACTATGATTCAATATATCTTCTAATGTGCTCACAAATATGAAAGGTATCTGATTAATTTTTGTGGCTTTGCTCAACATAAATGAAAATGAACTTAAACTTTCATGTGGTATGCTCTATGTGCTTTTTTTTTGTGATTCCAACTTCTTTTGAGCTTGCAGTGAAAACCAAAGTATTTTGTGACACTTTATTGTTCTATTCTGTCATAAATGCAAGAGAAATAATTGTAAAAGGTTATTATTGCAACTGTTACATTTTAAAATATGACTGCTGACTGAGAAACTGGAGAACTTAGCACGCTGTACATCAGTCCCCTGTGCTGCCTTGGGAATGTTCCCAGAGTTTCTTCGTGTTCATTTCAAGTGCAGACTGTTACTCTGTAGCCTGAGGTAACGGGCTCTTGAGAAGTTGTGTCCTCTCTTGAGAAATACAAAAGCTTATGCACACAGTTGAAAATAGGGTCTAAACAGACAATGTGGATTTTGGAAAGATAATAAGCAGTGTATTTTTCAGAATTTTGATGTTAGACTACTTTATGAAGCAAAATGGGTAGTCCAGCATTTTGAGAAATGGTGAACTAAATACACAGAGTGTCCAAAGCTCTGTCCATAGAGCTCAATTATTATTTTTTTTTTCCACATTAATTGCAGTCTATAAGACATAATACATTCACTCTGAACTTCTGCAGGACCAAAAGGATTAAGATGGTTTGGACACATATGTTAGTGCTGTTGTGGAACACACAAATCACTTTTATAACAAACTTCAAGTACATTAATTAGAAAATGGAATAGTTGACTTTAACTGATTCACACTGACACATTTTAAATAAGGATCAAATTGGAGTCTTTCAAGCTGTTTTGAAAATCAAGACCCATTCACTGTCCCAGTTTGAGGTAAAACCAAATCAATTTTGTGTTTTTTGTGTTCTGTAATTTTACATTTAGTTAGGCCTCCTCTAACTCTCTGAAATTAACAGCATATTGTGGAGCAAACTGCTCGTTCTCAGAGTGATAAGGCCAATGCCTGTGCTAAACACCAAGGAACGGTGTGCAGAGAGGCCCTTGCTTATACTTATTGCTATAACAACCCAGGGAAGTGAGGCAGAGCCTGGTACTTTGCTAACTGTCTCAAAACACCTTCAGCCAAAAGTGCTGTATGGAGCTCTGCAGGCAGGTGCTTATTTGAGGGAAATGATTGAATGCACCAGCAATGCCCCAGGCGCTGGGTTTTCAGGCATATTTGTTTGCTTTTCTCTCTGAGTTGTTTGGTTTTTTTCTTGTAATTCTCAGTATTCTTTGAAAGGGGTAACCCAAAGGCTATGGAAGCAGGTGTGGTTCTCTGAAATTCCAGATACTGCTCTCACACAAACATGATTTAGTTTCAGCTTGAATAGCTTCAACTGGATTGTGGTGTTTAGTTGGTTTTTTTTTTCTTTGATCACTTTGCTAGATAGCCAAAGGTTGCATTGTTAGTACAGAGCAGCACCAGAGTTCAAGTTTCACAGACCCATGAAAGTGTACAAAGACTTTACTGAAAGATGAGATTTGAGGTTTATTAGTAAGTGATTTATCAACTGCTCTTTATATCATGAAGAAATCTCACCTGTACCTCTGAGGTCCTTCATATGTTGTACCTGAATGTTATCAGAAAGCTTGTTCTAGACAGAGGGAGATTAAATTTTGCTCAATGAATTAAGAGACAGGTTTTTTTCCCTCCTACGGGCATGTAGTTCTAGTTTCAGTGTCACAAAATGCTGGAAAAATGAAGTGTTTGTTTCTTATGTCATTATTTTTGAAAAAAATAGGATGCATTAAAGGAGGAAGTGGTTAGCTCTGCATTTTTGCCAGCAGTGTATTCTTAGACTAGACACGTTCCGAAATGGCTGCATAATTGAAGAGCAAAGATTATTGCCATGTTAAAAGAAAGGAGTTGCCTGAACAAGCTCCAATTCTCCTTCTTTAAAAAGACAGAAATAAACATTATTCTTATGAATGCAGTTCTATTTAGGGTGAAGGTGATCCAGTGGTATATTTGAAGTAATGATTCAAAGTTTTATGGTATTTGCTTAATATTTGTAACACTTTCAAATAGTCTTAGAACTGTTTCGTATAATTACTTTGTCCAAATCAATGACTAAATCATGATAATGAGATCACGGTAATTTTCCCAAGAAGATAAAAAGAAAACAAAGCTTTGCAAAATATAGAATCAGTGATGTAGAACTTATGTTAAGTAGAATGCACCGTACCTTGGAGTTAAAATTAAAGTGCTGCTTTTCTCTGAGCATTATACATAATCAGCTTCAGTAACTTGGAGAAAAGGACAGAAGCAAGCTATTTCTCAACTGATTGCAAGCTTGAGCGAGTGCTATTGCAGCTATCTTGAGTTTGGTTTTTGTTTTCAGTGTAATGGTAATAATTGGAGCATATGCTTTCTGCTGAATAAATACAGCTGTTGAGTGTAGTCAACAGAAATTATAGTTACTGTATCTCAAAGGAAATTTTAACTGCTATTCTGTTGAGGGTCTGGTACTTGTTCCTCCTTTTTGCTTGGCTGGGGGGAAAGGTATTTATTATATTATTTTGGTAGGTTCAGGTTTATATTTATAAGCAATCTGAATACTAAACTCTTTATTCAGTACATTTTCCTTATTCAGATAAGATATCACTGAAGAAGTGTTCTTATTAAGCTCAAACTTCTGCGGTTCTCTCAAATACATAAAGAACGCTTTCTGTTTATCATCCAATGAAACAAACTTCTGATTGTGAAGAGGCGTCTTCTACTTCTGTGTAAAAAATGCTATTACATTTTTTTTTTTCTCTTCATTAACTCCTGCTATTCAAAAGTCATCAAGAGCCACAGAAATAATATGGCCCTTTCCATAAGTAGGCAGAGACAGAGCTGTAACACCTCTGGAAACACGAAGTGGTCATTTAGGAGGAATCGGCTCCACATCAGTCCCACACTCAAGTAAACGTGCATCACTTTCTGAAAGACATTACCTTGTCTCCAAGGAAAATATAGGGCAAATTGTTTTGAAATTTACAAACCTGTGGAAGATAGTATTGATGTTCTGTATGTGTTTGAGATTCTCCTTGATGCGCTGAAGGAGTTGCTGTAGACTTCAAAATCTCAGAAATTATATGTGAAGGGTTAAGGAGGATTATAGGTCAGATATGGTTAAAGCCATTGTGGATAAGGAAAGATCAAAATTATATTAATAGCAATATGAAAGTACTTCTATCCTGGTGTGATGTCTCACTGCTGTTATCTTGAGCTTTTCATTCCTGATAAAGACTGCATCAACTGTAGATCATCATGATAACTGAATAGTGCTTTTACATTTTCTTCAGTCTCCAAAACACAACATAGGTTTCCACAAAGATTTTCTACAAGAAGCAATAGGACTTCTGTGAACTTATAGAAGCATCTCCGAGTATTGAGTTTCCTTAAATATTTCCTTAAATATAAACAGTATAGCCTTCTAATCAAGTTCTATAGCAATCTCCTGTGTCCAGAGCAAAGACTTGTTTTCCAGTTTGGTCACTTATCTTCTATTTTTACTCCATTTTTAGAAAATGATTAGATATGGTCATTTTACGTGGTTTCTAATGGTCACATTTCACTGTACAGTAGCACTACTGCTCCAGTGTGTGTTTGGGACAAAGAGTTTGCAAGCCTGTCATGTGTTTTCATTATGTTACTATTCTTATTTTCATACATTTCTTTCATGCGATTTGAATCTTGCAATTTTATTATATTGATATTTTTGAAGATATGTCGTGAATATTTGTCCTTCTCCTGCACATTTACAATCATTAGGTTTAGCACTAAGGACAATCTTTTGCTAGCCAACTTGTTCCACAGGGAGTCAGTGCTCATCTGGAATAGGTTGGACTAAGAAATCAGGGGAATAGTGTTCACTGTGGATGCTTTAAATCTGCAGCTTACCAAATGTGTTTCCTTTCAAGCATCCAAAGCTATTTATCTGAAACATCATTGTTGAGATGAAACAGGCTTCATCTTTTTAATCTCATTTTGCTTTGATCAGCTCAGATCGGTTTCAGCTGAGAACAGAAATAAAGTCTGTAGTATTTAGAGTATCAAGAGTAAAGTAGTAAATTTAATGATGTTAACAATATGAATACAGTAAACTAAGGAACTATAATCTCATTATAGAAAGGCTCTGATATGTTGCTATATTACTTATTTATTATTCTTTATTTACAGTTATGTAGTTGGTTACTTGTGAAGGAGCCATGTCTGTCTGTCCTCGAAGCCATTAGAATATTTTCAATGTCTAGTTTTCAATTACTATGATTAATTTTAAAAATTCTGAGATGTTTCTCACTACCAAGAAACATCTTGACATTTTGTTTCTTTTATTTCATTTTTTAATCAAAATGTCAGTGCCAAATCAAATGCCACACACAAATCACATTGCAACATCATTCTTACTTACACATTGTTCCACTAAAGTTTATGAAAATTTCAGATTTTTTTTCTAGGATCTAGTTAACATAAATCCTTGATGCTGGACAAAAATTAGACTATTTTATTAATAAAGTACCATGTTAGCTATTTATTCTATCCAGGGCTGGTATCAAGCTTACTTGTCTATAATTACCTAGATTATCTCATACAAAGCTGCCCTAAGCTATGCCACAATGTGGTTCTGTTCCTGTGAAGCTCTCTGTTTTAAATCATCTCTAAATATGGGTGGTTTTGGTTTGGTTTGGTTTTTGCATTTTATAAAAAAGAGCCAAGAGGGGAAATGGCTCTGCAAACAGCACGTGTGGGACATGTGAATAACTTGCAAAGGTGCTGTGATTATGTTATTGCAATTTTTGCTATGCCTTTAAATTAATGTCCTTAATAGCAATTACAGATTAAAAATGCTTATTTCAAACACTTGATTAGTGAAGAAAGAAACAAGGCAGTTAACTTCCTGTAGTATTTATAGATCTTTAATAAATTTCAGAGTTCTTTGCACTCTAGTTACAAATTATTTGAGCTCTACATTTCTTCTTGGTTACGTCTTTAACAAACTATAATTATATTTTTTTATTTGTTTTCTTTACAGATACTTTCAAAGTAACCTCATTCTGTATTAGATCAATTTTTCCTTTATAAGGAAATTATGTTATTCCACTTCTTAGTGCAGAAAAATCAATGGTAGGGGAAAAACTAAATTATGAAGTAGAATTAATTCTATACAAGGGCAAAAAAGCTAAACTATTTATCTTGGAAGTTAAATCCTTTAAAATTAAGACCTATATTTACTCAAAAATAAAAAGTGAACCCTTATTCACTCTTTCCAAGTGCAGAACTACAATATTTCGACAGTATATTGGACATTCTTTGTGGGCCACAAATGCTGTCTGCTTCAGCAAACATAACTATGATTTAGAACAGTTATATGTATTAAATTATTCTCTCTTGGCTGTTTCTTTAAGTAGCTTTTTTTGATCATTATTTGTGGCACCATAAAAATCCTCAAACTGAGATCAAACCTGGTCTTAGGATATTTTTCAGTTTTCTCATCTCACCTACAGAGTAAAGAGTTACTAATAACTTTTGTGAGCTGGAATTACGTAGGTGTTCTGACAAACCCAAGGAAGTCATGCATTTTTACTCTTTTGAATGACCTCTGTATTGATGCCACCATTTCTATTCACATGGGGAAATGTCACAATTTTGTAAAAGATCAAACAAAATATGTTGACAATTATAATGTCAAACAAATCCTCTTCCCTTTGATGTTGTTCTTAAGTTTTTAGCACTGCCACTGAAAGAAAAAAAAATAAAATCCTTTGTTGCTTGTTTGGGGCTTTTTTTGGTTGTTTGGTTTTGGTTTGGTTTTTTTTTCTTCTGGTTCAGTTCCAGAAAACCTTTTCTGAAAACATAAGTATTAAGCACACATTCAGTAAGGTTTTTTTTTTTTTTTCTGTGTTTTATTCTGTTGTATATTAACAATTCCTTAGCATTATTGCTTTCAGCTACTAGGTTTTGCTGGTCCCTCAGAACTGACTTTTAAAAATAAGCAGTTGTTTTGAACATAACTTCACATCTCCTTCTGTGATAGTTTGTTAAAAAACAAACAAACAAAAAATCCTTCAAATAGTGTAATGCTTCAGAATGTGCTGAGTGGCAGTGTCAGGTGAGTTCAAGATTTGTCCTGTAACAGGAATCGGTGAAAGTTTTGATAGGGCTCCTACCTTAGATTAATAAGTTAACATTTTTTCTTCAATTTTTGTGATGCCCCCAGATTCACTGAGAAAGCAGATAATGTTTTATATATGATCATTTTTACATCCTCCTTGAGACTCTCAGTATCAAGGGTTCAATGCTATGGATAGTGAGCACAGCAGAGCTTGTTTTTGTCTGTCCAGACCCGAAATCTTTTAGAGCCTCTGTAATCCCATTGACTATGCTGACAGGTAGATTGTATTCACAAACCAAAACTGAATGTAAATGCACCTGTGATATTTTTAAGATATTTTACTTTTAGAAATTTCTGAAAAACGTGTTGGTGACGCCCTGTGGCAAGAATGCACTTTGGCTGTTTTAAAGACTTAATGTTGCATGTTTATAACATCCCTGTTTTGGTGTGATAATAGTATTCTTTTCCAGTTGTTGGGATGTTCAAAACAACCACAGGGAGATTCTTCTTTGCATGGTACATAATTAAACTGCAGAACTCTTTGCTGTGATTCATTGTGGAAGTTAAAATAGGTTCAGAAGGTGACAAAATAATGAAAGAAAAATCCATTGAGAAGAATTAAATGTGAAGGTACCCTTTCTATTTCAGGAAGTCTCTGAGCCACAAATTGTTGGAGCTTGGGAACATACTATAGATTGTCTTTTGGTTTGTTTTTTAACATGCATTCTAGGTGTCAATTGTTCATTTCCTATTGGAGCCAGATGGGCTGCTCTGTGGTCAAGTGTGGCCATTTCTGAGATAATCAGAGGTTACCGGAATAGATTTTTTTTAGAGAAGCCAGATAACTATGACAGAGAAAGGATAAATATGACCAATGTATTTGTCACAATCTATAAAAAGGCTTCATTTTTCTTGTTTACTTTCTATATGTGTGTACATATGTACACATTTTTTGTCTTAGTTACACCTAGCATGAATACTAAAGGGAATTGAACTCCAAATTCAATATATTGCATTCTTATGCCGGGGAGGAATGCGTGAAGAAGGTGTGTGCGTGTCTTATTGCCATAATGTAGTCCCGAGCCCGGTTTTACAGTTACTCTATTCATGTTGTATGTTGTTCCACAAGTCATTTCTGCATATTATTTAAGGGGATTCTACTCTTTGTGCATTTAATTTCTTATTTTTAGAAAACTTGCAGGCATTCAGGGACTTAAAAAAAAAATTGGAAAGGGATAATTGAAACCTATGAATGAAATGGTATTGCATTAAATCAGAGAAACAAACTAAAGATGATACATTAAAATCCGCTCACTCTAACACTGTGCTTACTCTGTCGCTTGTTTCTCAAATCAGACCCATGTTTTTTTTCAAGTACAGCTTGTTTTATACCTATTTTTGCATTTGCTGTGGCAACATGTCTAATGTTTTCAGGGATAGCTTGTTGTAATTCAGTGAATTTCAGTAACAGTTTCACTGAATCTTTTGTTGCTCACTGCATATGACATATAAACAATATTCTACTGTCTGCAGCTGTTGTAAATTCATTACTCATGATTGAAACCTTGGATTTCCACTCAAGCATACAACACATTCTTGCAATCATCTATCAGCAATCAAACCAGATGAAGGTGATTCTGTTAGGGTACAGTTTGGTTATATAGGAGCATCTTCTGAAAAGTCAGGCAGTGTTTATGTGGAAAAGCACAATTTCTTCACTCACATCTGGCAAATACTGTTATTGAGTGTTTAATAACTGTCATTTTGCAGGTGGTCTTGCTATGTGTTATATTCCATTAGATCTAAAAGCTGCTATGAAATTTACCTTGGCATAAAATATGTTTCCCACCTTTACTTTCTGTGCTTGATGTTCTGGTCTGAAATTCTAAAATGTGAAGGTGTTAGGTTTTGATTAGCAATTATCTCCTCTATTTTTGGTCTAGGTATTTCTAAGAGATCATGCCTGTGACTGATTTGAGATCAGTTTGTAAACTCTTTAATATGTGTCTTCTCTTTCTGGGCATGCAGCTTATGAAATAAGTTAATTTTCACAGACCAGAAGTAAGTTTAAAACAAACAAGCACTGTTTATAGGATGTGGTGATGTAAGGTAATGTAGTCAATGGCATCACCTGTGAGCATCTGTCACCACGGGCTACAGGGGGATTCATGTTGGAAATGCCACTGCAAATCACAGGCTCTGTCTCTCACGGTTCATGCTAATGCAGTGGGGAGATCTTGAATAGCTGCTCTCAGAGATGCCTGGAATTGTCATGTAGTATAGCTATATGGGACCAGGCAAACATGGTTGTCTTCACTATAAAAAGTGTACTTTAGCTCAGAGAAAGCAGGTATAAGCAAAACTACAGTTGTTTTGAGTCCAGAAAATTTAAATTGGAATAAGGATTGTCTTTCTGATTCTGTTTTTTGCTTTAATGACCCAGGAAGATACTTCAAGTATAGAACCAGCTTTAAATGTTCAAACAGTCTGCTGAAGTTAATGCTGCTCTATGCACCTGCCCCAATAGAATGTTAATTTGAATAAATATTAATTAACTGCATAAATACATGAAAATAGCTTAGTGAAGCTCTTACAGTGTCATTAGAAATACTTAATATTTTGACCTGTTTGCTGGCAGGGTCTTGGAAGTCAAGTAGTTTCCTTGCTTAAGCACAACGGATGGTGGAAACATAGTTAAAACAAACCCAAATTGTTCAGAGCATGTTATCCACAGACTGGTTTTGACATTATGCATTGCAACAGTTCTCTTTCAAATTTCTGTGAAGTCTCGTATCTGAGTAATATATCAGCTGATCAGTTGTACAGTATATCATAACAGCTCTATGGGACTTCAGTAAACGTTTGGGGCATTCTGAAATCAAATGTTTGAGTTTTTCCACTGTGGTACTTTAGTGTATGTGGGCAAAATAACTGTGGTAAAAGATGTACCTGCTTAAACTGCTGCCAGGAGAGGAGAAAAGAGTGTTCAAGCAAAAAGCAGGCTTTATCCTTTTGCACAAAGCTGTCTCACTCTTGCTACCCCACCAGTGCAACATCAGAACTGACACAGGAGTATCATAGTTGCATTAGTGGGTTTTGATGTCTTCTGCCTTAAAGAAAAGCCATGTGCTTCTTGTGCCTGTATGATAACTACAAAAAAGATAACTTTTTACTGAATGCCACTATTACAGTGCCATTAGGAGAAGCTGTAATTTTGCATATCTTGTTCTTTTCAAACACAAATTTCAGCTCCACACAAATTTAAGGTTGTAAAGGATGAAAAAATAGCAAAATTCACTGTGGAGATATCTGTTAAAGGTGCTATGACTTTTATGTGTGTTAGAGGTGGTACCTACAAACATTGATTTCTGAAAGCTGTATCTTAAACACTGGTAGGCAATAGTGCATTACTTGCAGGATCACTAACCTGTCAATAAGGATTTGCTGTGATAACTTAATTCTTGTAATTCCCAGTTTTTGCTGGAGCATTTGTATGGCTGAATTCTGTGAGAATCTCTTAACTGATTTTCTAGCTAAGAGAAATCTGACCTAAAAAAATGTGCAGTTTAAATAGACTTCAATTCAAAATATGTAGCTTTCTAAGTAGCTGTAAAAGCCATAACTATTCTTTGAAAAACATATATGCAAAGTATAGTACAAGTTGAGAAAAATCATGACAAGAAGGCTCTGAATTTTAGTTTTGATTAGAGAAGATTCCATGATGATGGAAAAACGCATTAGTAACACAACCTATATTTGTAAATACTGGACTGCAAACAGGGATCTGCAAACAGTCAAGAAACTTAAAAATGGTCTTAATGAAAATTAAATATCAAGTTGTTGCCTTTATTCCATCATCATCCATCAAAGACCCATTTAGCCTTTAAGAAAGAAAAGCATATAGCTTCAATCTTTGCACCGAGACCTGGATACATTAATAGAAACACTTTTTTTCTGGAAAAAGTTTTAAAGTATTGGCATAAAAGGCAAATGTTCCTGCACTGTATCTTTCCCAAAGTTATTCCATTTATTAACACATGAAAATCATTCTCCATAACAAATTTATTATTACTGAGAAAGCACAGCCCTGGAACATCTTATATTACTGTATTCAATACCATAACTCATAAATGCTGTACAAAGCGCTGCACAAAAAACCAAGAAGCAGCATAGTATCATATATCAAGTATCTTAAAACCATACATCAGTTACCTTACCAGAAAAAAAAAAAACAACCCAGTGTTTTTCTACCCAACATTCCTATTTGCATTCTGTTTTGCATGAATAATCAGGAGCATAAGCACCTGAAAACAGAAACTTTTTTCTGCAAGCACTTCTACTGACTCTGTATTAATGCATGTTTTGCAGACTCTCTAAATGGATCATTAATGTTTGCCTAAAGGACAGCCTGAAATTGCATTAGGTGAGTTATTAATTAGTACAGATGAGCAGAATGGTCAATCACTTTTATGGAGGCAAGATCGTTATTTTTATTACCAGAAATATTACACTTGTCCTATCAAATTGTGTAAACCTGTGAGGATTACAGCTAGAATAAAATCCTGTTTTGGGGAATGCATGTTGATACATCATTAGCAAAACTACCCACGTCTGCTTGAATAAAATTATTTTCACTGTGGCAGCGTCAGAATGGAAGTGAAAACTAGAACATCTAGAAGGAAGGGGTAAAGAGAGGAGAAAGTAGCAGTCATGTCCACACAGGAAAGGAATAAAGAAGCTCCATTAGTGGAGCTTGAAGAACATGAAGAACATGGAATTCTTGAAGAACATGAAGACGACCAAGAGGAATGTGCCCTCACAGCCTTTATTTTCCATTCCTCTGTACAACTTCGCACTCAGTGTTTTGAATCATAGAATCAATCATAGAATCATCTGGGTCAGAAAAAACCTCCAAAGGTGATCTAGTCCGACCCCCCCGCAGTCAGCAGGGACACCCCCAACTAGACCAGGTTGCCCAGGGCCTCCTCGAGCCTCCCCTTGAATGTCTCCAGGGAAGGGGCCT
>JAOXNG010000021.1:51036096-51081535 GCA_028566535.1 Scolopax minor
CATCATGAAAAACTTTTAGGGTGGCAGAGTACTGGAAGAGGCTGCCCAGAGGGGCTGTGCAGTCTCCTTTTCTGTAGATATCCCAAAACTGCCAGAATGCAGTCCTGTCTAACCTGCTCTCGGTGAACCTGCTTTGGTGCGGTGTTGGACTAGATGGTCTCTGAAAGTCCCTTTCAATCCATACAATTCTCTGATTTCCTGATTTTGATGTTAACATTAAGAACAACTGGTTCTGTAAGTATGGCATTCTGTGACAAAATTAGAGGATTAGTCCTAAATTGGCTGTCTCTGGGGTCTCTACACTTGTTTGGAGACTAACCTTGGAACATACAATTTTTTAGATTAAATAATCCATCAAATTTCCCTCCTTAGGCTATCGTACATTGGGTGACAAGCTAGATAAAAGAATAGCTACTTTCTGAGAAGCAGCTAAGCTCGTCCCGTCCCACTTTTATTTTACTCTCAGCAATTTCATTGCTGGAAACAGTTTGTGATATCATTGTGATAATGAGTTATCTTAACTTCATACATATATGCCTGGTATCAAAGGATTCTGTTTATGTAATGAGAAGGATGTTCACTCTCTGGGAATTGCTACTCCATACCAAACCCACTAGAGAACTGGCTTCTTGGGGCCATTGGGAACTGGTAAACAGCAGAAGGACTTTACTGGGAAAATGCACCATCATCGGTGCATTGCACATCGTATTTAGCAAAACGGAAGTTTCAAATTGTATGTCTAAAATGTAATCTTATAAGTGTATCCTATATAACAAATAAACACTGGTGGATTGTTTATTTACAGAATGTATAAGCCCACGTAAATTTTTATTTGCAACTGGTAAAGCTCATGACTTTTTGAAGCTTTCAAACAACAGGAATGTGTATTGCTACGATTAAAAAAAAAAAAAAAAAGTGGAACTTGAGTCCACACTATGCCAACACTGTTAGTTAGCCACTCAGCAGTTTTGGCATAGTGTTTTTCAGATTCCAGTCTCTCCCTGTATTTCTGAACTGCCATCATAGCACTGATGTCTCAGCCCTGCAGAAGAAGACTGTTGTGTTGATTTTATAGAACTGTGCGTGGTGTGGGTTGATACCTTTTGTTTTTGCAAGGACAAATATTTTATAAATGGGTTAGATTTACTGTACTGCTAGAATCAACATATTTGTTATAAATGACTTTTTATATTCTTTAATCTTGAAGATTTCTTCTGAACAAATACTTGACATGTAAACTTGAGGGTTTTTTTTTCTAATTTTCATGATCACTTTGTTCTGTTTGAATTTAATATTAACATTTACTGTTTCTTTAATTGCAGTTTACTCAAGCAGGGAGTCTTTCTATGAATGTATTTGGAGCAGTAATGTTTTCCTTTGTTATTTCAAATAGTATTTTCACATTCCATAATTTTCTGTATTCAGCAACAGCAAAGCACATCATAAATGTAATTAGTGGAAGAATTTTATTAGAGCAGTTTTTGGGCTGATAAAGAGTAATAGAGAAAGTATTTTGGGAATGTAGCACTTCAGTGTAGCCCAAAGAAGACTTGACTTTTTTTATTTTCTTCCCCTCCCCCCAACTTGTAGCCAGTATGCCATATATCTTAGAGTATGGAATAAGAATTGCATCACTTTATTTCCCTTCCATCTTCATTAAACAGCTTTCATGACGAGAAGCTTGTAGCCATTGTGAGGTATTATCAAAAGTGATTAGAGTAATCAAACAAATGCTCTGTAGTAAAAAAAGTATAAATTAAGTCTAAAGTTTTTTCAAGTGTTTTAGAGCTTATGTCCCTTATTACTCTTTTTGCTTATGACCCAAAGAAAGTTTTATTGTAGCGGGAAAATAATTTTATTTTAAAAAATCTTTTTCTTTTGTACGTTTCCTTGCCCATCGTTTATCTGTTCTGGAATAGTGAGTTCTCAATATTCTCTTAGTTGTCTGCAGAAGATCTACTGAAGCAAGGAGATATTTTCAAGGCTTCTCCTGCATTGAAATAAACCCTTCTTACCATTTAATTCAAACAAAAGTAAAATCAAATTAAAGGGCAGAGAGAACCCAAGCCCCATTAGCAAATAATACAAAAATCAATGGATACATTTTTAAAGGTTGAAAATAAATTAAAATTAAAGATTGTCTAAGGTTTCATTCCAGATGAATGTGTAGTTCTAATAGTTCTCAATTGCTGAAATGCTTCAAGCTGAGCTGACATAACTGGGTCTTGTACAAGAGAAAAAAAGATGGAAAGTATAAAGTATTGTCTAAGGATGACATAAGCATATTTTCTTGCTTGGGGCTACTTGTTATGCAGCAGGACAGAAAGATGATTTAGTTATTTTAAAAAGTTATCTCTATGATGTAAAGGTGAGTACTTCAGAAGGTGAAAAATTACTTCATTCCAAAAATAGGTTTGCCTTTAAAATTTACCTCTTACTTCTCCCAGTAAACTGCTACTAGCACATGCTTCAGACAATGAGTCCTTGACTTACAGTAGAGTTTGAAAATTTCATTTGTGGTGAAGATCTTGCATGTATCAGTGCATTTCTGAGAAGCAGGATCAACTGCCTTAGGAGGAAGGTTATAGCGATACTCCTCATATCCTAGTTATTAGATTCCACCTTAGAAGTGTTACTGCATAGGACTGTGTTTGTCTCATGTAGAAATACACACTATATCTAAATGATCACCACTGAGAAAACACAGGAATTGAGAGCTGTTTTGCAGATGAACTCCCTACTGCAAGGCTCAAGGGAGTAATAAATAGTTTTTTCTGGACTGATTTTAATACAGCATTGTAGCAAATCTCAGTGCCAGGCTGTAAAGGGGGAAGGTCATTTTGTATTAAACAAAACTGATGTCATTCAGCTACATTAATTGTCTTGTATTCATATATACTAGCAAACACTAAAATATATGTCTAAGTGGGAAATTGGGGTGACAATAGGAAACACCACCTAACTGGTGGTGGGTTTTGGATGTGGCAGGTTTCAGATGCAACGTTTTTCACTCTAAAGAAGTGTGACTATACTTTTTTTTTTTCCTTCATCTTGTTCCACCTCCATGAGTGATTAGGAGACTGCTTGTTTTTATTCACTGACTCTGTGGGGTTTTTTTTCTCTAGCTGTAGTTTCTTCTTTTTTCTTCTTTTTTCTTCGGGTATCTTGAGAGTCATCTGTGATCTTAATATCCCATCTTAACATGCCATCAGCACCTGCCATTCTTTTGGGCTGCCTTCTTGTTATTTCTTCTGATGCATTTACACTCTCTCCTACCCATACACACTTTATCTTAATATTTTCATTGCAGACCCCCACAATTTGATACGGCAAAAAGGTCTCATGGGAACAAAGGAACTGTAAATGTCACCTGTGGCTCCTATTGCAAAGCACGTGTCTTCAGGCTACTTTTGTTGCATACACATAGAGCGATTCAAACAATCTCTTATAACGAAACCTTCTCAATGCACAGCATAATTAGTACTGCTTTCCCTGGGGTGCAATGGAAAAGCAAACAAAGCATATAGTTGTGAAAAACGTGTTATGCTAATGAAAGAGTGTAAAAGGCTATATAGCACAGTATGGACTAAAGCAACTTAATTCAAACACAAAATAATATATAATTGCAAATGTAATATGTGTCACATGAGAGCTTCTCTTTAGTATGGTAGTAAAATTGTATAGTATAGATTTCCAACATCAAAACAGGAAAGCCAGACTTCACCAATTCAGAGCTAAAATTCTGTGGTTTAGAGTTCAGAAAATGGTAATATTTGTAACAACAAAAAAAATATATGTGGAAATATTATTGCATAGTGACAGTGCTTACTATTCTGCCTTTGATGGCTATACTTAGATGAAGTAAATTTTTTTCTATAAATCCAGAAAATCCCCGAACGTGTCAGACCGGTATCAAATTAGTACACAAGTAGATATCTTCTTTGGTAGGGAAGTCACTGAATAAAATACACACGTATACTGGTATTTTTGCAAGGGATTCCTTGTAAACCTTTCCTAACGATTTGTCCTCCTTTTCTGCTGGCAGTGGTGATTTGTCTGTTGTCTCAAATGTCAGTTAGCCTAAGATAAAGGGAGAACATGAGAGGCAGGTATGTAATCTTCTCTTTATCTCTCCTTCAATATTTCAGGAGTTTTACTTTAAATGTGGAGCACACCCAACCACTGACAGTGAAACATCTGTGGCTTTGAACCTCGTTACAGCAAACAGTCGCTCTATCACGTGTATAACATGCACAGATATTAGGTAAGTACAACAAAAAGTGTCAGAGATGCACAGTCTCTGTGCTTCAGAGTACTTATCACTTTCAAAGAGCTTTTTTTTTTTTTTTTTTCTGCTGCTGGTTTTCCTTTTAAAACACTTTTCCCCCCTGGTAGTATGGTAGAAAACGGGCCACATTTTCAAATGTGTTCTTTGTTTTGCTGCTATGATTGCAATTTATAATTTTGAACCTTAGTTGAATTGCTGGTGGAAATCTGACTGGTTAAGTTCTTAACTACAACCTCAAGTGCACAAGAGAGTGGTGTGTGGAGATCTTTGTTGCACATCTCTATTTAAGAGCCAGTGAATGAAAGTATAGCTTTGAGGGGGACAGACTGTTCCTGCAGAGAGGAACTTTTTGCTATTGGTTTTATAAATCAAAGTAAAATTTCTTATGATGCATCTGTTCTTCTGTTCTTACTTATTGCATTTTTAAATACTGTAATCCACTTTATGGCATGGTATTTGGGCACATACGTTCAAGAACACCATTACTTGCAAATGGATGAATTAAAAACCAATTGCCCGAGAAAGATACCATTGTTGTTAAGAATTACCTGAAATACATTCATTACAGATTAGGAGTTATATTTTGAGGTGGAACCTCAAAACTAATGACACCGTGTTACATGCTGTAAATACATAAGTACATCTTGTAGGCCAGGGAATTAATTGTTTGGCAGGAGGCAGTGAAATCAGTTATCCCAAGAGCGAGTGGGAGAGTACTCCAGCAGCCACCTCCCTCCTCTTTTGCACTGGCCTGTGGGATTGCACATGTAATCAGCAGGAAGTAGGCAATATTATGTCAGTTCTTATTCTATTTCACAGTTAAGTAGCATGAAGTTATTTTACCTTGACTCTGCCTTGGTGCAGGTTGCAGAGTCATGCATTTTCCTTATATAGCAAAGAGAATTGCAAAATTGCAAAAACTTGGTCAAAAGAGAGAAGTTGCAAAGGACACTTGAACTCTGTAGTGATTCACATGGTGTATCTTCTGGAAAAAGCTGATTTTGGCAGCATCCTCCCCAGTGTATTTACAGGACTGGCTCCTAAGTACAGTTTAAAGGCCAAATATCAGTCTGTGTCAGATTGGTAAGTCAGCATTTTGCAGCAAAGGTGCAGACTAAACTGGCTGGTTCTACTGTCTCTTCTAACAATTCACAGGACAAGAAGAAAAATTTGGCTTCCTGCAATGCAGAGCCCTGGAATGTGTCTGTGTCTGGCTCATCCCAGGTCCCAGGCCAAATGGCAATTATTGGCAGATGTCCTACACGGTACTGTGATAGGTAGCCTGGCTCCTTGTCACAGCTAGCTTGGGATAATCTTGAAGTGAAACCCAAAGACTCATTGCTGCAACTACATCTGCAATGAAAACTAGGATACCTTTTATCCTAGCAGTAAGATGGCATAGAAAAGGGTAATTCATGTCCCTTTGGACATGGAAGGGCTTTGGAAGGGCTTGGGAAGCAACAAAAAGAAGTCACTAAACACCATGAAATACAATGAAGGGGTGAAATTGCCTAACTAACAACTGAGCTCTGTGGGATAAACAGTACCTATCTCCAGGACTTGGTCATCAAACACTTGAAAGTACTTCTAGACAGCAGGAAAAGTTGTATGTTCTTGACAGAAAACAATGTTTTTATCAGATTTTCCTCTCTATTAAAAAAAAAAAAAAACACAAAACCAAAATAAAACAATCTAAAAAACTTGCCTGAAAGCCTCTTGTCTAGGCAATGTTAGAGAAAATAAGAAGGAAGCAAATTGTTCCATCTCATCATGTCAAAATATTGATACACATTTCCATGATTACTCTAAAGTTTTGGGAATTTATTCTTACATTAAATGCTGATTATCTTTCAGAAGTTGGATTTTTAAAGTCATAAAAGCCTATTATGCAGTTTTATGTAATATTAAACATTTGTAAGTGGTACAAAGAAGACCTTACTCTGCTTCATTTTTTATATGGCCAGACTCATGAGTTGTGAAATTATAATTTCACATATATTTTTGGGTGAATGAAATAATTTTCAAATTAAATTTCAAACTAATTTTCAAATCTATTTAAGAAAATAAATTTTTGTTTCTATTCCTAATTTTCTTTTTTTTTTTTCAGTTACAAGGATAGGAAAATACAAACACATTTTGCAAAGAGCTAGACATCAGACCAGATGATAAAATCAATTGTCAATGTTGCACAAAGGTCATTGTAAATTCTAGGGCTACGTAAGAAATGTCTGCTCAATTTTTTGAGTTTCTAATTCTTTTTCACAACGTAGTGTTCTTTGAATATTTATATATAACTCAAAGAAATTACAGAAATACCCATAACCTTTTAAATTTCAGTTAAACATTTAGGTGATTATATGTATCTGTGCTGGCCATTACTTTCTAATACTCCAATACAGTTGAAAAGTAGCAACTAGAGCACTCTGCAGTTTGTAGTATTTTGTGAAACATACTTTCATCATTCTGTAGCTTTCAGGTGGAAAAGAGAAATAACTGTATTTGGTACATTAGCTATTACTTTGTATTACTTTCACTACAGTAAAAAAAAAATGCATCTGTTCTTCAAAATACATTTTTATTCCTTCTTGCTGAACAAATTTAAACAGGAAAATATTACAAGTATTATTTATGTATTTTAAAAATATTATTTGCAACAAGATATACTGTTGTTTCTGTCCATTTATCATGGATAGTTAGTCCAGCACAGGCAGAGCAGTTAAGCTCCAAGAGTCTTGGCATGGCATATGTACGGTTTTAGCAAGTTTTGCAGAACTCATGAAAACTGCATTTAAAGCAGCAAAAGTGCTCTATGGTAGATAGAAAAAAATACAAAATGGATGTAATGTTTAAGCCTATCACTGATTTTTATTCTTAAGTTTACAGTAGGCACACTTTCTGTTTGCCTTGGGTTTATATTTTATATTAATATTTTCATGCAGCTCTGACCAACAGAGTGAAATCCTTCAGAGCCAAATACTCTTGTAGGGTTATGCTAAATCCATAGGCGGTATTCTATGTCATGTAATGCCTTCCAATATATTCTGCTTATCTATAGCAGAGTTAGTGTGAATTGGCAGGCTTTATGCATTTGTTTTTTTAGCATTCAAGGTGATGGGTTGCTATTTTATGTCTTTGAAGAAGCTCTTAATAGGTTGAGCAAACGGCTGAAAGTTGAAACAAATACTAAAACTGTGCAATCCTCAAGGGGAGATCTGCTTTTGTCAACTGTTTCCAGTAGAAACAACATCAAAAGGGGTTAGAAGCACCCCCGGGTACCCATAAATCAGGCTCCAGAATAACAGCGGTGTTAAGCAGTGTAAAAATAAACTGTGCTGAACAGAAGTGCTTCACGTCATCTTTCACAAACTAAGTAAGGTAGAATTCCTAAAGGCACCATTATTTTTAGTTTCCAACAGATATGGATAGGTGTAAAAGATATATAGGGCTTGCTGTCACTTAATAGATAGGAAAAATTATCCAGAAGGAGGTATATTTACTCTTGCGCTATCAGATATTTTTTTTTATCAAATAAAACCCTACTTCATACTCTTGGGCAAAAAAACATTTCATTTTGTTTAGACAATGAAATCTTGTAATATGATTTTCTGCAATTTGGACTTCCTAAGAGTAGAGTTGAAGCGAGAGCTTCATTTTGTTAGTGATGAGTTAGAAGTACGTATGCAAGAAGTTCTTCAAGGGTAACTGTGATGTAAGGTCTTTGACATAATTCTTTTCAACCAAATCAATTCAGACTGTGGTCACATTAGACGTTATAGGCAGGAGAGTATTGGAGAAGGTCAGTACTTGGAGGGAAAAGCTCAAAGGGAACGTAGTACAGGAAGTACTATTTGAGCCTCCTGAGCCTCTCACTAACTCTTAATCATCCATCTTTTCAGTCTTTTTTTTTTTTTTCTAGAGAATTTAGAAAATATTTCCCTCTAGCAGTGGTTTGTGCCCCCCCTCTCCTCGTCACTCTTAATTGCTCATTTCCATGACTGTAGAGTCAGGATTGAGACTCGTGATCTTCATTTTTATAGGGCAGTATTTCCAAATTGATAAGAGAGAAAATCATTTGCTTCTCAATAAATATATATGTGAACGGTTTTCAGTTGAGGATTTTATCTATGGATTTTACCTGCCAAGGAAAGACCAACTCCCCCAGGTTGTTATGGAGATCAGGATTTTTGTAATATAATATTTTGGGTTTTGGTCTTCATGACATTAGAGTTGATATAGTAGATGTGTCAAGTTCCTTATTGACCACTGTATGCTGTCCCAAATTGTGCATTAATGTTGTACACTGCTTTAAACATTACAGTTTAAAAGATTGTTTAGAAACACCTGAATATGTGCCATACTTTTCTTTTTGTAAAGAGCTGATATTAATGCAGCCTGGATTAAAAAAAATAAAATAAGAAGGATTGAAAGAAAGATTGTCAAAGTAGGAATATAGCAGCAAATGTGACAAAAAGTTTGAGGTAACAGGTTTGCTGTGGTATTCAAAACCTTAAAATACAAATTATTTCAGATTTGTTTCACAGTTTGAATCAAATGTTAGAGCTGAAGGGAACGTTTGCACAATTCAGCTTCTGATAAGGATCCACATCTGGACTGTAAACATTTTCAAAGTGAAGTGTCTGTCCTAAAAATTTGATTCAGGTCAATTTTGCTGTTATTTGAAGAGATTTTCACCAGGGCCCTTCTGTTCCCTTCCAAGATCAAAATGCAGACTGTGTCCATTAGGAGACATTGCCCATGTGATGTTCTTTAGAAAAGTAAATAGCACTTTATTCTAGACTTATAATTACTATTTCTCTTCACTTGTGGGGTATAGGATCCTAAAATTACCCATTGGGCCATTATAATCCAAGCAAGTTATTAAATCTATATTTAGCTCGTCTTTTTTAAAGTACATTTTCCTTCTCTGTGACCTGTGTTGATAATGTGATTTCTGCTCCAAATCTCTGCCTGTTACATTCTGTTGTCTTTATATACCTTTAGTAGTTCAAAGAGGAGTGGAAAGAGATTATGTTAAGAATTAAATCTACTTTGTCTAAGTAGTATGACCATCAGGGACAATGTCTACTTCTTTCTCTCCTAATGCTCCTGAAATTAATGGGATTTCTTAAGAATCACTTATTTAAAGTAAGAAATTAATCAAAAAGCTAAGAACTGGTACTAATTGGCTTAGAGCTTTTTTTCTTTTCCCCAATAAGGTAGCCTATAGAATACTGATTTTTACAGCTGTAATATTTGAGTTCTGATACAAGCAAAACCGTGCAGAGGAAACATTTTGTTGGCACTTTTGTTGATATTTTGAAATGTGAACAAAATCTTATGCCAGTATGTGACCTTCATTTCATTAGTGGTGCACACCATGGGTTTTAGACTCAAAGGGTTGTACCATGGGCTTCTGGAAGATGTGCCTTATGCCTGAAATTCAGTCTTTTCCATTTTTGGAAAATTAAAAAAAAAAAAAAATTAATGGAAATTAACTTTTCCATTGAATTGTAATCACTAGTGTACAGCAGCCCCCTATGGCAATGACAGCATTGCAATTCCTATTATTTTTTACTTCTGAATCTATTAAGATCTGCTTTGCAGCTGCATCTCAGTGAGAAGGCTTCCAGCATCTACAGATTTATGAAGACTAGATGGAGAAAGCTATAGTATTGTCATATTGCATATGTCCTTTGATGGCAGGGGACAAGCGAGGAGAATTTTATGCAGCCTTACTCATCTCCTTTGCTAAACATAAAGCATGAACTTCTTTCCATCTGGGAGAGCAAAACATGCCTACTTTCCCTTCTTTATGGTGCAGGAGGTTTTTTTACCCTAATCTTTTGTTTCCTATATATGTGTTAGTGTACAACTGAGAGGAAGGACAAATGGAAGGGAATGTCTTGATTACTTGCTGATTTTTTTTTTTTTTTTACACTTATCCATATATAAATATATATGACTTGTGCTATGTTTACATATTTTTGAAACAGCCACTGCTGTTTTTAAGGTATTTTTAAGGTAGTCACAGAACTTTTAAGGTAGTCACAGGTGAATTTTATTTCTAATTTGAATTTATTTCAGTACTATGCATCTCCAGCTTCATGTGGGATTCAATACATATCACCAGTTTAATTTTTCATTTGAAGTTTCACCTGAAGCCTGCAGATTGCAGAATATTATCAGCAGACTCTATATTAGATTTTTTATCTTATCTGCCATTCTAATTTATGGCATGATTAATACCGTGAGCTATTTTTGCAGATTTCTTCACTTATGTATTTTAGTGCATGTTGCAAGATACAAGGGCTTAATAGTTTAAATGTATTTGGATTAATTAATAGTTTTAAAACTGTAAAGTGTCGGGTATCCATGCATACCACAGGCAAAATTTGGTGGACATCGCTTCTAAAATATTTTGAGGAAACCTAAGACTATGACTACTTGCATATGAGCAATGAATGAAAAATATTAGCTAATGAATATACTTCTTATGCAAGTGCTGTAAGTTTAAATATAAGTTAGATTTAATTTGCAGTGTCTGAGGAAGGCAGAGTAGCAGATGCTACATTTTGGAAACATTTTTTTAAATGTTTAAAAATAAATGTTTAAAA
Organism: Scolopax minor; assembly: GCA_028566535.1. Lineage (NCBI taxonomy): Eukaryota > Metazoa > Chordata > Aves > Charadriiformes > Scolopacidae > Scolopax > Scolopax minor. Next base: position 51,046,999 of record JAOXNG010000021.1, read on the forward strand.
AGAAAACCAACCATTTTTTAAATGTTTCAAAGAGACATTTTTGAAGCTTGCAAGCCCACAATATGCCTCTTCTGTCATAGATGTTTGCTGGTTCATGTGTTGTGACTTTTTTTTTCTTTTTTTTTTAAAATTAATTCCTTAACAGAGAGGACAATTTTCATCTCTGGTGGGTTTTGTTCCAGCTAAAGTTAATAATAGCTGAGTTTTATCCCCATCTGACAGCAGCATAGTGAGCTATGAGAAAAATTATTGGAGGCCACAATCCAGTTGTCTTTGGACAGATATCCATATTTTAAAAGTCACCATCACAGGTGATACTAATTAGCAAGCCTAATAATCTCAGCAGGGACATGAGGTCTGAAGAAGCAGGGTGAACAAATTGCAAAGAGATGTTCCTTTCAGGTCTCACCTGAAGTATTATGGGAAGGTTTTGTGGAGGAAGTTCAACACTTAAGTAAGCTGAGGGCTGCTGGACCGTTGCCTTCTTATGGTCTCTGACTTTCTTCTATAATGTGTTAAAAATACGCAACAATAAGTAATTGAATATGAATATATGACAGCTGAAGAAAGATTTACAAAATCAAGTGCAACAATGGGAAGTCTGCCCTTTTAAAAAAAATGTCACTGCTTTAATGTTTTTAATGAATTGACATTTAGTAACAAGCATTCAATGTGTCAGTAATGATTCATTGATGGAAGACGGGAGACAAATGTTCTTTGGAAGCAAAGTTAAATATGGGGAAATAACATGTCTTTATTGTGTGGAAATTGTTTTCAAATATAGTACAGGTAAAATATATTTTAGTTGTGTATATATAAATAAAAATGTATACGTACACATATGGATCAATAGCTTATATGAAAAAAAAGTCTTTTAAACATATATTTCAGTGTCCTATAAAGGACACTGAAAAGTCACGAACACTAAGTCCATTAAAGCCTAATTTTTGGAGGATGACTTTGTAAGACAGTTGTGTAACATGAAAGAAACAGTTATTAAATCTATTTCTGCTAGAAACTCATAACGAGTTTGTAATTTGTTAGTATTTGCATTGCTAATTGATTAGACCTTTTTGGCTGCTGTTTCTCAGACAAAATCTGCAAGAGTTAAAGTAACTATTGCTTTAGATGCACAGAGAAATAAATATTCTGTATATTTAGCCTTATAAAGCACTAAAGAGAAAAAAGTAACATGAACATTTGCTTTCCATTAGGGTTCATATTTTCTAGATGATTTTTTTAATCATAGCAAGATCATTGACATAGCAGTATTGTCAAACTCCAATTATTGTAATTTAGCAAGAATTGTAAAGGAAAAGAAAACGAGCTTGTGGAAGATGTGGCTGGCAATTACAGCATAGAGAAACAAGAATGAAAATGCAAGAGAAAGAGCCAAAACCTTTAGGCAAAAACCTAAATATGCACACGACAATAATTTTGATTTGCAGAAACTTAGCAAAAATTGGAAATAGATGTTCTGAGGAAAAAGTTCCAGGATGTTTCTTAAATAAAATACTCTTCATAAGACAGAGAACTTGTCATCATATGCAGGGAACTTATTAAATATTGCTTGATACTTCATAGAGTCTCTTAATGATCTAATATGGAACACTAACTGTTGTCTCAGGGAATGCCTTTAAGAGCTGTTCCATTCCTCAGTATAATAGCTCAGTACAGATTGTTTTATATTCTATAAATGCCTAATTCAAATAAAAATTATAGGAAAATGACAATGTGTATAAAATTTGAGGGCAATTGTATGCATACTGCATTCAATAGATGTCCAAAGCAATGTACTAATCCCAAATTCTAGAATTACATTTTTTAATTTTTATTAAAAAAATTTCATCTGAGAGAATAAGGAGGGATTGAGAAATAACTTCAAGACATATGTTATAATAAATGGGCACAGTTATTGTTTCATTTCTCTGTAAAACATGGTGTAGAATAAACTGGCACCGTACTGAGTTGACATCGGTGTAAGGAAAATAGTTCACACATTTTCTGTTGATAGTCATAAACAACTGAGTGTGCAAAGCTCTCAGTGCATTACAATCTTGTGATCTTTCAAAAGGAGTAGATGAAACTTTAATGGAATTTATTACCCAGAAATACCTTCTTTTTTTTTTTTTTTTCTTAGCAGCACATGATCATTCATTTTTCTTTCCTCCTCCCTTTTGGGGGGAAAAAAATCCACCTTTTTTTGGATTTTGTGAAAGATGTTGTTAAAGATTGACTCTGAAGATGAGACATTTTCTGAAGCCAGTCTACCAAAAAATCTGTTCATTATTTTCTTCTGTAAGAGAAACCAGTAGGGTTCTAAGTTTCTTAGATCTTTTGTGGAGAAATCTAATTCCTGTTTCTCCAGAGGAATGTATTTGTGTAAAACTTAATAAATTTAAGTACATGTTTATATATTTTTTTTCAGGTTTTTAATATTAAATTATTTTAATTACAGTAGCATTATTCTATAATGATAAATTATAATAAATATTTTAGTGTAAATTGTGATGTGACAGACTAAGTTCATTATCAACTGAGATATCAACACAACTAAATTTTCCACAGAAACGAAAATTCCAGGTAAAGGTCAGGCATGGACAATGAAAATTAATTCAGTCCCCTGGTGGAACTTGAAACATAGACAAAGTTAGAATTGAATTTATAAAATTAGAATTTATAAATAACTGTTCTGAACTTGGTGCACAAAGATGCTGATTTGCAATGTAGGTTGAATATGGCAAGAAATAAATCATAGGGGTTTTCTTATTAAGTTCAGGCAATGTCTGTGATACCTTGAGGGCGTTGCCTGCTGACATTTGAAGACTGGTGAAAATGGAGACTGGTAAGGGAATTATCATGTTCCCTGTAGAAGTTCATAAATGGTAGGGAGAGTTGCTCTAGCAACTAGTATCTTATTTTCACTTGAGATGTTTATTGTAAAGTAATTCCTATCAGCATACACTGAAAAGCAGGTTGAAAATAAGAACAGTTGTCCATCAAAAGGTTTTCTTTTTTTAAAAAACATAATTCCTTGAATTGCAGTAACATAACTTTCTGTTGCAGAGAAGACCTGTCTTGCAGTTGGAGACCAGCTATGTGACTGTGTTTAGAAATGTTAGTGGAAGAGTTAAGTATTATTAAATAGTGATTAAAATAGTAGAGAAGGCATGCATTGCTAGATAGTAAGATAAGAGAAAAATGATGCCCACTCTGCTGAATACAAGAGGTCGTGTAAATGCTTTATGCAGATTTCTAAGCTTACTCAGAGTTGTTCTACAGCTATAAACTGTGTTAAATCCCTCCTTTGAGTCAATTTCTGTGTGACTTTAAGTGTATATATTCCTCCATGTTTATTTGTCACGGATGGAGTGATTAACTTCACTTGTAAGAAAGAAGTAATGAAAAATTTACTGAGTTGAAACAGTGATTTAACCAAGTTAGTAGTAAATGCAACAATTTTTATGAGACTTGATGGCAAGGTATCACAGGCTAGCTCCAGAGATCATCGAGTCCAATCCCCCTACCAGAGCAGGTCCACCTAGAGCAGATTGCATTGGAACACGTCCAGGCAGGTTTTGAATGTGTCCAGAGAAGGAGACTCAACCATCTCTCTGGGCAGCCTGTTCCGGTGCTCTGCCACCCTCGAATTAAAGAAGTTCCTCCTCATGTTTAGATGGAACTTCCTATGTTCAAGTCAACAATTTATGTCTAAAGGATTGTATATATGCAATCAATCCTTTATATTACTTAGCTAAGGTTTCAAAGTTTGGCATGCTGTTAGTCACTTGTAGAGAATTTGTTGCTGCCTCCAGGAGGAGAACCTTAAGTGATCTCCCCACTCAAGAGGAGATCTTGGCGTGCAGCCTGCTGCCATGCAGGTGAGCTCAAAGGGCTCTAAGTTTCTCCACTATGTATAGAGTAAGATATTTGACCTATGGCCTTATTCTCATGGGAACAAAATATCTAGGTCCCCACTCCAGACAGTGTTGCCAGCCATGCCCCAAAGTCTAGATGCAGCTTACTGCAACTCCCGCTGAGGGTTATGGCTTGAGCAGGAGCTGGGGGGAGGAGAGGGAGAAAAGGGGAAGAGCACACCACCACATCATTAAGCAAAATAGATCTTTGAATGATATCATCATATATTTAGATATAATGCATAGGTATATGTGTGTATATATATACATGTGTGTATATATATTAAATACATGCGTGTATGTACTTGTTTCTTCCTCTGTCTCGCTTTCTTCTCTGTAAGCAGTCTTTAGTTATTTGATGGGCTTTACATCTTTAAACTTTTTTTTCCTTCACAGTAATTGTACATCCTTATTTCACTTTGCACAAGAGACAAATCCACCTGTATTTCTGGTTGAAGTAGGACCCAGAAGCAATGTGCTTTGACGTGTGAATGCCATTTGCGTTTTTCAAATTGCAGATTCGGTTCTTTCCTCTTGTTTTGTTCATGGCATTAAAAAGAGTAGACAAACCTCTTCCCATAGGGTACATTCTCTTTGATCACTGAAGCCAGTATCATAGAAACAGCTGCCAAGAAACCCAGGACCAGCCTCTTGAGATACACTGTGCAGTAAAGCTGACTGCACCCAGAGATGTTACCTCTATGAATCTGGCCAACTTGTTCTTGTAAACAATTGACAATGCCCATGTCAATCTTGAACTATACTTGTGAGCAAGACTATGGCTTTCCTCCCTACAGAGCCTCCAAAATGGCTGACTTGTATTTTCTGACAAGAGAGTTATATTTGTTCACTTTTTCTATATGTGCCTCAAAAGGAATCAAACCATGCCCTGGTCTGGAAGCACGTGGTGAGAGGGAAACTGCAAGTGTGGTTCAGTGGGGTTACATAAAGATAAAACAGCTTCAGAAAGTCATTTATTCAATTCAATGCATTTGTAATTTAATCTTGTGTTTAAAGTAAAATTCCAAGCTAAGGAGTGTGAAAAAGCATTTTAAAGACTTCCATCATTGAGTTTTCAGGAAATAGCTCTTTTCCTGTCTTGTACTTTAAATATATGCATAATTTCATCCAATATAGTTCTTATAGTTTTGTGGGGGCATATTTTTGTGCATGTATCTGCTAAAGTAAGTTTAAAGACTCATTTTAAAAAGAAAGAATAATCCTGCAGTAGGTGTTAAATCAAACTGATTTTTCTTAAAAGCTTTTATTTCTTCACCTTATTTCAAAGGTAAATATAATGGTCCCTAGCTGTAGAGAACTTTCAAGTAAGCATTCTGGCTCTCGTGGGCTCGATGGGTGGTAAAGAATGGCTGTGATACTGCAGCTGGATAAACTGCTCCCTCCCAGGTCCTACAGCTGTGAATGTTGAGACTTAAGCTGCTTGTCAGGAAGAACTGGTTACCTGTTTCTGCCTAGGTCACTCTGGTGGCTACCATCTGGCATCAGAACCATTCATCTCTTTCTTGAGTCTACTGAAACATTTGGACTGTTTCTCCCCTAAATCAGCCTCCACTTGAAATTCTGTGATCACTGTTAGGAGTTACAGTTTGGGGTGTTATTAGCAGCCATTTAAAGCTCCTTTCTGTTAGTGAAATTTCCTCATTTGAATCACTCTTGGGAGACAACCAACCCTCAATTAATGTCAAACTGGGGTAACTCTCTCCCTTTTTTCTTTAGCTATGAGATCCATTTTTATTTCAGCTGCTTGCTTCACTGTTTTTCTTTGGCTGGCAGATTTCTTTAAACAAAGCCAGGAAAGCTGTTTGGATTGGGTTTTCGGGGTTTTTTTGCATTTGTTTGGGCTCTTTTGCTTTGGTTAGAGTATTTTGCCTACTTTTTTACTAGGTTATAATTATTCCACAATTTTTATAGTCCCTATATTGTCTTATTGGAATTTTACTTTCAGAAATCTAATTTTAGTACTGTCTGGCCACATATTGATACCTAATAATTTGTTATGGTTCACTTAGGAAAATGTAAATCTCCTCAAAGACTCTGCATCGCTGTGCTGGCCTGGGATCAGTGGAGAAACAGGATGACTGCTCAGAGCTGCACTTTCCTGCCTGCTGTGCCCTCTTGGCCAGTCTCTTTTCCTTCTCCCACCTTCTCCTTTAATGGGAGAGGAAGCTGCACTGGGCAACATAACATAGGAAGAGGAGAACAAAGCTAAATCTACGATCATTCTTCATCCCATTCTGTCAATCCCATAGTTATCCAGATTCAAATTGGAGTGACACATTCCTATAGTGGGTGCAATTCCTCTCACCTTCAGCATTTTCTCCTGTCAGCTGGAAATCCTGTGATGGGTGTGCAGGCACCTTGGGCAACTGTCATTTGACCCTTTAGACTTTGATTTTGCAAACATTTTTTTTTTAATTATGTCAATGGGAATAAGTGTTTGCAGGTTTTGGCTGATGTACGACATAACTGCCTATCATTTTCACATAAATAGGACTATAATTTTTCCAGCAATAAGTATCTTCTACAGATGCACAGCCAGGCTCTCTTGCATTTAGCTGTGACCTTGAGAACTGATTGTGCTCTAAAGGACTCAAGGCTTCACAGAAAGCAGTGAAGCATGTGCAGCCCCTTGAGGGGTACTTAGAGTATCTCATAGACTCTAATGGTCGTTCCTTTCTCTTTAATGCTATTAGGTGGTTCTGGCTTATGGCTATCTGTAGTACTTTTCTCTTTATTTAATTTCTGTGCTACAGATTTTATGAATTATCCTATTACAACCTCTCTTTTGTGTTTTAAAGACAAAGTGCTCTATATGTCTGGTATGCTTAGTATCTTCTCCACCTACTCAGATGTTTTTGTTTGTTTTATTGGTTTTACAATGTACTAAACTTTGGCACAGTAAGAAGATGAAAAGTTAAGGCAAGTTATGATTAGCTAAAGTTGAAAATTAAGTAGTGCTTGTGAAAAGCATTCAGAGTGCTCTGAGTACAGAATACTAAAAGGGAAAACACTCTACATTCAACTCATTGGCATTTCTTCCATTTTAATGCAGTAACTTTTAGATGCTGCATCTAATATTTAAAAAAAAATCTCAGGAAATATTCTAGGCATTGTTTCTATAGCTTGCATGAGAACTAGAATACTGTAAAAGCCTGGCATTTCTCACAAGTGCAAATGAGAAGAAAATCAAGACTGCCATGTGCCTGCTTGGTAATACAGACACAGGAATTTTCTCCCAGTCAATGTACTTCCTATACATAAGCCAGGCAGCACGTTAATAGTCTTTCTCCCAGTTTGAGATGCTCAGATTGAATCATACTATAAGAAGATTTTAAGTAAATCCTGTATGAAGTGGATTGCTCGGTATTGTATTGTCCCCAATTTAAAATGCCAATGTTAAATAGTAGTTTTTGTCACTTGGGCAGAGCATTCCACAAACATGGTAATCACAAAAGAAAATTTCCACTTACCATTTACTGACATCCATTTTATTGTTTACATATGTGCAAGATTGAAAAATATCATACAGGTAAAAGGGTCTATTTTCAGGGTTTTTTTAAAGTTGTATTTTCAATGTTGCATTTTACAGTTATTTTAGCTTGGATTTTCTTACCATGAACATCTTAGCTTGATTCTTCAAAGTTCTGATTACTCAAGCAGTAGTATATAGCATGTCATTTACACATGTGAGTAGTGGCTAAATACACCAACAGAAGAATAAAGGCTTAGTCACATAAGCTGTTTTTTCAGTTTCTCTTGATTATATTTTTCTTCTTTGGTGGTTTGCCTTGTCAAGGTTAGGTCTGAATATCTAAATTTTGAGAGCCAGGAGCACAGGAATCACAGAAGACATTTGCAAAATCTCAGTGGGGATAACTATCAGTCTCCTGGTGGTTGGATTTCAGGATCTGGGGCAGATGACCAATCAAGAATTACTTTGTTCGTAGGAATAAGGAAGCTTAAATGGCAAAATTATTTTAGGAACTAAAGGTTGGAGCCTTCCTTTCTTGTTGGGACTCTTTTGTTTGTTTGTTTGTTTTTTCCTTTTTAAAAAAATAACTCTTGGTCTCCATACAAGGTCACGTTTCTTTGATATTTAAACCTTCTTTACTACTTTCATGACAGTACACTCTTCTTAAGTTTAATTCATTGGGGTAACAATGACAGTGCAGTAAGAATGAAGACAGTGATTTGTAAAAAGGTATGGTCATGAAACTAACAGTAGAAACCAGAGAAGTAACAGCTTGGTCTATACTCAGTTGCCTGTAGGTTAAATATTCTATAAGCATTGATGCACAATCCACTTTTGTGCCCTGAATTTCTGAAACACCACTTGTGTAGCTGGCGTTGTAATAGCTGCTTGCTCAAATAAATAAATAAATGAATGCTTTCTTTTCTCAAATACAATTTGTAGCTATTAGAATAAGTTCATGGAGCCAAGGAATCTCTGGTTATAAGTTAGTAAATCAAAATAGCAGGTTGCAAATAAAAGTGGTTTTCCCCCTGGCTGGTATCTGTTGGGTTCTCACATTGGCTTTAAAAGACGTAAGGGCTGTCTCCCCTCATAAGATTGGGGATTAAATGTCAGCTTCAGGTGAGGATATTAACTGCTGCCTTGGGTAGGATTTTGATTCTGGGTCTGAGATCCAATTTGAGTTTGTATATTGTTTTTTCTGTAAAAAGAGATTGATACATTTGGTATTTCTATATTTTGATAGGAAGTACTTAGAAAATATTTGTTAGAAAAACTGTGGATGCTTGGGCAAAATTGCTTACCGTTCAAACAAGGAGATTAAAAAGAAAAAAAAAAGACTAGCATCTTTGTGCATAGCAAGACAAAGGATTTTAAAGACAGTGGGAAGATTTGTTTTCAATTATATTTTTATACACAATTGACAGTTCATGGACCCAATGTTGAGCAACGTAAAGAAAACTAAATTCGTTACTCAGTTATGAAATCAATTTTCAACACATATCAATGGTCAAAATCCATTAACTCTGGTAACAGGTTGTTACGATGACAGTATCTAATAAATAAATTTATTTGATTTATTGATCAACTTAAAAAATGGATTTTTTAAATAGATAATTCATCTTTAGATAGTTTAGAATGTGAAGGGGCAATTGTGTTATGTGACCTCATGCTTTGGGGAGGTGAGGTTAGTCCTGGTGAGATCTATAAAGAGGTGATTTATTTCTTCGTAAATGTGTGTCCATTTTGCCTCTGCAGATCTTTAAAACATGCTAGCATACTTGTGCTGTGGATATGGAGTTAGTCTGCTGGAAACTCAGCATAGACATTTAGATAGAACTTTTTTATATGACTATATTTTAGTTCAGGAAGTAGAAAGCCTAATGCCTGCTTAGGGAATCATTTAGACTTCATATCAACTTCGAAGCTTCAAACTACAGCATTGCCTGCATGTCAATAGTGTTTCAGTATTTTATTAGCCTCTTATATCAATGCTACCTTTGAAAATGTGCTTACTGTCCAAAATTGCTGATGATCTCATAGCTGCTCTTTGGACAGCATTATTTTTTCCCTCTTCCCTGTTGCAGGTAAATTACAAGGGGTTACTGCGTAGCATTGGTACAATTTTTACTCAAACAAATGCTTTTCTAACATTAGACCAATTATATGACGTGGCAGACAAAATCCTGTTATTTTTTGAAGTTGACCACTGTTGTTCTCACATGCTGGTTGAATGCTGGGGAGGTTATTTTTCCAGTCACCACCAACAGATTTGCTCAGGATTCATTCTGTCTCACACAGCTTGTGCAGAAACAAGGAGTTTTTGTGTTTGAGGTACCTAACATTGCCCTTCAGTAAGCCTGTTTTATATTTCTATTAATTTAGAAAAAAACTATGTATTTTCTCCTCTCCAGAAGCAACTATATATTCTGACCTTGGCCTGCAGTTTTATCATCTCTGCAACTTGCAAAAAATAAGTCATATCTGTAAGCCTGGCTTTGATAAATAACCTTCCAGAAGACATTGTTGTGTGTGAGGTGACAGCAGGCTGTGCTACCACCTACGTCTTCTGACACCTCCATAGAAACCTAACCAGATTAAAATCACAACTGAGCTACTTCATTTCTCCCTTACTAATTTAAATATTTTCCTCCTGTTTCTATTTAATTCTGTTAAAATTTATGAGTTCTAGTTCTATTATTTCCCCTAGTGTTTGCTTTTTTCTTTTTTAAAATAAAATTATTTAAAGTATCGAGGTTATTAATCTGAGAAAACAGCAGAGTAATAGTTGCCTGTCCAGGGAACTATAAAATTGTCTTTGTCACTGTGATGTTATACTCTTTCCACAGAAAATTTCAGGCCTTTGTAAGAGTTTTGGTTCAAGTGATATTATTTTCCTTAGCTTGCTTGACTATTGTCAAATTCTTGATGCTTTGTTGCCTAAGTATGTTCGCCCTCTCTCTACCAAGCACTTCTCCAACTCATTCTCTGCTGAAAAACCTGACTCAATCTCTCCTGAGGTCTCCAAGTTTTTCCCTCTTTTCAGCACCCCAGAGCTCCAGCTTATTTGTATTTGATTGGCAACCTTCATTTTTGTTTGTTTGATTTTAAAAAAAATGCAATTAGAAAGGTTTATAGAGTGAAATATTTTATGTGTTGATTTTATGAGTATAGCTTTATTATTGTCATGATTTTAAATGGCAATGACATGAAGTTTCTGTGCTGGGTGAGTTATAAAAAACTTCTCTATTCCCTCCTTCAGAATAGTCTTTTTATTATTTTATTCTATTTTTCTAAATCTCTTTTAATGATGCCTCCTAGGTAAAGAGATAATTTCATGAGAACTTATGAAAAAAAACAGTTTTGTGGTTGAAAGTTTGCTTACTTTGTGACCTACATGTATATTTTGACAAAGGATGTTTCATGACTGTTAATACTTTTGCCTATCAAGAGGGCAGAATAAATAATTCACAAAGCATATTTGAACCAAATACTGAAATAGAGAGATATTTACCTTGGAATATAAAGGCTTTTTAAATTAAATGCTTAATACTTGACTCAAATATAAAGCTGATATTCTCATAACTCTTTGATGCTGCTAAGAAGCATGGATAATGCCTGACAAGGTACCCCAAAAAGCATAATTGAAATTGTTTGATCCCCTGCAACCATTTTTGTACTTTTTTACATTTTATCCTTACAGATCATTCTCCTGACTGTAACTGCAGCCAGGTTGGTGCCAATTACAGAATTGTACTGCTTACTCTTGTGGCCATTTTTATATCCCAAACTTGACCTTTCCATAATGTCGCACACACGGCTTAGCTACATATTGCTCAGAAAAGGAAAAAAACAAATCCTGAAATTGTTAAAGTTATCAAGGTTGTATTTCAGTATAAGATTGTTCTATAAGAAAGCCCCTGAGGTTTTGTCTAGATTAAATGACTTTTGAGAACAGGACTTGCAGAATATCCTATTGACGTCTACTTGCTACATCTTTGTATGTTTCATCTCAAGGGATTTTTTCATTGTTTATGCTAAATTTGCATGTACTCCATTTCACTAATTGTTTCTTAGTTATGATATACTCTTTGACCATTCTTAATTATTTTTTCTCTTGTGTGCTTTAAAAATTCAGTATTTCAAAAACATTCTAACCCTTTTTCCTCTCAGTACTTAATGTTGCACTATTAAATAAAGCAGGGAACAAGTGTCAAGTCCTTCCCTGAAGATGGTGGAGAAGGAGGTAGCAGTTGGACTTCAGTGTGTTTTACAAGCCATATCTTTCTGAGGTAGACATCTTCTAGGTGGGGAAGAGGAAACCAAAACAATATGCAATTTAAATGGCTCCAATATCAGTTGTCTGCAGAGGAATTTATTTTATAGTCAGTGATTGTTAGTCCTCTTTTTTCTGAACAGTAGGCATACTTTCTTTTATATTATAATCTGTTAATTTTTCATCCTATTTCATTTACTCTAATTCTCTGGGCTGGATTGACTTCTTTGTATTTATTTTCATCCTAGACTTGGTTTTTTTGTTCTCTTGTTTCTCTGTATTTTTTGTGAGACTTATGTTGTTTGAAGTGATTGGAACTAAAAGTATGATGCTTTGAATCTAGAATTGAATTCCAGTTGTGTTTTATTTACTGTCTGTACCTCTATTTGCCCTGAGTGCATGAAAATTATTTCCACTTGAATCTCCTTTGGCATGTAGCACTTGTGTTTAGGGCTAAATTTGACCAACTGCAAGGTAACAACTTTTGACAAAAAAAAAAAGTTTGCATTTGTTAGATCCACAAAAATGGTTTACTTCTCTCCAACAAATGAATTCTTGGAAATTGTGCACAGTCTGGCTTCTACTCCCTTTTTGGTACTTCATTCCATCTTTTTTTTTTTCTTCTTTCTTAGATTTCTTCTGCCCCATGTTAATTTGAAATTCATTGCAGAGACTGACTATTCTTTTGAAAAATTTACTTGCTAGCAAAATTAAGATTACCATACATCCTATCTGAACTGAGTTCTTTACTGCTTCCAAGTTAATCTTTTCCAATAATCTGTTTCTCTCAGTAGTTGATACTGTTAAATATTGGATAGTGATTCTGAAGGCTCAGTTCTATGACAATTTTGTATCAGAAGTGTGACCAAATGAAATAGCATAGTTTTTATGCTTGAGCAGTGAATGGCAGGAGCTTTCATTTCTCTGTAATTTTCTGGGAAAGTACTATGCACAGCGAGGGAAAGTAGGAAACAGAAAATACAGGTTGAATCTTGAGGGATATAATTGAGTTATGTATATCTCTTTGGGAGAAGGGTAGTTGATTTGGATAGATAATCTGTCACACAGGAATGTATGAGAAAAACTGTTCAAAGCATAAGCAAATAACATTGTGAAAAAAGCTTTGTCATGGTTTGAACAACCCTTTTTCTGAGGTCATCCCATATATGTAAGGAACAATTTAATAATGTTCCAAAAATAAAGTACAAAGGACTTCCTAAGCATTATAATTTTTCAGGTGATTGAGCTGGATGTGTGCACTTTTAGTTTAATGGACAATAGAGGACTGAGTGGACATGGAGAAAAAACTACCATGTAAATATTTTTCCTTTTTTACTTTTTTTCTTGTACATCCCACCACAGTACCTATTTCTTGCCCTTTCTGCCATCAGGAGAATTTTTTTAAATTTTTTTTTTTTAACCATTTCTGTGTACTTAGAAATCGGTAGCCATGGGACTGAATTTCCAGACCCATTCAAAGATTGGGTTCAAACCCAATATTCCCCCAAAATGTTACCGCTGTTACCTGTATTTTAAAACTTGGGTGCTGCTTGCTCCAGTCATTGGTTTCTTGCTAAGTTATTGCTAGGCTTTAAAAAAAAAAATCACATTTTGTTTCTTAACTTATATTATTGTTAGGGATGCATTCTTCTTATTGCACTTTTCTAAAATACTTTTCAGATATGTGTCCTCACGGAAACTTAGTTCAGTTTGTTATCAGTCCGTGAGTTGTTATGAACCCATTAAGTGCAGCGAGATGGTATCACTGACTAAAGAACTTTCTGCTGATAGCAATGTCCAAAGAAAGATAATTTCTATGTTACTTTTTATGGGACAGATTTGTTGGGCATGTCCATATGAGCATCCCGTAAACACAGCAGTAAAGGTTTCAGCATATACTTTTGCAATTTCAAGGATAAATGTTTCAGCTTCTCACTGAGAAGCTGACTACTCAGATGTGAAGAAACCCCCCATGCACTCTGCCATATTCTTCAGTTCCATCCAGTATTTAGAGATTTCTCCTGTCCCAAGTCCATACAAATTGGTCCTGTCATCATCTTTGGAAGAAGACAAACGCCCTAGTCTTGGATGACATTTCTCTCCTTGCGATTGTGAGGGAATGGATCCCTACTGAAAATGCTTTGCTATAACAATTTCAGTTTATAAAATAAGGTTTCTGTGTTGTTTTGGTCTCATAACCTTTATCAGTAGCAAATTAACATGGAATAGGTGCTTTTGAAAAATGCAACAGAAGCAGAAGCAGCAGCTCAGACATTCATTATAAAAACAAGCTAGCGATTACGGTAGATGATGTCTCAATTTAAAAGGCAATTTACTTATAGATAACATGAAATTCAGAAATTTTTGAACACTGTACAACTGTCTACTCTTTAGGTAGGTGTTTTAGAAGTAGCCTACAGCAGACATACAACAGTTGGATAGTGACTATTTATTTGCTGAGGCAAAAGCAGGTTTAAACAACTATTATGATGTTACAGGCAATGTTGTATCGACTAGACCATCTCATTTCTCTGTTGGTGAAATCATTCTTAAAACAAGCGTGTGTAGGATTTTATTTTGAGAAGTGTTGAAAACATCCCTCACTGAAGAAGTAAATTCTGCTTGTGATTTTTTTCTAAACAGCATGTAAGCCAGTGTAAGGCACATTTCCCACTAGATGTGAATTTTCATACACCTCCCTTTAATGGCAGGGGTTTCCATGCACAGGCAAAGAAAATGAGTCTGCCTCACCCTCTCTTAGAGATTAATTGCTAGTTCTGAGCAGGAACATTCTAAAGTGTGCCGAAATGCCATTGTCTTTTTGTTAGTAATATATTATGAAAATACACGAATAGGCAGAATTAGGTTCTCTTCTGCTATGTCTGAAAAATGCAGACTTGTGGGACACCTTGCCTTCATCAGACAAAGCGCTGGAGCAGGGACAGTGCCAATGAAGTTGCTTTGGATTTGATTTGCTTTTCCAATAGGAAAAACAAAATGGGGAGACGGGGGACTCCCTATATTTGCCAAAAAGTACAGTAGGCTTCTAGTAGATTGATTAAACTGGCTATCTCTGGCTCTATGATTGCATTTTTTTCAAAAGTCTGTAAGATTAGAAGCAAGCATTAAAAAAGCAAAATCAGGTGAGTCTGGTAATGGTGCATCTCAGTACACAAGGTAGAAACTGGCCTCATTCCTTTTCTTAACAGATACATTTGCTGACTGGTGTGGAAAGCCAAAATGATAGAAGAGACCCTTATCTTGCACATTTGTTTGCACTTCCCTTGCCCTTTTCTTAAACAATCATTTACTGTTAATTATGATGGGAAACAATAATGCTTTAACACAAAATAAGTAACTCAGATTAATCAGCGGCTTTGCAGGCAGACACTTCCTCAGTTCCCTGGGGTTTCTATCAGCAAATTGTAGTAATGATGCTGATTTGCACAGAGCTATTGTTTCAGCTGTAAATACCTGAATTGATTACCCAAGAGCCCTGGTCTCAATGTAGCATTGTTTTGCTTTGTTCTTTATTATGTTAGGTATCCTGCATAGCAGGGGGCCTGTAACCACGGCAGAGTCACCTTGGGACTTCAAGTATGGTAATCTAAATGAATTCTTTGTTGCTGTAAATTACCAACAGAACAACAGCAGCCTGCTCCCACTTTTATAAATATGTATGGTTTCCCTGCCAATGAAATTATGGTGAGGGATAGATCAAAGTGAATTAGTACCTGTCAGGCAAATTTGATAGGTCATTTTGTAGTTTAATTTTATTCCTTTTTCTCTGTATTGTGACACAATAACAAAATTAACTGTTCTGCTCTCATTATAGCAAAGGCTGTTGACCACACTAAATATTTTCTTCAGAAAATGCAGAACTGACAACTGAAAGATTCTTCTATATAGATCAGCTTGGTACCACATCTGGTGCATCTGCAAAGTGCCCACAGTGGGGGCATACACTTGTACATTGTGATGTATGAATTCTGTCTTGCTGTGTACATTTGAAACAGTGTGAGCTGTCTGATCTCTTCTAGTTCTTGTGATAGGACTTTTTTTTTCTTATTTTGTCATGCAAATTTTTAGGCCTTTTGAGCCTGTAGTTACAGTCACTATCAAATTTCTGAATATTTCCTTGAGTATACCCACACCCAGTGCACACAAACACGTGTGTGCTCTTTCTCCCCCATCTCCTTTTCTCTGCTCCTTGTAAAATGGGAATTTCTGGATCAGCTTCACTTAAAAGTGGTTGAAATATTCCAAGAAGCCATCACCATTTCTTTCTTGCTATTTCCATTTTCAGCCTTTAATTATCACTTACCAAATGAGACAACTTCGTAGCAGGTGGCATCGCTTTACCTTAAAATGATCTCTCAGACAATAAATGATCTACCAGACAAAGCAATTATTTTCTGCTGTTCCCACATGCCTAGCAAAGACTTGAAAACAGACACTTTAAAAGAAATATTCATGTGAAGATCAGAGATGACATTAAAGAAAACTCATCTACATTTGGTAGGGAGAGCCATGTCTGCTGAACAACTTTTTTATTTTGCTAACCCAGATCTGCAGATAGATTGTAAAGAACTGTGTTAGCAAAGGGGAATTCCTTCCAGCAGAAGTAAAACAGACTGGAGAAGTCAGAGGAACTGGGACAAAATAGCAGGAGTTTCCTGTAGCTTTTTTCCTTTTTCTTTGCATACTCTGAGGCTAGAATTCATTTGTCTTAAGATAAAAGGAAAGAAAAAGGAAAACCTTTTCGTTATTCCGTATTGCTGGTCTTGTTTTGCCAAAGCATTTAAATAGTCCTGTACATGTTTCCTAAAAACAACATTGCCTTGAAATTAATTTTAATAAAACATGAATGGCTCTGTGATGGGTACATTACTCAACCCTGCAGCAATAAATTAAGGACACATACCCCAAGGGGAAGTCCTGCCCAAAACAATCATGTTCCCACAGAGTAGAAGTCTAAGATACTGGAACAATGATATTGTGAGAAATTAGACCCTGATTCTACAAGCATATGTTAGCAAAATTAGCACAAGTAGTCTCCAGTGGCTTTAATTGGGTAACTGCTTATCTATAGAAAGGTGCACAGTCATGTCCTCTCAAGATACTTTTCCAGATCCAGTCTCCAATGAATTATTGTAACGGTCCTCAGTCATGTGCCCCATAGTTTCGCCTACCTGCAAAGTAAACAATGGCAAGAGTTAATAGAGTATGCTATGTTGTACCATGCTGTCTTTAATTTTTTCAGATGCATTCTGCTAATTGATGCAAACCAAACTGCCCTGCCATACGAGCATTTAATCCATCTGTTTAATCTAAGGCCATTTAGTCCATCTGGGTGTACAGCAGTTTTGGATATATCACAGGCGCCTTTCACCCAAGTAGTACCAAAAATTGTTTGCTTTCTGAAAGGTAATACAGTTTTCATAATTGTTACAGGCTTATATATGTTTAGAGTCAAACTGGTTGTGTAGAAACAGTTTTGGGGGATTTCTGTTTAAGAGCAAAATATGAGATAGATTACTGTGTTTGGGCAACTTCCTGCTGGTTCCTATCTTAGATGGAAGTGTTTGGTCCAAATTCTTTCTTGGTGCAATTTTGCCAAACACCAGTGATTAGGCAAGAATTAATTTGGCCTATTGAGCCTACATAAGTTAGAAGTCACTTTTCTGTGAGGAAGCAAAAAAGTTTAACAGTTAAAAAATGTATATGTATATGTTTATTAAATTATGCTGGGAAGACAATTGTATTTTTAAAAGAAGAATAAGAATTATTTCTGCAGTTTTTATTCTTTGAAAGAGCTACATACCATCCTGAAATGTAGGTCGGGAACTTCTCTATCCTAATAGGAAAGCAAACAATATTCTGAAGAGAAGTCTCAGGTGACTGCAGTATAAGGTCTGATTTACCAGCTAATGTGCCAGGTTAGGCTTGGCTGCCTACGCCTTTCTCATGGTTGTTTCTGTCTCTACTGCTTCACTGGGGCTGGTTTCTCTGGAAGTCCACAGTTTGTAAACAGTAGCACAAGGACAGGAGAGTTCTCTTATAAACATCTTTTTACTAATTAGTGTCTAAAAATATTTTTATTCCAGCCAATCAGGATTGCAGGTGGACAAATGATATGCCAATAACAGTGGTGCATGAGACTAAGGCAAGTCTTCACGAGGTAGTGAATTAGCAGATGGCAAGGGAAACAATTGGGTTCTTAGGCTTAATGAACTTAGAAGCTTATTTGCTCAGGAAGTGTGGGAGTTTGTTGGGGATTTTTTTTTTTGAGATACCTTGTAGCACAATGATGTTGTGTTTCAGGAGCTGGGGAGTTGACGCTGCATGTGAGACTTGAGGCTGATGGATCTGTGCATGACGCAGGGGTTGTGTACAATATACTGCTGAGCTACTAGAGCTATACCTGGCACACAGGTATAGGCTAATGCATGCCATGGCAGAGGAACAAACTATGAAGCTATCATGTCTGAATTTATGATGGCTTTCTGACTTAGATGAATTTAGAGAGTTGCTATAATTGTGTCTTTTATTAACTGGGAGGATCATTTTAATGCTGTTTGTCAGTTTTGTACATTTTTAAGATTGCCTTTTTCATAGCTATTATTTTGTATATGTGAGTCACTTAGGAAGAAATAGAAGCCATCCAACCCATATAAAAATCTTTCCAATAATGCTTGCTATAGTCAGTAAGTGTTGAGATGTCTGCATTTTCCTAACCTTGCAGGTGGCAGAAATCTGCTGTGATACCAGATGTCAGGCTAAAATAAGAAATGTAGAAATAAATTATTAGGACACAAATTGCTTCTTTTTTACTCCTAGCATTTAATACATAATGTAGCATGTAGGCTTATCTCTGAGATTCCAGAATTATAATTTAAAATTTAATACTTAAGATTTTTAAGCTTAAAACTGTTCTGTTACACATACTCATAGTCATGTTTGTGCTCTATGTCTAAGAGTATTATAAATTGGTATAACTTAGACAGTGTCACCTGATTCTTGATTAACGGGTGAAATTCCAGTCACTGCTCTGACCAATTAAGCAGATGCTGAAGAGACAATCATTCACTTAATTTTGTACATGCTCATTGTGCCTATTGAATCCTTGCAAGTAGCTTCAAACTGTAATAAAGTGAAAGCAGCAAATAAGTTTTAATACGTTTAATTGTTAAGAGAAAAAGGACTATGCTCTGAATTTTTAAAATATAAATTATATTTGCCAAGCATTCCTGATGCATACTGCTCTCTGGAAAAGAAAAAAAAAAAACCAAACATTTGTGTTTATTCACAACTTATTCTTTCTCCAGCAAATAATGAACAAATTTACATGAAATCAAATTTTATACCTTCCTTCCTGCAGTTTAACCATACTAGACTAACTTACAGTGTTATTAATATGCTTAATTCAGTACAACAGTACAAATACTTCTTTATTTGGAAACCCTTTCCTTTTTATGTATTGCTGAGAGCACAAGAGTTGGGAGAACTGCAATAGACTTATCCTGCTAAGTAAAACCGGACATATGACCGCTGCTACACATCCTGTATTGCTAAAATTCTTAATGTGTGTAGAGAAATCCGTAGATTCTCCATCATCACTTGAACAAAAGAATAGTAAAGACACTTTACAGAATGAAGCTTGAATGTGTTCTTTATCCTGACCTGAAAAGTTTGATTTTTAATGCATATCTATTTTAAATACTATATTTTTCTCTGAATTCTGTTCATTAACTGCCAAGTCAGCCATTTTTATTTCTATACTTTGAGGTCAGTTTGCCTAAACTTCTAAATAGGGTCTTTGCTTCCCTCTGTATTGTTACTGTTCATTTCTTTCTGTAATAATAATTCTACCCAAGTCATTGTGTAAAACCCACGTTTTGCTCTTCTGTGACTGCATATGCAAACAGAGTGTGTGTGTGTGTTTGTGAACAAGTGCCTGTGCATTTGCACATCTGTGCAGGTGTGTGTATGCATGTTCTTCTGTGTACATATATGCATATATATACACTTTTGAATGAAATTCAATAGTAGGGAGCTAAAAATTTAAACTGGCTAGGTTTGTTCATGTGTGTTTTTGTTTTGTTTTAAAAAATACACTATAGAGAGTTCCCATTCTTTTACCTGCAGATTTCCTTCCAAACTGAATTAATTGGAATATTAGATTACTTTGTTTTCAAATTCTAATCACAGTGCCTTCACCCTTTACAACAGGAAGGTTAAGGCAGTGTAAAAGAACACAACAAATATGATATATGATCGAAGGTTACAGCAGCCAAGAGTAGATGAGGTGGCCATAGAACACTAAAAGATTAAAAGAGGGTAAAAGGCTAAGGAAGCCCAACTGGCTCCGTAACATATTGCTGTTCAGAGTGCATTGCTGCTAAATTGAAAAACAGGTTCAGACTGCAGGTTTCCAGGATGCTGCAGAGTGGAATGCATACCAAATGTGGTTACTTCAGCCTGGGTAAAGAGTAAAGGAACATGAACTATTGAATGTTATTGGCACCGTTAGCAGCTGTTTACTCTTTCTCCAGGGCATAGGTTAAGGACAGGGACAAAGCACTGAAGTCAAGAGAAAGGAAGTGGGTAAAACCAAATAGACTTTGGAGACACTGTAATCCCATATCAATTGCAAAATAGGAATGATTTATCTCCTTTTCTTTTTTCAAAGTTATTTATTTTATACACATGATATCAGAAAGAAACTCCAAGTCATTTACAGGTTTTTTTTTTGACATTTACTGAGAAAAGATATATTTCTCAGTCAGGAAATAGAGATCTGTGACTTCAGCCCCTCTCTGTCATAAATGTCTGTGTGACCTGGAGCCCATCTGTGGCCCTGCCACAGGTGTTATAAACAATGTCAGCCAGGAGATGTGAGAGAAGGACGATGCCTAAATCACCAATCTAAATTTAGAAAAACCCATTTCATGTTCCTTTTCTGATACAGACTTCCTCTGTGACCTTCAAAAAGTTCTGTAGTCTTTCTAAGGCTGAGAACTCCATGAGCAGAATAGCACTGCCAGCTATAACAGTGTTAATAAATGTTATGTGCCCTGCAAATATTGAGAAGTTAGGGCTAGGCAAGCATGTGTTCTTTGTTTTCTGTACTACTTCTGTAATGACATATGAGTAGACAAGAATAGTTTTTAAAAAAAAATCAAACCAACTGTCAATTGAAAATCTTTGTAAAGGTCTGATTCACAACTGTGAAATGATTGCCAGCATTTCCACACACCTAACAAAAGCAAGAGATCATTCTCAAAATGGTGTTTTTCCAATTTTTTTCCCATATCCATTAAGTGTCACTGAAAAAAGGTAATTTGAAAACTAATTGGCTCTTTTTATATCATGCCAAAATGGTAGTAATTCTTGCAAAGACCTGCAGTGAAAAGTCAATTCTTCCATGGGAAAAAAGTAAGGTTGTGTCTTCAGGTGGACACTTAGCACTTATTTGATGTTCTCTAAGGGAATGCTTCAGTTAAGTATGATTTTTAAAATTTTATTTAAAATAACATTCTCTGCTTTTCATTGTACTTTGTGATCTTGTGATTCATTGTAAATTGGCTTTCCATTCTTCTTGCAATTAGATCAAACTTTGGTGGAAAAAGCCATCTTTATGTACTTTCTGGCACTACAGGTTCAAAGCCAGTTTTCCAGAAGCTTCTTTAGCTGAATCTATACTTTGTGTCTTTTGTGTGCTGCAACAAAACATCTGTGCATTTTCTTCAGAAGCAAGGTGCAAAGAGCAGATTGAGTTTAATTATTTACAACTTGTATCAAGCAAGACTCAGAAGTTCTCTTTCCTAGTATTGTTTCCAAGGAAGGCTCCAATCATATATCCTAAATAAAATGCATAGTGGATTAGGAAAGGAAATTCGTAACACCTTCTTTGCATTCACTTATTTACTTACTGTGATGCATTAATCCTTAGTTTTTCCCTAAAACAATATCTGATTAATGTCATGTCTGTATATACAGGAAAATCTTTAAAGCTGTTATTTGGAAACAACTGTGAATTGCAGAAATGCTTGTGATCAAGAAGATCACTTGGGGAGTAAAATAATCAAAATACAGCTTTATTAAAAACTGTTTTCATCACTGTGTATAGTTACATAAAATCCCTGTAGCTTTACTATTGAAGGATATAATGATTTGCATGACTGCTGCATAGATTTCCAAAAGAAGAAAATAAAAATAATGAATACTGCAGAAGAAATATTTTGTCTTCTGCTCTGTTAAACATCACATTGCATGTTAATGTATTTTTAATGTATTAATTGACTACCAAAATATGTCAGTAATGAAAAAAAGAAAAAAAAACTTGATAGCTAAAGCTCAAGAAAAAATTTTAAAATTAAACCTAACATTTCAAAATCACAATATTGAATATTAAACTATCTTTTAACAGATTTTTTTTAAATTAATTAGATTGCTAGTGATATCTTTTTAGCCTACAGACATATTGTACCATATTGTTAATGCCAGTCCTGTGAACCCTTTAAAACTGAAGAGAAATTATAGCAGTCAACAATGAAATTTTAACTGTTTACTGAAGTAGCAGTTTATTAGGGTTAATAAATTGAAAGATATAGATCTGTATTTTAGAATTTTTCTTCAAAGACCTTAACATACCATTACTATTTCAGCACTGGTTTTATATGAGACTATATTGCAAAATATAAATATATATTTTGTATAGTTTTTATAGTTTTTATGGGTAACTGCATCCTAGTCATGACAGTCTGACACAACTAACAGTGTGATGCCTTGGATCTATTATTGAATTCAGGGTCCTGCACTGAAGCACTACTTCTGCTGGCATTGCTAGTAGAAGATAAAAAAATAATAAAAAAAAAAGAGGCCAAGTGAGACTTTCTGGACCTTTTCTTTACCAGGAATCTTTAGCATCTATTTGAACGTGTGTGGAAAGATCTTTTCTGGCATCGTGATGTCTGATCTTGTCCTTGCCACTTCTAAGATTGTTTTTGTGCTTTTTGTGCTTATTTTTCTGACTGTGCACACTGGGTGATAGGAGGGAGTAGGAGCAGTTGGCAATGCATCCTGGTCCCTTTGCGTCTAGCTCTTTTAACACAAATAAACTGTCTTTCAATAAATAAATAAATAAATAAATAAAGTTACTTTCATATTATTCTTTTGAGCAGCTGAAGCAGCTCCTAGTAGTCCCTTAGGGCTTCCAGGAACACAGTTGTGATGTTGTCAACAAAGGAAAAATAGCATAGCAAAGCGAGTGCAGGGCTCTTGCTCAGCTGTGCCTGGACTGTATTGGAGCAGCAGCTGCTGCCCTTTCCCAGCAGTGACTTCTGTGCCTCTGAATGCCAGGTAGTCGTGAAACTCCCTTGTTATCCCTTTAAAGAACAGCATCATTTGAAAATAAACCAATGGAGCTTTATTTATTAGTAGTATTAAACTGTAAGCTCCTTAGAGTCCGAGTGAGATTGGGCTGGGAAGTATAA
This sequence comes from Scolopax minor, assembly GCA_028566535.1. Classification (NCBI taxonomy): domain Eukaryota; kingdom Metazoa; phylum Chordata; class Aves; order Charadriiformes; family Scolopacidae; genus Scolopax; species Scolopax minor. The sequence goes on from JAOXNG010000021.1 coordinate 51,070,183, forward strand.
TGAGATTCCAGTTCCAGAAAATAATTTCTGTTTGATTTCCTGACGTGGTCGAGCTGACCTGTCGCTTGATGTCTTGGCAAAACTCGTGGTCATGAGCTAATGAATGAACTTGAGGCAGAAAGAGGTGGCAACAGATGATTACAAGAAAGGTTAAGTTTAATTTCATTTGTTTCTGTATTTCTGCTTTCTGTATGTTGTGGGCTTCAGAAAAATGCAAAGATAGTTACAGTACAGGCAGAACATGAAGAAAAAGAGATACTCAAAACTAGAGGTGCTGGATAATTATTCTGTCAAATTCTCTCCCATCCATAAAGACTGAGTAATTCTGTTTGTGTGGCCTAGTGTAAAACATCTCTTTTTCCACTTTTTCCATATAACTTTTTCCAGCTGCAGCTCTTCTTAGGCTGCCAAGACCTTGTGTTTTGCTTTGGCTGCTATGATATGCCCAGGACATACTAGAGTAGTGCAAAGACGTGCCTGTAGGTACCCCCTATGGTACCTATAGGGTTAGATTTGGCTTACAGCCAGACTCCCAGCTGCTTCCTCACTCTACCCCCAACAGGATGGGAGAGAAAATAGGAAGAATAGGAGGAAGAAAGCTCACAGGTCGAGAGAAAGACAGGAAAATCCCTTACTAATTATTGTTATGGGCAAAGTGGACTCAGTTTGGGGAAAATTAACTTAATTTGTTGCCAATTGAAATAAATATTTAACCAAGAGAGGCAAGAATCTGTCACAATTCCTCTTCATAGCGCTGCTCTTCAGATAAAGCATGTTTACCTGCCACTGCAAACAAACGTTTTCCATTTTGTCACATGTAGCAATTAGCTTACCCCTGAGATTTGGCATTCAGCAGAGGACAAATTTTCAGCAACAGTGATTGGATTCATGTGGAGAATTAAAAATAAATGCATACATATATTCAAAAGGCAGGAGGGACGGGCTGAAGCTGTTAAAAAAATAAAGGATGGGGAGAGAGATTTTGTTATGGCAGGCTGCAGAGGTTCAACATCACTTCAAAAAGTAAATTATTTTAGTACTTGCCACCTCCAGCTTTGCCTCTGGGTAGCTGTTGCATTCCCAGTCCTCTGCCAGTAGTAGCCCTGGCTGCTCTAGCTCCATTTTGCAGATTGGAACCCAGCCGTAGAAGCTATGGTGACCATTCTAGGTGAGTGCTTTTGCAAGCAGAGATGTTTTTGATACTTGATCATCTCTTCACGTTGGTATATGACAACTGACCTTAGCAATTATAGTCATCTTCCAGATCTTTCTCACCTGCAGTCTATCTTGGAAGCAGACTTATCTCAAATACTCCTTAAAGAGCTGCAGATGTCTGGATGTCTCAAGAAGCATTAGCAGTTTCCTTGAGTGCAAAAATTAGCTCTTTCTGTTTGTTTTTTTTTAATGCCTGTCCAGAACTGTTAAATTCTACAACTTTCATAGGACAATGCATTCAAGTATTAAATTTATAAATATATAATTCCAGATAGTTAGGGAGGTGAATCACATGTTCATGTTAGTGTACGATAATTGAACCCTGTCTCACCAAAAATATCCTGAATTAACTCATCATTTATAAAAGGTACTGTGTAGATGATGTCTTTTTGAGTTAATCAAAAAGGGTAGAAAAGTCAAGCACTCCAAAACTGGAAAATACCAGTCAAAATCCTTTCCAAAATAATTTAAATTTTAAAAAAAATTTAAGGGAACTGTTGTCTGTACATTTCTTGTTCTCATTTATAATGAGGGATCACAAATATTTTGTTTGATAAATATTTTTTAAAAATCTTTTAAGAAATCCTGATGCAGTGCCATGTGGGAGCAGGAATTTTCTTCATCTAATATCCCCATAGTCCTCTATTGGTTGAGCACTGTCTTTGACACACATTTTCTATCGCTGGGGTAAGGGACTGTGGTCCATCACGGAAGAATTGGTGTGATGGTGAAGCCAAGGAATGTGTTGAACAGTTGAATGTGTTATGGTAACAAAAGGGACTATTATTTACAGTGCAATTAAGCAGATGTACTTGGTGTATTTGATCGGAATGAAAGTATTAGACTTTTGCTTATTTGAAACCTGGACTTTTCTTTGAAGTCAGTTTTTTTCTGCCTCTGTTATTTTACTTCCTAAATGGGAGGGTGAAGTTTTACTGGTTTGATTTGTAAGCGTAAGACCCACTATTGCTGTTACCAGCCTTAATATTGAAAACTTCTACTTTTTAAATACGAGAAACAAATATGTGTTTGTATTCTAAGTGGCATTTATCTTAGAAAAATAAAGAAAAATACTGAAAAGCAAAAAGGAAAAGCAAAAATGCTGTCTCCAGCAAAGAAAGAACAGATAAACTTCTATCTTGCCTGAACCCTTGCAGTGGCATTTGGCATTCTCCTAGAAATGGAAAAGTCAGTGTAGGAGAAAAAAGAGAACAGCTGTTTGGCTGCACAACATAATGATAGTACTTTACGCTTTCTGTTTTTGCATGCATTTTAAGAGATGAGGAGTTACTAACACAAGCTGGGCACTTTATGCTTGCCTCAGTGAACTCATGGTGAATTTCAAGCTGCAAAAACTGGAAAGTGAAAATAACTAAGGAAAAAAATGATTGTAAAACAAATTTCACCTTAAACTTGCATATGAACACAGTATTACAGTACCTTATAAGAACCTCTAGAGAGGTTTATCTAGCTTGTGTATCTAGTTTCAGATACTTTAAAATATCTTCAAAGATTAAAGATTTTCCTTAATCTAAATGTAGTTTACTCATAGCAAGTACTGTGGGACAGTATGCAGCCTATCCCACTTCAATTAGAGCAGCTGTGCATATCTACTGCCTTAGTGGGATTATTCTGTACAAATTAAACAAGTAGTTTTCTCAACAAAGATTGCCAAATATTTTAGTCAAGAGTATCACTCATTCTTTTTAACAGTTTCCTATCTCCATCCCATTTTACCTGTTCAATATGTCTCACATCACTAAATCCTCAATCTGATTGATTTCTTCAGTATTAGACATCTCAGATAAAGACTTTCCATTGTGATTACTGCCCACAATACATTTCATTATTTGAACTGCATTCATTTAAATTCTGCCTTGTCATAATAGATCTGTGTTAAAAATCCTATTCATCCCTGAACAACCTTTTTCTTGTAAATTAATCTTAACACCTACCAACACCACTTTTTTTTGCTGTTAGAAAATACATGAACTATATGTCAGAGATGAAGTCAGTTTTATTTCAAAATAAGGAAGGCCTAGTCATTCTGATGCCCTTAGTGGTAAGCTGTTCAACACGTATATTAAAAGCATAATATTACTGTCAGAGATTTCATTCAGACCCTTTTGGCCAATCAACAGCAGTGCTTATTTTGCATTGTAAAAATATCCTCCACTGAAAAATTCTCCCATTTAAAATTCTTAGAGTGGCAATATTTCTCTGAAATGGCGATGAATTTTATTCTGATGTAACAATAACAGCTAAGAAAATTTAAAATGTATTTCATGTTTCATTTTATGTGAAACCTATACAGTATAAGCATCATTTCAATTATGTATTTCCCATCCAACTTTTGCACTGGAATCCTACCTCAGTGTGGGAAGTGAAGTACTTGCTGGGTTGCATTTCCTGTCATAACTTTTGGACATATATCTCTGGTCAGCAAAAATGTTTGGCATAGGATAAAAATGAATATTACCCACATCTGAAACTGTGATTTGTGAATATTGTCACTGAAGCAATTGTTCTTCTTACTGCAAGAGAAAAGACCTCACAGCAGCCTTGTTACTTCTTGAGTCCTGAAATGCAATTAAATCTGTACAATTCAATGGGAACATACAGGAGAGTTTTTGTATATAGGAATAGTTTTTGTATATAGGAATATTGCTTCTGTGGTGAACCAGTGCACTGTCGTACAGGGTAATACAGAGGTTGTAAGTCAGTGTCAGGATAGAGTAAAGAAATCCAGTAACATTTTTACTCCTAAACTCTCTAAAAATTATTCCATAAAAACAGATAGACCTTTCAGGATTTCTCTCAGGTAAAAGTTCAAAACTGAACTGAATCACCAGAAAATATGCTTGTTGATCTGAGAATTTATTAAACATCTCTTTGAACAAATTTAAGTATCACAGAACAAATTCTGGCTTTTCTGTCTTCACTAAGGGAATGATTTCTATTTATAGTATGATTATATATTACCAGAGACCATTCCCTGTGAATGGTAAATCAGAAGTAATAACGTGTGTTGATGGCAAGGCTGAAAACTCAGTCTGTCTCCCATCGAGTTCAATCGCTATTCTTCCATTGATTTAATAATGAAAAGATTGAGTCCTCGTGATAAAGCATGAAATAAAATAACAGGGAATAAAAATGTGTCATTGACTTATGTAGTTAGATCCAGGGTTTTGGAAAATGCAAGGAGACTTAACGATGAACAATTTGCAGAATCTGTCCTTGAGACAGACTTGAGAAATTTAATCTTTAGGCATTATGTAGACAACTATCCCATCTGACAGTTGAGTAAGTCCACAAGATCTTTTACTAGCTGCTGAGGTGACTGAAGAAACTATGGTCTAGCTCCTTTCAAGTGAACTCATAGAGGATTGACTTGAGAAAATAACAAAGTAAAGAAAGGACCTTAGTGCTTAGTGTTGTATTTTTGTTTGCACCTGTGAGTTCAGGAGCTATACATTTTATGCTTCCTTTGGAGTTCTGTTGCTGCTAAAGGCAATGATTTAAGTTGTTCCTAAACCTTGCTGCTTTACAGACTATTCTTCAAAAGAAAAAGTAGACATCATTAGTCCATAATACATCTTGTCTAGCTATGGAAAGATCATCATCATTATGATGACTTTCAGAAAGGTCTCAAATGAGGTAAACCATGATACTTAGATCTAATCTATTTTCAGGAATTCTACTTGAAAAAAACAATATGAGTGAAAATACGTATTTATGCAAGAGTGGAATCCTAGCCTTGGGATCTTAGCCTGGAAGATAGAAAAAAATATTTCCACGTCTAACATGATTTTGCTGTAAAGATGTTTGATTTTCAAATGATGCAGTTAATATTACTTGAATTTTGGACGATGTTCATTTGTATGGAAATGTGAAGTCATAAATAATTTTGGCCCTCACATTTGTTCATTTTTTGTTAAAGTCTTGAACTTGCAATCTGGAGAACTGCAGCTTGATTCTCAGTACCTGTTTGGAGTACGTCTGTTTTTATTTTTTTGGAGGGGTGGGGGTGGAGTTCAGTTGGGTTTACACATCAAAATTTACCTGCTCGGCAATAATCATATACTTGAGTTCTATATTTATGTGCAATGTCTATTAATATTAATCCATATTCATTCCAAAATTGAATCATAATAATTCCTTCTAATACTCTGCCCAAACATATAAAATATCAAATACTACATAATAAGTTTTTTGCACTGGCAGTGATACCAGTTATTCCTGTCGCAGAACAATTTTACTTGGTTTTGCTTTAAATTTAAAAAAAAAAATTGTGGTTTTAACTCTGAAAATGTAATAATGCATTATCATCTTTTATTATTTAATCAACAACATGGATAGGGAAATATTATAGCCTCTCCTGAACACAGGAAAGACATATATGTGAGATTACACATGCTAATTTATTTGAATCCAGTACAATTTTTCCTCTAGTTTTTGGAAAGTTTGATCATCTGATATTAACTCAAGCTAAAAGAAGACAGGAGTAGTGAAAACACCATAAAAATGTAGGTTTCATTGTATGTGACAATTCTTACATTCCATGTAATGTTATTTTTTGAAAATAAACCTTGGAAGATGTTTGAAAGAAAGCTGTAAAAATCTATAAGGCATTTAGTTGTGCAATACTGTACCATAGGGAGGAATTTCTTTCTGACTTATAATTTTCATCCCTTTGAATGTGACTGCAGATACTGCTCTTACTCATCTAAAGTGTCATAGCAGCACCTCCTAGGGACAAGTGCAAACATTCAGCTCGGGCTAAAACAGTTCATGACTATTGTCTTAAAGACTAAAGACCAGGAGAAATGGGCATTCACTTCCTTGCCTGGAGCAGCCTACATCTAGTACTGGTGCTACGAGTCTCAGTGTAGATGAGGATTAGTGCCAGTACATTATTTTTCTGTGTGCAACAGCTGTGATTAATCTCCCCTTAAAATCTGACCAAGAGCTAACAAAAATAAAACGAAAACATCTGTGCTAGCTACGCACAGCTGGGTCTGCCTCTCTGGATACATCTGCAGAGCATTCGGTTTAGTAGTTGCCCATTTTTTGGTGCCCTATTTAAAAGGGTATCAAGTCATAGGAGTCAACAGCACAATTAAAAGCAAAATCTGGGAAATCATTTAATGTTTTATTACATCTTTCCTGTTTCTACTGATTCTTCTTGCTTTCCTAGATTTCCATATTTCATTCATAAAGAAGTACTTTCAGGGAACCTTGGCAGTAAATAAACAAGCAAAGGGGTTTGATAAGAGCAAGCTTGCTTGCCAGGGAAGCTGTCCTTTCCCACCTCGTCACAGTACCACTCAGATATTACTTGTCTTGAGCACTGTTCAGGCAAGAGGCTGAGCATACCGAGTAAGAACTTTGAGTGTTCTCATTTCCTAGTATCTCACACCTGGGTCTAGGTTTTCTGTCTGCATCCATGCACCCAGTGATCTTTTAATCAGATGTAGACCTGGATCAGGATACCTGATCAGAACTCCTTTTTATTCGAACTGAATTTCAAATCTCAGCCTTTAATTGTTTACCTCTGGTAATTTATCACCACTTTTGAAGTGGTGGTGAAATGCTCTTTACAAGTTTCTGGGGGACTTACTGAGGATATTAAATCCTGATATACTCTGTGTCATCATTACATCTACAGGCCAGTATAAGCCAGAGCTACAGCCATCACAGTAAACATTGAACAGGTGTCCCATTTTATATTCCACTTCCATCCCCTTTTAAATTTCATTTAAAAGACAATCTTTGGCTTCATAACAGCATTTTTTCCTGCTCAGTCACATATGATATGCACATCTAACATTTCTCATTTTCTGATAATATGAAGTAATGCCTACTGAGTATCCAAATTAATTCTTCACATTAATCCTCTCACCAGTTGTGTTAACACATGGATATCTGTATCTCTTGCACTACCCTTTTTTCTACACTTGGGGCAGATTCTGAATGATAGGGAAAGAAAACCCAAAAATGTACATACTTCAACCTGAAGCAGCCCCAGGAGTTGCTTTAAATGGCAACGATATCCTCAGTGTCTTCTTTAGCCCTTGTTAGGAACACAAATAACATATTTTATTTGCAAACAAATCCTTCTGTCTGCCTTAGATACAAACTTCAACAGGGGTTTCCTCAGTCTGAGAGCGTTCATGACGCACCTGCTGCATGTCTGCTGTGGACATCCTAATTGTTTCCCTGCAAGTTGTTTGCAATGTATTTAAATTAGAACTGATCTTCAAAATTTCCTAGAGGATCAGTGTTCCACTGGAGTCATATTTACAGTATATTAATTTAATTTCAATTTATTCTAGGGAATAAGAAAAAATTTGATTTTGATAACTCTGAATTAAAAAACATCTAAACTGTTATTAATTGTCAGAGAAAAAAAAAAGTTGATTCACATAGTTTTAAATTCAAGCTAGAAATTAGAAGCCTCCAGCCATGAGAGTAGAGCTTCCCAATAAGAATGATGCTGGGGAACTCCACCCCACTCTTAACTAATTTTAAGTTGGAGCTTGATTACTAGTGGGATAATATAATTTATTTCATACAGTCAAGGATCATTTTGGACTGCCCTCTAAAGTCCCCTTGACTTTATAGAAAGCCTAGATGAATAGATTAGATGCTTTACAGGGAGAGATTGTCTGACTTGTTAAATTTGTGTTGATAAAGATCCTTTCCGTGGCTCACTTGGTGCTCTTCTGACCAACATGAAGGTATTGATAAGTCCATGAATTTATAGTTCCAGAAGCAGAGTCTCTTGGTTTCTGCTGCTGTGAGAAGTGAGCTTTCTCCGTGTTCTCCAGCATAGAAGAATACAAAGCAAGAGCTTGTATAGCATCTGACATTGAATGTGGCAGTACAATATTTAGTCTTTAACAAAGCATACTTGCAAGTGTACTAAAAACATGTTTTCACAAAATCAGTGAAATCATTAGTTACTCCTTAAACTGATAATTATCTGAGATGCAGTTATACAGGATTACAACAGCCTACTGCGCATGGACTGTATTAAGGAACAGTCTCCATGTTGAGACAGAATTTCTCCACCTTCACCCTTTGAGAGAGTCCGGAAAATAACTGCCTTCAGTTTTTTTGCCACACATATTGGAAATGAATATGAAGAGAAGACGAAAAGGAGTTGTTTTGGATTAATGAAATAAAGAGTAATTCTATAGTAAGGATGAACTGTAACTATGCAGTATGTGAGTTGTATTAACTCCTGAATTTTACTGACCACTGTAAGGAGCTTGGAGAAAAAGTTGTTAACAGGAATCACATAGATGAATCATACATACAAGAATCATATTTTAAGTTTTACCTATATGTAAAATAACATTGGTATATATAGATTATAGCCTTTCTCTGTTTGCTTATAATAACACAGAATGCATCATTTTAATAACTCAAATAAGTAACTGAGTTTAACAGCATTGAAAATATTTACAGCCTGTATGGTGAGGAATGGAGTTTTGAGTCAGTCATTTGAATGTGTCAATATTCTTACTAAACTTTAAAAGTAAAAAATACTTTAAATAATTGTTTCGCTACTTGGTGTTGTGCACCTCTTCTTTGATAATATCCTCAAAATACCATAGTTTAGTAACACTAAAAAGTCCTGTCTCTTCTCCATTTGTATTTTAGTATCAGGCTGTCACAAGCACAGATTTGTCTGTGTTTTAACAAACTATTGGGAAGTTGCCAAAGCCTAAGCAAACACAGAATCAAAATGTAATTATTATAAGCTTAATCTAAGACAAATTTGTAGCTGAAAAAATTAGATAAACTTCTGCTGTTATCACTTCTCCTTGATATTATTTGTCATGTATTTGGTTTGGTTCTAATGACCCTTGTGAAAGTTTTAATGGTCAAATTTAATAGGAGTTACAGGGTGTGAGTGTATGTGTCTTGTTTCAAATAGACCAATTCTGATTCATACCAATTATTCAGTACATTTTTTTTAATGTAGCCACCAAGCATCATGCGTTGGTGAAATAAATTTAGTGTTCTTAATTACTGAGTTTGGAGAAAATGATTGAGATTAGCTTTGAAAAAGTAATTTTAATGCTTTTTCATTAATTGCTAAAGTTTCCACTACTAGTTAGTGTTCTACACTGTTTACATTGTAGAAAAGATTGTGATCATATAATGAAGACCTTTGGAAGACAGAAGAATAAAAGAAAGATGATAATCAAAGATTTTATATAAAGTACTATTAGAACAGAATCTTTGATAAAAAACAGAACTTCTAGCTCAATTTCTGTTTAACTAGTTGTCTAGTGTTTACCTCCAGATCACATCAATACTAAGTTTTGCAAGTCCATGTGAAAAATGAGGCATATTTCATGAAGCGAGTGACATAATTTTTAAAACAATTAAGTAGCTGTAAGAAGGAACTTTTCATAGGCAACTTCATCTAATATTCTGTCTCTGTTTTAAGAAGTCTGATTTTTCAGGAGCTGAAATTTAAAAGTTTCTGGAACATGATTTCAAGGTGAAGTAATTTAACCCTTTTTCTCCACATTGGTGTAGAGTGTATGTTGTTGCTGATAATCTTTCATTTTTTGGTGAGTTACCTATTTAACCTTAATAATAGATGTTGTCTATACATTGCATTGGTTCATTTGACATTTTCCAACAACTCTGTTTTTTACTTCCACACTCAGAGAGAACTAGTTTAGTGTTCAAATTACCTGAAGATGCCAGAGAAGATGTTTAACTTGTGGTAAGCACAGGGGATTTTTAACACATTACTGTTAGAAAGGTGAAAATAGAGTAAAAACTGTGCAGGTCTACAGGGAGATAAAGAACTGAAAAGCCTAAGACTTCATTTGATTAAGAAAAGTCAGAATGAAGACTGCCATTAGAAATGCAGAAGCAGATATACCTCACGAGGGCACCTTATCAAACCTCTCATCCATGCCAGCTTCAAATACGCTGAAATTGATCCAGACTGATATTTGTCTGCTTGTTCCTAAAAATCTCTGAGGATGGAGGTATTGTACACTCCAAGCAGTCTCTTTCCCATGGAATATCTGTTCTTAACTGTGAGAAAGGATGTCTTGTGTCTTCTGCTCTGGTAGGCAAGCTGATGTTTTTAAGTTTTTTCTCTTGTGGATTTCAAAAGCAGAGGGTCATGGTGTTCTTCTGGCTGTTTGCCTATAGGACACCTTCCATGATATCTATCTCCATTATCTATTTTCTAATCTGAACAAAGCTAATTTCTTCAGTTCCTCTATATACCCTCTGTTTAATAACAGAACTAATGTTCTGTTGTTTTCCTTTGAAATAGCTTACATTTAGTCATATTTTCCTTAAACTGTGATGCCCCAAACTAAGCGGAGTATTCAAGTTGAGTATTTTCCAGCAGTTGATAGAGCACAATAATTGCCCTCAGTGTATTACAGATCATATATACATGTCATGTTGAAGTACGTCTCAACATGATCTTGTTGCTCCATAGAAATCATGGTTAGTTTGTATTTATTTATTTTATTTAAGTCTTTTTTTAAGTTACCGAGACTAGATTGTAAATCCAACAGGCAAGATTTTCTGCCAGTAAGTTTGCACAACCTTAACTAATTTTTAAAATATATGAAATACTAGAAGGCTACCATGGCTAAGCAGCGTGTGACTTCTGGGCTGAATACAAAACAAAACACAGAAAAGGCAACCACACAATTTACTTGCAAGGAAAGAAAATAAATTGCGTGAATAAGAGTTGAAAGAACGAATGTTGAGATTCCATCCTAGATGAGACCACAGAAACACTGTTTCTGCATTGTTTCGGTGGGTTCTCCTGGTTCTGGCTGTGTCCTAGTATTCTGTGTGGTATCCTAGGAAATTCATATTCTTGACAAGCTCAAGAGCATGCTAAGTTTCTTTGTCTGACTGTGCAAGAAAAAATACATGAAGGGAAAACCTGTTCTGTTTGCTAATAACAATAGGCACCAAAAGATTTGGAGCTTACTCACAAAATCACATGTTCTTTGTTCAAATCCAAAACCAACAAAAAACCACCCTAGAGGTGGAAGACGCAGAGAAGGCAGAGTTGCTGAATGCCTTCTTTTCTTCAGTCTTCACTGCTAAGGCTGCCCCTCATGAATCCCTGGCC
>JAOXNG010000021.1:51103592-51114577 GCA_028566535.1 Scolopax minor
TACCCTGATCTAGCATTTGACTAAATTACTAGTCCACAGTAGAACTTACCTTCAAACAACTGTGAAGGTTTCCAGCTCTTATTTTCTGCTGTTTAAAACCCAGACTTTCATAGCCTATGAGCTGTGTTCCTGCTATTGTTCAGGATGTAGAACTCCCCCTGACAGCATTGCAGGGTTCTGCACAGAGGTGGGTGTCAGAACGCAATGTTATGTCAGCAGACTGCAAGATGTTCTTTCATTTTGTGATTAATCAATAGATTTTAACAGATACAGGCAATGTAAGAAGATTTTCAATTCCCTTCAGCTGAGCTGAAATTATTGTTGTCTGGTTCTCTCAGGTTTTTTTCTCTTCTGAAAAATAGTGTGATTTGCTGCCTTATCTGTATGCCAGAAGAAAGGTGTTTTTATAGCAGAAGTAATTTTGTTGGATTTTTTTAGCTATTGGTTTAGGTTTTTTTTCTTTTCCTGGGTTGGTTTGGATTTTTTAATGTCCACGTGGGCTTGTTACAGCTATAAGGCAAGGCTTCCTGGGATAGCCATTTCTGGGATCCTGCAGGCAACCCAGGATGAAAACAGATAGAAAAGATAAATACTAGAACAAGGCAGTGGCACTAGGAAGTAGGGTAGATGGCCCTTTGTGTGAGGTAGATTGGCAGTTTGATATTATTTTGCCAACTTTGTTCCCTAGATGATTGCTTCTATGGTCTTCCATTACCTTTTTTCCACCTAGTTTAAAAAATAAAGTAGGTGTGAGCTACTGAGAGTTGAATCATCAGTGTTAGATGTTCCCAAAGGCCAAATTTCAGTGTCAGGTAGTTTGTATTTACAGTCCTGAAGAGATTGCAATATAATTCCAGCTAATTCCTTAGGCTTTTGAAGAACCTTTGAGGTCTTAAGGTAGTCAGATAACAAAAAGGATCCAGGAGTTACTGTCTTTCAGATGTAGAATGCAGGTGTCTGTGCCTGCTGAGCTTTCCAGCTTGCAGAGTTGGAAAGGAAAACTTAAAACTCATTTACAAAGCTACTGGGCATTCTTTTCTCTGCCATTTTCCAGATTTCCATCTCCTTGGAACCAACGGTCCCCGATCATGTGCTATTCATTGCAGTGTGGATTTAGAGGGATTAGAGTCAATACCTCGGGAGTTTTGCAGTAGTTAATGCAGCAAAGAAAACCAGGCCTAATAAGGATGGAAACATCCCATTGCACTTACTGTACTAACTTGATTTTAACTTTCTCTTGTCTTCCTAATTCCAGGTTTGAAAGATGGGGTTCAGACCATGGGAAAGCTGCATCAGCTGTTTTCAGAACTTTTTTTTTGTTTGTTTGTTTGTTTTATGGTGATTTCTTTTCTTTTAGTTTATTGCAGCACATATTATTGATTTAATTATTTGACAGTTCTTGGGGTTTTTTTTTTGTTTTAGGGAGGTGCAAGCAAGCCAGCGCTCTGTGGCCATAATTGCTGAGATGATCCACACAGCTAGCCTAGTTCATGATGATGTTATTGATGATGCAAATTCTCGCAGAGGAAAGATGACAGTCAATCAAATCTGGGGAGAGAGGAAGGTGAGTTTGCTATTATGTGCAAGACTTGCTTTGAGTTTCAGCAGAGGACAAATACCTAGAGTTTTTATCACATTACTGTTCCTAGGCATAGTTTTGGGATATGCCAGAAGTATGAAGAGGTGTGCACAGATTGTGAGACAAGTGTGTGTTCCTTTTCTGGACTGTTGGTAGCATTGGATAATATATGCTGATAGTGTGACTATTGAGAGATGTATTTCTTCATAAAGCATTAAAAGGAAGGTCTCAGTCAGTAAGCTCAAGGAAAGAAGCACACTGCTGACACATCACAGCTTATTTCAACAGGGCATTCAGAGCTAACATGGCATAACAGTCACAACAGAATGGTCAAATAGAGAGGTAATGTCCAAAAAACTTGACAGAGGCCAACATGTGTTCAGATATTGCATACAGGGAGGACAGTGCTTGTATAGAAAATCAGAAACAGCACTGGAAGAGAGGGAGTCCAAAATGGTTCAAATGTTAATATTTGGTATCTTCTGTTTTCTCTCTCTTACAATGAGATGTATGTGGTTTATGTAGGAAAATGATGCCATGTGAGTAAACCTGCCAAATAAAGGAACTTGTATTATTGTCTGAAGTTACACCTACAGGAAAAGACTTAAAAGATCAATTTTTTTTTTTATTATTATTAGGCTGTTTTAGCTGGTGACTTCATCCTCTCAGCTGCTTCCGTAGCTTTAGCACGAATTGGAAACACTACTATCATCTCTGTTCTAACTCAGGTGATTGAAGATCTGGTGCGTGGTAAGATCTTTTTCTATTTTTGTCTTCAGATTTGCTTGCCTAAGCAGTAAACCCACAAATAAAAACTCCCATCTGTTCAATCTTTTAGGTGAATTCCTCCAGTTGGGTTCCAAGGAGAACGAGAATGAGAGATTTGCTCACTACCTCGAGAAGACTTTTAAGAAGACTGCGAGTCTCATAGCAAACAGTTGTAAAGCAGTATGTACGTCTGTCTCTTCTGAAATTAACATACCACACTGTAAGCTTCACAGCTAAACTCCTAGTTATTGCTGTTTTCTCTGGAGACCCTCCAAAGCAAACCCTTTAAATGGTGTTCTGCAAGAATGCAAATGGGTTTGAGATGGTGCGTTTTTATCACAGTTCAGCTGTGTAGCCTCCAATATTGTTTTTCAATTTTTCTGTTTTATATTCACACGCAGATTTATTGTTACCCTCACTTGAATCAAAATAAGGTTCAGAGTAGCAAACTTTAATTTATGAAATTCTGCAACTTTGAGACAGTGGTTTTAATGTCAGTTGGTAATTCTTGAGTCTATAATTTGGTTTTTAAGTCTTCTTTGACATCTGGTACCACTCATTGGTACTGAGTGGGACCTTAAATGGCAACTGTGGGAGGAAAAAACCTAATTGTGTATACTCTACATTACATTGTAAAAGAACAGAAGCACATACTTCGTGATTTGTCTGGGGTTTTAAATTATCAATTGCTATATCCAGTTCTAGCTGTCACTCAGTTCTGTTAGTTCATGACAAAAAAGATCTGATTCAAGATTATGTTCCTGTTCAAAAACCATGTTTAGTTTTAGTGCAGAAAATGGAGAAGATAATAAGGCAATAATCTTGCCCCAAAAGAGGTGTGGAACAGGTTCCAAAAGCAATCAAGTAGAAAGGGTAAATATGCACAGTATTTTTTTTTTTTTATCTGTTTATATCATCACTGTTTGTTCTGTTATGTGAAATGACTCTTGAAGTCTCGCTAAAATCATGAAGACTGTGAAATTATTTTATTTGAATATTAAACACATTCTCTAGGGATTTGTTTTGGCTTTTCAGCATAGTGCTTGTTAGTTGCAATCTGCTAAGAAAAGTGCGAAGCTGAAAATAGAACATATCATAATTTGCACGGTAATAAATTCAAAAGGTACTATGTGACAAATGAGTTAAACTGAAAAAATAGGTGTTATATCTTATTGAAATATCTCATCTTAGAATCTCGTGACAGGATTGCCCCTACATCACTTGCTGGCTGCTGCTATCCTAGAGGAACACGTAGCTTTCTCCGAGCAGTCGTTAGCTCTTACTTTGTGTGCCTGGTGTTGTGTGACTGGAAAATAGCTCTTATTGCAGGATGCCAAAGGGATGAGAAAGAGTTAAAGGGTTTAATATGATCCCTGGCGTTTGCCAGGCTAGGCCAGAGAAGTATGTATGAAGGATGAGGGGGTTAATAAATGGGCCGGAGATTAATAAATAGTCAGTACTTAATTTTAGCCTCTTGTGCTCAGAGAATTGAATTTGTAATCCCAGCGCAGCGATCTGTGGACAGTAGCCCCATCTAGGGGTAGATCTGAACATTTCTGTTCTCTGGAGTCTGCCTGTTGGGGGGAGGGAGGCTTTGGGAAATACCCAGATCCGGTCTGAGGTAAAACTTGAGTAGAGAAACAGGAACGTGCAGAGCATGTTGCCTTTGTTGGTAGGATGTGGTGGCAGAGGATGCTTGAAGTAAGAATTTGCAAGATGAAGGAGAATTCTAAACCGGCTAACCTGGGAGCGCTGCGGGGCTGTGGGCCCAGCAGTGAGCAGGGGCCAGAGGGGCCTAGTCCTGGGCGCAGGGTCTGCAGCGAGAGGGAAACCAAGCAATTGGCAGTTTGGGCCCTCAATAAGGCTGGAGCAAGAAGGCAGGGCGGGATGCTGGTCAAAGGCCAGCTGTTTCTCTGCAAAATGCAAACAGGTATCCTCTGCTTTCTAAGTATCTTCCCTAGCATTAATTTTAAATTTTAGCTAGCTGGGGTCATGCAGGGGACTCTGATGAGAAGAAACACAGGACCCGAGCTGTTACCCAGACTAGATAACCTCATCTCCGTTGAGAAAATTATTTTACAGATGAGGGCTGAGGTCACTGGCAGGGTGATATGGGAAAGCTTGCACAGGGGCCATATAAATTGTGCCTGAGGTGGAGAGAGGAGGTTTTTTGCTCTTAGGCCTTCAACTTTAATGAGCTGCATTATTAACATTAAGGGAGGAGGGGGGTGTTGCTGTTTTTTCTTGCTTTTTTATATAAAAATGCTCTATGTGAAAATTCATCTTTGAAGATGAAGATACATAAATAGTAAGGCAGTTAGAACATGAAATATTCTGTGATGTTATTGAAGTGACCTTGTTGCCTTTCTTTTCACTACATCCTCTTTTTTTCCTGAAATAAAATTATTTGAACAGGATAGTCTCCTTGTATCTTTGTAGAAAATATGACCTGCTCAGTCAGTTACCCTTGCAGGGCTTCCTTAGCTTGGGGAGAGAGAAGAGTAAAAATGACTGCATATAAGACTCTAGATTTAAGGTCAGCCATTCTGGATGACAAATTTAACAAAATTACATACGGCACTTCCACACCACACCACCACCCCCCATTCTGATCAAGTGATCCTGAGTAGAGGTAATAACCAGATTAGGGCTTCAACATGACTATTTGCATAAATGAGCCTGTATGTGCAACTGGAACGAACAGCCTACCATGGGCAAAGCTCCAGAGACCCTAAATCAAAAACCAGAGAGGGAGAGAGAAAGAGACAGAGAGGGCAGGATGAATACTGTATTCAAACACAAGACACCGGGCCAAATATTTACACAGTTGTGTCACTGTAGTGATATTTATGATAAAATAATCCTGTTCAGCTCTCCCCCCTGAATAACTTTGCACAAGTTGTGATGAAGAAAATACTTGACTGGGCTTTTTTTTTTTTTTAAGAAAAAGGTATTGTCTCACTGCAGCACAAAATTCCTAGAGTCTTTTGCAATAATAAGCATATTTTCCACATTCACGCACACACAAAAATATATTGCTGCATAGCAAAGCCAAAGTCCAAGCAAGGCTTCTTTCACCCAATATGTACAATAAAATTTCTAAGCTGTGTTGCTTAGATGTTGTTCTGATGTGTGTGTGTGTGCTGTGTGGCAGCCCATTTATGCATTTTCCACTGTGCTGGGGCTTACATCACTGTCGTATTAGTCTAAGCAGAATGGAGCAGACTGTTTATTTTGGTTTAGCTCCGCTGCAGGCTCTAACATCAGATGTAGCTCCTGAGTGACAAATTCCAATTGCAGTGTCACAGATTAAACAAGGGTACAGAGGAGCCCTGCAAGCAGTTTTGTTTCTCATGGGAGGGAAAGGTTACTGTGCTTGCTAAAGTTGGTATATATGATCCCTACATGAACAAAATAAAATTATCCTCTCCCATAAGTCCCTTCTGTTTAAGAAGTACATTGCCCAGCACCCCTCATGCACGCTCTTCAGTTTGGGGTTGCAATCTTCAGTTAGTTAGTTAGTTAGACTTAGTCACCTTTTATTAATGAATGGTGTAACTCTGCATTAGTTTTATGAAATATAGTAATTTTTAGCTTTTTTTGGTTATTCTACGGTATGCTCATATCTCATTCACAGAATCACAGAATCAAAGAATGGTTAGGGTTGGAAGGAACCTCTGGAGGAGATCTGGTCCAGCCCTCTGCTCAAGCAGGATCACTTAGAGCAGGGTACTCGGACCATTTCCAGATTCAATAATGTTCCATTAATTTTATTTGCTTTCATTGTAATTGACTTGACATTTTTGCTGCAGTTTTCTGATTGTGACCTCTCTCAGGATCATGACCCATTATGTGAGAAACACTATGAGAGAGTTGCAAGTACCTAGTTTCCCACAAAATTTTGATCTCCCACAGGTTTTACTGTTGACCAGTTTTACTGTCCTCAGTGTGTAGTCACTTCTGATTAATGCAGAACTAAGCAAGATTAAAATTAGGCCCCATCCTCTGCGTACAGATAAGAATCTCAACAAGGTTGCTGAAGATCTCTGCCTTTCAAGGAACGTAACAAATGTCTCCTGTGCAATTCACTGTATTGCAGGATGCTGAAGGTCGTGTGAGCACATGTGCCTTTTAAAGACCTTCCCCCCAACTCCAAGAGCATGCATTTAAAGGATAACCTAACTAATCACCCAACTATTAGATAAATGAAAGGTCTTATTTCATCATAGAACTTATTAAATATCAAATATTAAAAGGTCAAAAGTTTCTTGGTAGCTAATTGAATGTAAAATTAAGATGTGAATAACGCTAAGAAGAAATCCTTTGGCAGTGTACATGCTATGTTTATCATAAATGAATCTACCTGTTGCCCCTGTGTTTCTAGAAATTGGAGTTTGTATAATTAATACAAAATGCAGAATCAGGCTAACAGGAAAAATGTCATGTAGCATCACTTTCATGGCAAGGCCATCCTCTTTTCTTTAACTAGATTCCTGGACCCACAGGAACCCAGGATGCCCAAGCCAGCCATGATTTGGAAATCATAGCTGAAGGTAGAACTAGAGAGAGATGCTGAATTAGGAATCTCAAAAACAGAAAGAAAAACAAAGTAGTAAGGAATTAATTATGGAGGAAAAGGAGTTGCTGCAGGGAGTACTCTATTTAAACAATTGAAGAACTAGCTGCTGAAAGCATTGTATCTGTCATGGAAGATGCAGGTAAATATCTTTTAAAATAAAATAGCTACAAATACATGAAATAAACAACTAGCTACCCCTCTTTTTAGATCTCTGGGATGTCTCTGTAAAGTAGAATAGGTAGCTGTACAGACACAGAAAGAGATACAAAGTCTGAAGCTGTGTCTGGGGGTATTCAAACAAAATTCCTCATGTTTTATATACATATATATTTAATTGTGGAGTTCATGACTATGTATTTTCAATTCTCCTTTCTGTTATAAGTAGTTGATGTTAGGAAAATCAGAATGCCTCAGCAGAGGTCAGAGATTTTTTTTCCTGTTGTCAGCTGACATGTCAAGGTGGTTTTTTAGCTGTTATGTTCACAGAGTGCAGGACTCAGATATTTCTACACTTCTGTCACTTCATGTTTAACTTTAAAAGGAGTACGTGAAGCAGAATCGGAAGATATGTAAGCAGCTGACATGTCATATGCACTTGGAAATGTGTCCTGAATACTAACAGTGTTGCTTCTAATCTGATAAACTTCACTCCTTGTAACAAGGCTGTCTGTCGTGAGGCCAACCCTGGAATAAAAGGTCCTTTGCTCAAGTCCCCTGGAACCCTGTGCAGGCACCATTTATGAAGCCTGTGTGGTTCCAGCACTCAGCTGAGCACGTGCAGGGGGTGATTCAGAGCGCCAGGAGCCTGACGGGTTTCTGATGCCACAGGGCAAGGAAATGTCATTGACTTCTCACCCTTTGCTGAAGCAGACTGGGGTTCAAAGGCTGCTTTCTTCTCTAGCTTGTACTTAGAAACAGAAGACAAACCTGATCAAATATGCAGAGCTGAACAGATCACTGTCAGGCTAGCTAATGGAAGAGAGAGTGGGAAACATAATTGGTACATTATATAATTGGGAATGTGTGAGCCAGTTTTGATAAGAGTTGGCCTGAACCGCCTTTGGGAGATCAATCATGGTTGCAGGGTTTTGCAGTTTCTGGAAGAGCACTGAATTGAATCCATACGCTTGGATTGCTTGAATACTAGGATTTCTAGTAGCTGTCATTTCAAAGGTTATATTTAATTTTTTGTTTGAGGTTTTCCCCCGCTTTTCCTTCCCAGTCTGAGCATTGCCAGGGAGATATGAAGTTGCCACAAAGGAGGAATGAAGCAGGGTCAGCTCCAGTACCTGGTCATCTGAAGATGTAACCACTAGGAAGCCTGGCATAATTAGTAGCATAAGCATCCTTTGGTGCTTTATTCTGCTTCTGGCTTTAACTTAGCAGATGAACTTTTGTTCTGTCTGATTCTGACCTCTGAATCAGTTCAGGAAGAGCATGGCAGTAAGATTCTCTGGCCTTAAGCATCCACCAGACTCCTGAATAAGTGGTTTGAGGAAGACGTTGATCATAGTATTTGGGGCTGAGGGAATAAAGTACTATTTTGACAGACAAGGAAATTCCCAATGTATTTCTTGGGCACACTTCAGTGGTGTACAGATTCTTACAACTGAGGCAGCTCCTAGATGCCCTGTACGGATACAGTCTCTTTGGCATTGTAAAGGAAGAAATGCACCAGTTGTGATGAAAGATTCCTGTATATTATTTTTAGTTTGATAATCTTGTGAATGAACATAGGTGGACCGTGAAGCTAAGTAATGATGTTATCCACGATGATTGCAAGACATCTCCTGGATATTATTTCACATGTTAAATGAGTTTTATTCTGTTAAAATGTTGGTTTACTTGTTTTCCATTCTATTTCCTCCTTCTTTTTACTTGTCCCTTTTTTCCTCTTAGCTAGAGTGTAACCTGGACCCTGGCTCATATGCAGGAAGTACAGCATGTTGAGGGAGTTGTCAAAAGGAAATTAAAGGCAGAGAAATACTTGCCTTAGAAAATGCATGTTAATATTTGTGAATTTATTTTAGTTTTTCTCAGAAATTACTGAAATTACATATCAAGTTTCTACCTATAACCTGTCTTTTCTCCCAAGACCAGATTACTTCTAACAGAAAAAGAGTGTAACAGAAGAGTGAATATGAGTAATCTCTGGGGGAATTATCTATGTGCTGTGGAAAACCTGCAGATAAACATGAGAGGTCAAAACTATTCATTAGGGCTGATAATGATGGCTCTTGTATCCCCTCCAAGAAAGTTGCAGTTTACTTGCTGCATCCTTCTCTTTGAGCAAACGCTCAGTGAGGACAAGTAGGGGATAAAAGCAAAAATCCATACTCTTTTCTCAGCCCCTGTGCCAGACCATGTAAGTCCATGTGATGTGGAAGTAAACCACTTTGTCAAAACAAGAGAAAGATGAGCAAAATGAAGTATTTGTGAGTGTCTTTTTCTAGTGTCTTCATATAAGTTATTTGATGTTAATATGAATAGTAAATCACTGTTTTCATTAACTAAAAGCCTGATCTGCTTGAAGTACAGAGGAAATGACCACCACAAATTTTTTTCTTGCAAAGTTTTCTTTCATAAGTCAGTCCATGTTAGCACCACTAACAGCTTCCACAGGATTGTCAGAGATTACAGTCTAAAGCAGTATTGTGAATACCCTTGCTTTCATTCTTACAATACTGAGTAAATTTAGAGAAAGGATAAATCTCACAAATGACTTTTTGTTATTTTCTTTTACTGTATTCTGTGCATATCTTGCATATCAAGATCTGGAATTGAGTAGTCCTATAGAAATGCAAAGTTATATTTGGATAAATGGCAGTCTTCCTATGTGTTACACAGATTATTAGGTCAGGTAGACAAATGGGAGATTTTTCCCTGAGTACTCCTGTAGGAAGAGCAGTAGATTACCCGAGTCCTAATATATATTGTAATTCCATGAAAGAACAGGCATAAAGAGGACCTGCCAGCCTCCAAGTAGGCAGTACAAAACTAATGAAAATGTATTCTGAGATTAAACAGGAGAGAAGCACATAAAACTTCCGGAATCCTCTTCTGAGTTGGGTTTAATCTCTGTAAATCTTTAGAATATTCTGTTTTGTTTTTTTTTTTATTGGCCCAATTACAAATTCAGAATTGATACTTCCCAAACTTTGTAATAATTTGTCTTCTGGTTCTCTCCCACATCCCACTGAGGCGAGTGAGAGAGTGACTGCATGGTGCTTAGGGGCTGGCTGTGGTAACCAGAACAGTGGTATAGGGATTTTTTTCTGGCTAGAAAGTTGATGCAATTAACTCTTTGATGTAATGGAAGTTGATGTGTAGGGAAAAAGATGGAAAGGGGAAATGAATAAATGTAAACATAGAGCTGTGTGCATGTCGGGTATTTAAATTCCATGCTTTTTCCTGTGACAAGGGCCATAACAAGGTCAGAAAAAAAAATCACAACATGAATGTCTTATGATAATGGTTGTAAGAAGTATAGAAAATGTCATAAACAAGCCGTTCTCACTGCTAGTACAATTTTCTGGTGGACATTGCAAACTATTTTCTGTTGACTATTAAGGGGAATTAACTGCTTTGTACACTTAAAGTCTACCAAGTCAGAATGCATTCAAGGAGACTTCCTAGCCCAAGGCTTGTTCTTCTTCCCTGAGCGGAGGTGCTGATGTAGAAGGTGTTCTCAGATAACTGCACCTTGACGTTTCTGCTAAGGTATTTGCCTTGAGGAGGAAATGGTAAAATATTATCTGTAAATTATAATGATAGTGAGGAGTTTAAAAAAGTGGTTTTCCATAAAGAAATCTCTTTCTTATAGCAATAACTCGAGGGCGTTTTTGTTTATAAGATAATAATCATATATTTGGTTGAGACTGAAGACTCATTTAATGGGAAGTACCCTCAAGTTATTGTTTGAATGAACACATAAATTGAATATTCATATTTGAGAAGAAAGATGAGACAAAGCATAAGATGTAATATTAAGGTGATGAAAGATAATTCTCTAGGAGGAAATACACTTAATGTATCACTTCTACCTCCTGTTCCCTCTTA
>JAOXNG010000021.1:51116430-51127851 GCA_028566535.1 Scolopax minor
AAAATATAGTGAGCCTGATGCCAGGGCAGTCTTTGAGCTCCCAGGGGATTGCTGGGCAGAATAGAGCAGATCCAAGAGTCCCCGAGCTCTGAAGAACCACATCCATGCTCTGTGAAAAGCAAAGACATTTCACACTGAGACTGTGCCGTTGGTTGCTCTCGTATTCCCACTGTCAGCTGGCATCAGGGCTTGGGTTAAGGCAGTTTGTGAGCTCCTTCCTTTCTTCACGTTTGTCATCTTTGGCTTCCATTACTGAGGTGTTTTCCTTTTCTCTCCAGTGGAGCATTAATGAGGTTTTAAAAGGAAAAGTGAAGGAAAAGGAGCAGGTTCTACTGATCTTCTTTCAAAGCATGACTGATTTATTAGTTATTTGCTGTGCAGAAGAGCACTGTAGACAGGTAGTCTGATAGATTACAGGAAAAGTTTCCTCTTCAGCCTAATCACAGTCCATTCCTTGATATCATAAGATTCAGCTGTTAGTGCCAAGGGTGGTTATTGAGTCTGAACACAGAGCTCAGACAAGGCATGTCTGAGTAAGCAAGCATTGCACATACCTAATATGAACGTACCAGTCCATGTAACATGGAAGTCCCTTGCCTGTGTCCTCAGGAGGCAGGTCCTGTTGCCTGCCAGAGCCATCACAGATTTTACAGGCAGTATTGTGTGTCACTTCCATTGTTTGAGAAAAACCCGAACAACAGAGTTACCAGCAGCACTGCTGAAAGGGGTGCTTGCCATCATGTGCACTAATTTTAAGTGTGCTTATTCTTCCTTCTTGTATTCTGGTTTATTACTCTTGGGCTGTTTCTGGGTTCTGGCCTCTTGGCACTGCTTTCCAATAAGAATAAGAAACATGAAAGCACATTTTAGAGGAAAACATGTAACATAATAGAGGGGAAAGTAGGTCAGCCTTCACTTTCCAATGCCCCCTTAAGTTAACAGCTGTGGGTCAGAATACATTTTTATACTGAAGCACAGCCAGAAAATTTAAGCTTGCACAGTGATGTCTCATGCTGTTCATAACCTTCACTTTATGACCTTTGATGGGTTGTATGGCAAGCGATCAAAGGCACAAACCCAGAACTTTTTTGGTTGTTTCAGTTTTCTGAGAACACTGTATTTATATATACTGGGTTTTTTAATTGGCACAGTCTATGTAAAGATTTATTTTCACCCCTTAGGAAGGTTAAAACAGGGATATACTTTTTGTGTGTTCCTAAAAGTCCATGAAAGATGGCTCTTGACTGCAAAGTCATATCAGTGAGATTTCTTGCCTAGTACTTTATCGTTGTTTCTTTTCTCTTGTAAGGCCTTGATACCCATTTCAAATGCTTACCTCTGTCTAAATATTTAGTGGCCTGCACTGTTACTTACAGGTTGTCTGCAATTGCTAGGTCACTGTTTCTATTTATCTATAATAGCTTATTGCTCATTAACAGGCAGGATTCGTTGCTATACTTTCCTCCAAACTGCCTCATTTCTAAAATAGAAATCACTGTGGTAATTTTTCTATATTTTCTATATTTATATTTTATATAAATACTAGCATCTTTCTAATGGAATTTAATAATCTACTCAAACTGAAGTACTTGGAAGTATTTTCATGGTAAAAAAGCCATGTACTTGAAGTGTTATAAACAGGCAATTTTTTCAATAGTTTTGACTATGACCATGGACTGTATGCAGTAGACAGCAAAAACAGATGCGACACTAGCTTTGTATGAATTAGAAGACTATACTTTTCATACATACAGTTCTTTGAGGAAACCATGTGATGGATGAATAATTTGGCCTATTTCGGCATTGTAATTTTGTTCTGCTTCAAGGGTAGAGCTAAAACGGATTGAGTGTTGCTCAAGGACAGTATTTCTGTTTAATTACTTTGTTTATGAAGTAGGAGAGTGCCTCTAGTGTCTGTCACCAAAGTTATATTTTCCATAATTTTTTTTTTTTACACATTTTATTCAGCAATTCATCTTCTCTTGAATGGTGCTTATTGATCTGACCTGTGAGTTAACAAAGATTCATTTTGGAATGGCATAGAGATTTATAAATGAAATTATTTAATGGTACTTATATAGAAAGTTTTTTGAAGTACAGGAAGATTGCCAACATGGAAAAATGTATTAGAAATGGGGAAGTGTATCATGACAAATATAGCACTCATAGGTGGGGTTAAAGGCTGTGCTATAGCTGTGTGTATTCAGATTTATTTACTGCACAGAAATGAATCCCAAATGGCTATTTTTGCTTCACTGACTGTAATCCCAGCAAGGCAGCCTTATAGACATCTGCTAAGGTTTTTTATTATTATTTGGTTAAGATTTTGAGATTGAGGTGAGAAAAATCCAACTGTCACCTAAGAAATGACCTCGAGGGGGTTTCACAGATTTGTCCAACATGTTTTTCACAAATTTCTACAGGCTTAGATATATTCCTTGCTCCAAAGTGCTTCAGACTGTGGCTACTCACATTTTCTAAAAAGTAATCGACTGATCTATGTGGTGTGTTGTTTAACCTTTACTCAGTAAAGCTTTTTTTCAAAGTATGAAGGATGAAGACCAAGGAGGGGAAAAATTGCCCCACATTTTTTTTCAGTAGGTATTGAAAGATGTACAAGTTAATCCACTGCTATGTCTGCAAATAATTCCTTATGCTGAGTAGCACCTCACATTTGTAACCATTGGACTCACTCTCAGTACATTAATAACCATCATGAGATTTTGGGATATACCAGAACAATTTAATTCCCAGTGGTTTGCTTATCTCAACAAGATCAACTCTCCCCATCTTTATTTAGCCAGTGTACACTTGCAGTCTTGCTGCCTCCCAGTAAGAGAAGGAGGAAGGAGCGTACAGACCAGACAGCGCTGTTGTTGTGCCACAGTTACCCAACAGTAACAGCAAGAAGCACAAACATTTAGGTACTCCTTTCCTTTTCATTTAGGTAAATGCATGCTGATAGAATTCTAATGAAAAGGAATCGGAGCACAGGAGCAAGTGACTTATTATGGAAATTTTCTGTGATGCATTGTAATGTTGGATTTTCAATTTTTAAAAGTGGTTACATTCCTAATTGGCGAACAAAAAGGACCAATTTATCCCTTGCTGTGAGAAACATTTTTCTTATATATTATTCTCATGAAGCCTCTAATTCAGCCAAACACATTATGTAAATGGGACCTATGAAATACCTTCTAAAATGTACATCAGATTTACATTACTTGACTGTTATGTTAGATTAAGCAAGGGCCCTTGTTACACTATATGGCAATTTTTTTCACTTTCATAGTGCTCCTTTCTAAAATAAATTGTGTTTGGTTCAAGCAAGGTTTCTATTAATAACCCTCGGGGTTATCCTGAGTGAGTATTTACTAGCTTCAGCTGGGCACTATGAACATTATCTCTTCATCTTTGTCTTTACTGATCTCAAGAATAAAACTTTTGACTCTATTTTAAACTAGAAGTGCTTTCTTTTGGTGCCAAATCTCCAAATGTTGGAATGCAGTGACTGTTCCAGTGCCAAATGAATTTGGATAAATCTGCATTGCATACAGATTGAGTTTCTCAAAGCCTTACGACACAGATACTGGGGGCTGCAGAATTATCAGGCAGTGTAATAGCTGTGAAAACTAAGCTTGTGTTTTGTGACAGAGTCAGTGCCCAGACTTTTATCTAGTTTGTATGCATTGCTTACGAGTCTGATAGTGTTAAAAGACAGCACATTTTAACATTAATGTTGGTACTAAAGATGCATTTTAAATGTGTACATACATGGCTATGCCCTTTTCAGGAGAATATAGTTTGATTTCAAAAAATGTTAATATATTAAGAAAAAAAATTGATTATCACAAAATAATTTACATTAGTATCTAATTGTAATAATTCATTTGTGTAATGCAGTGCTGTTAGTCTTGGTTTTGTACAACTTTGGGTGTAAATCTTAATAATGCCGTTTTTATTTCTAGCCTGGGATTTTTAGGATACTCAGCTTTTGATGGTTTTCTCTTATGGATCTCTCCTCACACTTAAGATATATTTTGTCTTTGAAATGAAGATCAGAGAGGTGTGAACTTAGATTCAGGGAGTTTCCCATGAAACTAAAGGTATTCACATACCAAAGCACTAAAAATGAGCATTAACCCTAAAAGAGAGATATCTGTTAAAGCTATAGGGAGAATTGATTATATGTGCATTTCAGGAAGATATCTTGAAGTTACATTTGATTGGTGAGCTGTGGGGACAAAATAATTGCTCCTTTAGCTCTCTATAATGATTTGGGGACCATCCAGAGTTAAAATGATACAGATCAGCTTCTCGTCTTGCCTTACAGCTGTCTTTTTAAAATTATTATTTGTTACATTCAGAACAGCAAGTGGGCAACTAATAGGGATTAGTAATAGGGAGGTTTTATTTAATTCAGTTTTTAAGCCGCTTTATTCAACAAAATCCTTAAAACACAGAGATTATATTTTTTGGAGATACCAACTCATTGCCATGAATTCTATGGCATATGCAATGCTAAACCATATTTTCATGGAAGATTAAATGCTTATATAGAGTATCTGAAATTATTATTGATTACATTTTGCAGCTGTATTCACACATTGAAGGCTTGGTGATTTACTGTTTCAGTGGGTTTTCAAAGCGTCATCTAGCAGGATTTATAGAAGCTACAGCAGTATTGCTAACTCTAATGATTTTATCACAAGTCCTGCTATATCTGATGTATTTTAATACCCATCTCCTGGAGTACTTTTAAAAATAATTCTCTTTCGTCTTAGTTACTAAAAAAAAAGCCAAACACACATTTAACCCATTTGTACCTGTGTTTATTCACAGACCAAAAAAAAAAAAAAAAGAATTTAAGTATTTCAGCATTTAAGTGAGAATCTCACTATTCTTTTCAGCTTAATCCATCTCTCTTTATTTTTCCAATTTTGATACTTGGGGTTGGTAATACTTCTCAAGGAGAAAAGATAAGCAAGCAGTATTGCATAACAATTACAGAGCAAATACATTTTTCAGAGGGGTCACAGTCATTATTTTGGAGTTGACAGTTAAGGTATATCCATCAGGAGTTAGCAGAAGTTAGCTTATATTAGAGCAAACTCATTACGTTTATCACTGTGTTCCTGCAGTAAAGATACTTTTCATGTGTGTGTAGTATTTCCTATCTTACTCATTTTCTGCTTCACCTTCAGTGAAGCAGGATTTTGGGAGACACTGTCCCTCCTTGCTGAAGCCACTGCTGGAAGTTTTCTGAAGGCAGGCCATCTCAGGAGTAAAATTGTTGGTCCTCACTTTTTCCAAGTGATTCCTCTGTGCATCTCCTCAAGCAGTGTCCTGTCAAGTTTGGCATACACATATTTAATTGTCTCCATGTAGGTGTCTGCATGTGTGTGTGGGGGGGTATCTGAGCTTCCATAATGGTCCATGAAGATTTAGTCCATACAGAAAATGGAGCCAAGTGGGTGATTTTAGCTCACACTAATGTAGATACCTGGAGGCTGATCAGTTGAGTGCATTTGCTATAGGGGTAATTTCTTCTTTAACATGCGGGTAGGCATTTATATATAATATTGAAGTTTAGTTAGCTTGCTCCCAAATTGAATCCCATACCTCTGACCAGAAGCTGAATTACATTGCTAAGGGAATGCCCTCAACATAGCATTCCAATGACTTGGAGCCTTGAGAGGCTGAAGGCTCAGGGTGGTTTTCACAAAGTCCTATTTAGCTTTCCTAGCTAGTCACATTTCTATTTAATTCTACATAACATCATTTGATATTTTACCATCTCAACTCACCTCATACAAAGGATTTCTGTTACTAAAGCACTTTCCTTTCTTTAGGTTCCAATTTTCAGTAAAGCTTCAACTTTCAGTAGAAACTTATTTCCTTTTCCTCAAATCTGATTAATGTTAGGATCCAGTATTCTTTAAAAGTGCTTCAATATGCCAAGCTAAATTCTGGTTTTATGTACGTAATAATCTTGTGTTCTAATAATGATAAATTATTATAAAATTATAAGTTTGAAATAAAGTTTTTTGTGGATTTGTGGAGTTCAGTCCAGTCCTTGTTTATCATTTTCACTGTTTTGTTTTTAACAGGAGTCCTGTGCTTGTGTTCCAGTGTGTGCATCGCCATGTCATTTGCCTAGACTGTTTCCACCTGTACTCTGTGACTATGCTGAATGACCGTCAGTTCATCCATGACCCAGAGCTTGGCTATTCCCTCCCTTGCGTAGGTATGTTTTGGATAATTTTCTTTTTAAAAATTTAGATTATTTTGATTTCAGGGCAAGATTTTTGTAATCATCTAGTAGTTTTGAGTATATCTGTGGAATTACACTGTTTTCATAGAATGTGTTTCATTTCATGGAGAAAATATTTTAATATTGAAGAGGGCCTTGTTGAGCATGTAAACTGGTGAATTAACTGGGCTACCAAGGGCAGTTTCTTCACCAAGAGCATACTTTCTTCACATTAGGATTTGATAATACACTTCTGTTTAAAAAATATCCGCCTTGACCTTCACGTTTCCAATTTCAAATTCAGCAACTTGTTAACTTTCTTGGCCTGTCTTCAAATACTAATAAAAAAGGACTGCAATAGGAATTTCAAATAGCCTTCCTGTTGATGAAGTTATTGGTACTAATTGTCACTTCATTGAGTGAAATGTAGATCTGCAAGTGTAATCTACAACACTGAAAAGGCTGTGGATTATCTGTTTTACCTGAGTAGGAAACAAAGTTTGACTTAACTAAGCAAAGCTAACACTGAATCTAAAAGATATGTTTTGAGAATTGATTTCATTACACTGGGACATGAACGATATTAGAAATATGTTAGAATTTCTTTTTTCAGTTGCTAAATTTGCATATGTCGATATATGTTTGTCACAAGTGCTCTGTAGTGGTATGAGAATAATTTTCCAAGATATTAGAAGCTGCATAGAAGATGGGTTTGCCTGGTTAACTGAATGGTTGACAAATAAGTTTCAAATCACTAGATGGGAGAAAAATTGACAAAATTTCTTAGGAGAGTGGCATTTACTTAATGAGAGGATGTGTCTTGAGGGTATTGAAAATACAGTAGTCAGAATCATTTAAAATTACTTATTTTTAATTGCTTCAGGAGCAATCTAGCAGTGGTCATCAGTTCATATTTCATTAGAATTGCTGTTTACGTGCTGTCTTGCCAGGTCTCATTTTACTTCCCCCAACAGTTTGCTCTGCTGCTGCATTTACACACTGATGTCATACTGCACAAAACACTTTTTAATGTTGTGTTAGAAAACTTGTCATGAGGAACCTAACAGGAACTTTCTACCCAGTGCTCTTCCCTTGACATTACTATAGTACTGTGTGGTCAGTCTGTACTCAGCCTCCCTGCTTGCTTCTCCCAAAATGAATCCATTTTCTCCTCCCACACAAATTAATTAGTTTCTAGAGATGAGCTTTCCCCCCATTTATCAGTTCTCTTCCCTGTTCTCCTGTTAGTTCCTTAGGTTCATCAGTTATCCCAGTGGGGCAGCATGTGTTTCTCCTCTCTCGTGGGCCTCTCTGCAGCCGTGGCGAGTGTCACAGTGCTCCCTCCGGTTCAGGCTGCAGTATTAAACTAATGGTCCTTCCAACTCTTCTGAAATGGTCTGAAAACCCATTGCTAGTCAAGCTGCACAAAACTTCTCAGTGTAGAAGTTTTATTCTATGTGTTGAAGACTATTGGAATTGAGCGGTAGAAGCAGAGTAGGGATGGGATGAGGAGAGAATGCAAGAAGATGGAGCTGAAATGCTGAGAGATACGATTTCAGTCTTTGAGAGGTGAGAAAGGCCTAAGAAAGGGAGACCATAAAGGATGCACAAAGAAGGACTGTACTTCTACGGTTCAAATGAGTTAAGGTTTGTGGGAATGAAAGAGCAGCTATTGCTGCCATTCTGGACTCATCTGTGTTGTACATCTGTGTTAAAATACCTAAATATGGAAATGCTAAAATACTGCTAATCTTATAGTTTCCGAACTCCTCAAATCAGAAAGTCGTTTTCATAATACTATAAAGTAGTACTACAAGTAGTAGTAATAGCAATACAATTGCAGTAAATTTTCTCTCTGATGTCCAGTTAGTAAGAATGTTTCTTGGAAAAATTCCTGCAGAGGTGCTGCCCTGTGCCAGTGAAGTGCATAGTTCAGGCACGGCGCAGCGCAGTGCTCTGCAGTACAGAGATGAAGATGTTCATCTCTGAGTGAGAGATGCTGAAGGGAAGGACATATAGTTGTGTCCATACAGGACATAGGTCAGACCGTTTGCGCTTCCTTTAGGCTGATAAAGACAAATACTAGTTCAGGAGCTGTGCTGGTATCTCTGCACAGTGGTGTGTGGTGCTGTCTAGGCATACCTGTGTGCTCAGAGCCAACCTGGTTATCTCTAAGAAGCATTGACATTGTATTCTGCTGGCAAGCTTTGAGTTGCAGAGGTTCTAAATCACAATGTCTGAGTATTTGTGGTTTTAAATCATATTCCATATGCACCTGAAATTGATTGCTACCTCTGGCAGTTCTCTTTGTTGTGTTTTAAGTTCTGTATCAAAAAAAAAAAAGCATTTTTAAGCATTATCTTTCAGACTGCTTTGTAGATGAAGAATCTTATCAGTGCTGTTGTAACTTCACTGGTTCACTTCTGCAGCTACCTGAACCTGACTTTCTGGTATGCAAGAGATTTATTTATTTCTAGAATTACATTTTAGTTCGGAACTGATGACTACTTTTTAGCCTTTGAGAAAGTCATGAGGCTGAGTTGCATCATGCTTGTGAAAAAGAGGAATGACTGAGTTGCCTTCTCTCTTACTGTTCAGCTACAAACAAATTTAGCCTCCTTCATAGTTGTGGATCTAGCACCTTTCATCAGGAATGACTTCATCTAAGAAGCATTCAGAAAAGTATCATGTGATTTTCATATCCACTTACCATGGCGATCCAACTGAATAATATTTTTGCGATCTCCAGTTTAGAATCTTCATTTTTGCAACTGCAATTTGCAGTTGTATTTACATGTGAGGATGATAAAGAACTCTTTGACACAAATTTCTCTAATTACCTCAGTGAAGTCTGAAATTATTTCTCCTTGACAGGAATGAGTATCATGGGACATGATAGACGCTTTCTGTGAGTCTGTGAGAAAGGAAAGACTTTTCTGTGGCAATGTTTGTTTCATACATGTTTAGGTCTAACGGAGCATGTCTCAAAGCAAAGTATATTGGATCTGAGCCTTATTGAAAGCTTAGGTGTTGATTTAAGGCTGCTTCTAAAAGGAAGCAGCCTTAAAGGAAACAAAGTCGTATTTAGTGTAATGAGATTTATGTTATGGTGGGTGAGCAGGTTGCACAGACAGACCAAAACAGTCTATATTAATACATGTATTTTTAAACATCACAGACTAATATTGTAGTAATATTTATGGTGTCTTGAACTGAAAATGCTACTGTTCTGAGTTCGGATTTTGTAAAAATTATTTTACTTTTCCATTTTCATATAAGAGTGTATTTCCTTAAAAACTAGCCCATTTCTTCAAGGAATATGTGCACATATTGCCCTAGAACTGTACAGGAGGGTTTGGTTTTGTAATTAAGCATATTTAAATTGTTTGCACTTCCAATTAGTTCTGCTCATTCTAGTGTTTTTCAAAAATAGAGATAACATAATGAACATAGCCTGCAGTTTCCATTAACATTTGACTCACTGTTCTTGATTTTTATCAAGGGAATGTACCAACATAGCAAGTTTTTTATATCTTTTATTGGATCAATCTAGAGGTGAAAGTACCAGACACACAACAGAATAAAAATAAACAGCAGCTGCTACAGCAAAGGGTCACTGTGACAGACAAGATCAGTGTTATCACATGTGTATGATAACTTGAGCTGGAAAGGATCTAGGAATTTCACATAAACAGTGTTTCTCAAGTAGGTTTAATTTCTTGCTCACAGATATACCAGAAAATGCATTTTGTTGTTGTATTCAGATATTTTGTGAGGTTATATCCTTGCTTTCCTTTGATTTCTGTTATGTGGCCTAATTAAGCAGGAGGTAATAGCTGTTTGGAAGGTTATCATCTCAGCTGATGAGCTATGATATATCACCTTGACAAAGCCATAGTTTCACTTTGCTCCAACACAAAACGTGTCATTGCTGTGGTTTTTGGAAGAACAGCATCAATTCCTTAGTGCTTAGCTGCTAATCTAGTGCCAAGCAGCGCTGCTCCAGCTGGGAGCAGCCGGCGTTGGGGGCCGGAGCTCTGCGCACGGAAACTGCTGCATCGATAGGATTAGCTGTGCAGAGCAGTGTGGCAGCAGCCCCGTGATCCAAACCCACTGTATCAGCTCAGAGCAAGGACTTCTAAATAGGAGCTGGCTGGATTTCATTGGTCATTAAACTAAAAAAAGTAAACATTACAGATTATACTCTCTCTGCCCTTGTTAAATGGCAACAAAAATCTGTTCCATCTCTCTGTATGGTGTCTTGTATTAATGAGGCTTCATGCATAGAAATTTCCATGAATGGTGACCTCCAAGTATCTTTGAAATAATTAATAAGGTGCTTAGAGGGACAGATTTGCATATGCATGAAAGATCATTTATGGTTATTTAGTTACTGTGCAGGGCAAAGAATCTCATAGCATTACCTCAAAGCAGGAATTGTATATAAACATACAGTGTATTACTCCATTTAAACACATACTGTTCCTATGAACGCAGCTTCATTTTAAAAATAGCATTACAGCATTATGGCTCTTGGTCCACAGGGTAAAATAAACTTTCACAGATCTTTGGTAGAAGACAAGTTGGTGAGGCAAAGGAAAGGCAAGGTTTTACACTGCTGTAGGCACTTTGCAAAAATGTCTTTGCATCCGTTTATTTCTTACAAGTAATCATATGCATGATGTATTTTAAAGGAATCCAGATAAAAAATGCAGTTCTCCTGATGACTGTAAAGCACTATTTTATCTGGAAGTAATCTGATTTTACCACACACATAATATAAATAAATAAGTGAAATTACCACCAGTTTGTGTATGGAACTGCTTATAGAAAAGACTAAAGCTTTAAAGTATAATAAACTGCCTTAAGAGCCATGTTCCATTGCAAGAAACCTTCTGGGGAATGATTAAGGGGGCATATGTGTTAAGATTAATTTTTTTTATCCCCATTACATGCTATTTGTATAAGAGCAGTATGTTCTTACTCCTATGGAGGATGTCATTGCATGACAGGTGAATCTCTGAATCGTAAGTCTCATGAGGAGAGGCTGAGGGAGCTGGGGTTCTTCAGTCTGGAGAAGACCCTTTCATCTATCTGCATCTGAGAACTGAGATTCAAGCAATGACTTTCTGGGTCCCAGCATCCTGGGGTCAATGCTGCTGTCCTTG
>JAOXNG010000021.1:51209440-51219946 GCA_028566535.1 Scolopax minor
GGAGACTATAGCCTGAAAGAACTTTAGGAGGTCCCTGACCACCCACCTTCCCCAAGGCAAGTCAGTAATGCCATACTATGCCAAAAAGACAGTAATCAGGTTTATTCTTAACAAAATTCCAGTGACATAGGAATAGGTTTCACCTGTTCTCCAGTGTTCATCTGTCCCTTACATCACCAAGCTTCCCAGAACAGATGAACTGAATCTCTTTTACTGTGATTCATCTGCATTGTTCCTCTGTTGGTTGCAGTCACGGAGAACACTATCTTCTTGCCTCCCTGGGGTCTGTTATCCATATTTGAAAACTACCTTCCACTTCTTCAATCTTCTCTTGTCAAGACAAACCAAAGCCAAGCAAAACCCGAATAAACAAATAATCATTTGTTGCTTTCTACGCTACCCCAGTTTGTGTTATTGGACTGCATTACACAAAACACAATATAGTCCATTTGAGTCAATCTTATCCAGGCCAAGTAGACAGGGAGAACTACTTTGCAAGCTCTGTGCATGATGTTTCTCTTCCACATAAACTTAATCCGCATTATTTTTTTCTGGCTGCAGTGTGGTATCATATTCTACAGGGTTGGTCTTCACAAATGCAGAACATCTATAATTCCATTACTGAAATCATAGGTACAGTGGATACTCAAATACTCTGAATATTAGTTCATTTTATTTAAATTTTCAAATGAAGTTTAAAAATTCAGGCCTGAGAAAATAATGAGGAACTCTGCTGACTGATAATAAGAGTGGAGGATGAGGCAGCATGAAGACAAATTAAATTCAGCATGCCAAATACAATGCTATACATACTGGAAGTAGGCTGAAACATACCTGCAACAGATTCTAAATAACTTGTTTATGTTTAATACTGGTCTTAATGTGCAGCAAGTATAGATATTGTAAACCTAGATATAGCTGTGTTAGAAAGAAATATGTAGATACACTTGCTTGATAATTGATGGTTCTTTTGTTATTTTCTTCCTCTTTCAGTCTTTTAAAACATTAGATTCATCTAGGTTTTTAACTCAAATTTAAAATACAGAAGTATTCTCAGCACTCTTTTAAGAATCACAGACAAGACCATAATTTAACCTCTTTCCTTCACAATAATATGGAGGTATGACAAATTTAACCTCTTTCCTTCAAAAATAATGGAGGTCAGTGTACTGTACTTATATATTATTCTCAAGTGAAAGAACAAGTTTTACAGAAGAGAAATGACTGGATATGTTGGACTGATGAGTTAGCTACATTGAAATTAGAAAAATATCTAATATTTGCAAAAGACTTCTACTTAGTTTCAGTTCTCTCTAGTTCTTACATAGGAAGGCAGTGGATTTTCAGTAGTTGGAAAAGATACAGATTTAGTATATTCTTTAAAATCATGTGTGTCAGAGGGAAAAAGGCAGAAGAAACTAACCAATAGAGTGAGAATTAATAGTATTCAGAAAAAGAACCTTCTAATTCAGAAAACACAAATAATCTCCAAATTGGTAAACTAGGATGCAGTTCCAAATTAAATTTATAGAAGCATTTGAAAGAAAAAATAATATAACTCCTGAGGAAAATATTGTAGGTAGTTTCTGTAGAGAGGCAACAATGTCCTCTAATACAATGGCAAGGAAGGTTCTGTTCCAATACCTCTCTGTTTGTACAGACCTACATTTTTAATGCTAAAATGAAATGTGTTGTTTACTAATGTGCCTTAGTGTTGCTGTTTGCATCTGGACCTTCATAGTACTGGCTTGGAGGCTGCTGGGTTAACTGGACCTTTTGCAAAGTTAGGCAACTTTTGCAAAGTCTCAGCAGATTTATGCTACGCTCCTCATGTGTTGGTCACCTTCCTCTGTAAATATAATGAGATATTTTTTTGTAAGATTAGTTGGAATTATTTATGTAATCTGTTTACTGCATATTATTCGAGGAAAACGTAATAGCTGGTTTCATTTTTTATGATGCCAGAAATACTAGATAAAACATGCTGATTATCAGAATTCCAAGTAGAAGACACTAGAAAAAACAATCTTTGAATATGAGTGGCCTAACTCTTAAGATGTTTCTAATTTCTACAAATCAGTCTTTTTTTCCCCCATTCATTTTAATATTAAGTATGAAGCAGTCACTTTATGTTCAACTTTGCTGTTATGATAAAAAAGCCTTGTTTAATATAATGATGACTTGAAGAGACTTTCACTATTAAAAATCAAAGTACACTAAAATATATTAATCCTACCTGCAGATGCAGTAGCACAAAGGGCAGATAGTTTTAGATCACATTTTCTATTTTTAGATCACATTGTCTTCTTCATTGTATCAAATGCTTACAGGTTGAATTGTTTAGCCTTCCTTTAAAATTAATTAGATTAACCCTAGATTAACCCCTGGAAAAATACTAGAATAGCTGCAACTAATTGATTGTAAAGTTATTACTGATATATACTGCAAAAATATTATGCAATAAATATAATTAATGTCAATGTTATTGCATGTTTGGCTGTAATTTTCCCTTAATGTTTCACTGAATTGTTTTACATATCTGTGCAATTACAAACTTAATATTCTCTTATGTTATTTAGTTAATTTTGATACAGTTAAATAGAAGTGAATTGCCTCTTCTGAGACAGATAAAATGTTATGCCCACTCTCACTTGAAAATTAAGCAGTTTTACTGCATCCTGGTGATTTAAACTGAGAAATTATGTTCCTTGTTCCTAGTATACAGGTAAAACTGATTAGCAGTGTACCATAACAAAATGGTACACAACAAAATTAATCCTGATGATAAATACATTTGATGCAGTGTGAAAATTTCTTCAGTGATAAGAAAGCAGCAGTTTGTGGTTTCAGAAAGAAGCTGAGAGTTTGTTTCCCCAGGAGCAGTGACGGAACTTCTCAAGTGAGAATAGATGTGAACGCTTCAGAGGAGACAGCAAGTTAGCTGATGATAAAGCAAATAATTGTGAATAGTACAGAATGATCCAGAGGGATTTAGATGAGAGAAGTTTCTTGGCTGGTGTATGGTAAATGCAATTAAATTCAGTGTGTGTAAGGCTGAGGCTTATAAACAAAAAGAGGGAAAATGCCATGAAAACAAAGTATTCTGAACTTTTTCCTCCAGAGAGCACTCTGTACCTCTTCAAAGAGGAGGGAGAACATTGAGCCCTGTGGCACTGACACAGCTCCTGTAGCTGCAGCTTCTTACCCACTCTTTCTGAGTGTTTCTCCTGGCACTCTCTCATGTTAATACACTGGATGCTGTGACTGGGACTTTTATGATGAATAATTTCAGGGAGTCTCTGCAGTGCAACTAACAGTCCTGTGGCTGTCATTGGACAGCAAGTGGACAAGTGAAGCATGTTCCAGATGGTAGCCTCTGCCTCTGTGTCTAGGGTTCACCTTTGTTAAAGATGTTCTGGACCTCCCTGTTCATTTTATCATAGAATTATATAATGGTTTGACTTGGAAGGGACCTTGAAGATCATCTAGTTCTAACCCCCCTGTAAAGTCTGTTTGCAGAGTGGAAATTTTAGAGATGCTGATTCTATTCCTACAAAAATGTTTTACCATTAATAGAAGGTAAGATACAGGAACAAGTGAAACTTCTGGTCCTGCTGGGCCCTTTTACTGTGCTGTAGATGTGTTTGGAGTAACTGAACAATGTAGTCCATAAAACATGAGGGAGGAGGCTGGTCATTTGCTGTAAGAAATGAGCCTGAGCCGCAAAAGTGATGCGAACGCCTAAATTCTGGTTTTATTTAGTCAGAATTTTAAAAAACACTTTTCATTCAGATAATACTGACATTAAATCCAGAGCGTTGTTTCATCTCTTAGGCACTGTGTCCTGGGTGAGCCATTGAAAATACTATAAAGTGTTCTCTGTTGATATTGTTATGTGTACAGATTATGTACCTGTTGTAAGATTTTCCACTGAAAAAAAAAGATTTTCAAACTGAATCAAGAGAGAGAGTCACACTGGTTA
Organism: Scolopax minor; assembly: GCA_028566535.1. Taxonomy (NCBI): domain Eukaryota; kingdom Metazoa; phylum Chordata; class Aves; order Charadriiformes; family Scolopacidae; genus Scolopax; species Scolopax minor. The sequence continues at coordinate 51,213,423 of JAOXNG010000021.1, forward strand.
GAAAATTAATTCCTATGAGTTTCAATTTGGGTAGTTTTACATACATAGCCTGGGTTGCCTTCCATGAGGAGGCTCCATACTGTGAACACAGAAACAAATGGTATGAACAATGCTTTTTGAAACCAAGTGTTAAGAATAGCAAAAAGTTCTATTTTAGCTAAGGGGTGGAGGAGTTACACCATGGGGTTAGAAGGTGAAGAGCAGGAAAGCATAATCACTTGGAGAAGAGGGTGTCATCTCTCCTTTCCTTGAAAACTGTATTTCTTTTGTCAACATATAGACTTGACATTGTGCCTAGGAACCATCACTTCCATTTCTATTCCTCTGTCTTCCACAAAATGGCCTTGGTTCCATTCTACCAGCTTACGTATCATTTGAGACAGACAGCAACATTTTATACATTGACAGCTATGACAGTAAAGTAAACTGATGTCAAATGATACATGAAAATTTCCATTTTTTGCATGCATAATTTAGGTCTCCTGAAACAAGAATGTCTGGCAGGTTTTAAACTGAAATACTGGTGCATATATGCAGCTAATTTTTGTATTCTTGACATCTTCATTGCACCAATAGCAATTGCATCAATATCCTTGATACTGAAACTATTTAGGAGGCACTTTAATGTGCCTGTGCATAATATAGTAAAGTTCACTGCATTTTGATGCAGTAAATTTCTTTTTAAGTTAAAAATCAAAGATGTGATTACAGCTTTCTCAAATTTGTTTGCTCTCTCAGTACGAGATTTTTTGTTGTTGACTGGAATTTTCTTAGGCATTTTAGAGTGCTTGGCCAGGAATCAAAGGAATATTGAGGATCCTAACATTGTATTCAAGTCAATGGTTATTTAAGAGCCTACATAAGCATTAGACACCTTAAGGTTCACTGGATCCATGTGATGCCTCTGCTTGGATATCAGTGCCTGTCTATCCTGTTTATTCCCAGTTAAGGATTCCAGATCTATTTAGGTAAAAAAAGAAATTTAGATCTTAGGGTCTTGAATCTGGCAGTGTCATAGTATCAATTGGTTGCAGCAGCTCAATTATGTGTCCTTTCCTTGTTCTGGACAAGGCTGTAGCCTTGATGCAAATCTCACCCTGGAGAGGCACATCCATAATTTTTTTCCCATGAAATAAATGCTACCAGATTTATTACAGGGTGTTTTCTCAGGAAACTAATCAGTAATTAAGATGTAACTATGAGGGTTGAAGCAAGTTTTTTTTTTTAAAAAAAAAATGCTTCTTAAAAATAGTCTCATTACTTTATTTTACTGAGTTAACATACAGATCTATAAGTTGAACCAGTTGACAGACAAATGTTATCTTTCAGAAATAAGATTTAGGTTCCTAAACAAGGTTTAGGAAAGGATTTGAACCTGAAAAATCAAACTAACACCTAATCCTACTGCCATGATCTATATAAATGATTAGAAGTGGTAATAGAAAATCCATTCTATATTGTGCTGATATCAGGTACGAAAGTATGTGCAAGCTAAGTTGCAAATGCTGCCTGTCTGCCAACTATAATGGTTGATAGCATAATACATTTTCTCATGCTAAAACACTCTGCTTGTTCTGTATGAATGCATGTATTCAATATACCTGATTTTCTAAAATGGAAGAGTCAGTGACTGAAAAAAAATATTTTAAAAATAATTTATTTATATTTTTGACTGGTTTGCTTACCAGGTAGATCAATATTAATATAAAACATCCTTAGAATAATAACAAACACAGTAACAAAAATCTCCATTTCAGTTGCATCCATAAAGTATCCTCAATATACTGAGTTCTAATATTTAACAATTTCATTTCTTTTATCATTTCAGTCTTGCTATTTTTGACAAAAGTATGTGTTTCTGAAGGTTTGCAAGTGAAGCCTAATCAGTTGTCTGAGTGTATGACAAAGAAGCTGTTGCAACAAAACATGGTAAAGATGTGGGTTTTTTACCCACTGAGATCTACTCAATCTTTTTAATGCTTGGGTGTGAACTGCAACATAATAATAATGCCAACTTACTGAATGGTATTTTGCATTTTTTAAAAGTGCTATGTAAATACCAAAATTTCTGACAAGGAAAACTCGTACTTTTCTTCCTATTTTGCCAGTGATGGAAACTGATGTGCAGAGGAGTATGTTCATGTCCAAGAGCAGCAGCAGCAGTAACCCAGGCCAAGCTGCTGAGAGAGAGTTCAGTAGCTTGCTTCTTCAGTAGTCCTTATCTGCCCTGGGTAGCTCGAAGCGTGCTGCTGACCTGCCACTGGGCTGCTGGAGGTTTCCTTGTGACCGTAACTGGAACACATTAGGTTTTGTAAGCTTTGTTGCCCGTTCTGCTAAATACATGTTTTTGTCATACTGCTATTTCCTACTATGTTTTTTATTCAGGCTCCATTCATTTGAACACATAAACATCATATGTTTCCTCTGCTTCTGAATAGCTGTCTTTCCCATGTGATTATTGTTGCAAAAGGCATTTCAGTGAAATTCCTTCATTCATATGGGAAAGTCCTTTCATTTTTCACTCTATATTTACCAGTTGTACTGAGTTTGGCTGGAATTAAGTTATTTTTCTTTCCACACCCACAGCATCAGGCTGTGTTAAGATTTACGTGCCAATACCTTTCTTTTCCTGAAAGAAAAATTGATGGTGTTCCTTGTGGCATACGTTGTGTTAATCTGATCTACATGGACACAGCACTGCTCTGACAATACTGTGAAAACATGACTGTCATCACCCAGAATAGCATCCTCCTCTCCATGTTCACAGAAAGCCGAGTGAACTGGAATTGGAAGGAAGTTCATGGAACTCAATAATAAATACGGTTTTAATTCTTGGATATAGTATTTGAACCTATATGTCAATATTAGGTCTTGCCTCGTCCTGTTCCTGCCATGAAGCATTCGAAGAGAGGTGGCTGTGTAAGGTAGTTCTCTCTTGGATTCTAACCTTTATTCTGCTTCCTGGCTTGTTATGGCTGAAACACAAAAAACTTCTGTATTGAGAAGAAAATACCATGTGCTACTGCTTTTGTTTTTACTCCCTTTCAAGTTGTTTTTTGTTGTTGTGTTGAGGTTGGGGTGATGAAAGCAGAGAATGGGGAAGCAATTAACTGGCTAAACAAGAGAAGTATTACCTCCTACAAACACTAAGGCAGTTAGAAGTGCATTATACGACACCCAGAAAGTAAAGACTTCATTTTGCAGACATTCAGGTAAAATACATTTGTCTATCAGAAAAGCTGTTATGAAGCTATTACATTAATATGTGCCAGAATGCCATCTCTTATATCTCAGTTTTTAGGAGAAGTCTTTCTGATTTTTTTTGTTTGCCCAATGTTTTGTTTGTATTTTATTTCATACAATTTAATTTTTATTTTATTGATGGCTGTTTTTTAACCACTTAATCTTTTTATTATCACTAGTGGACAGTCTTTCTGGCTCATACTCTAACATTCACTATGAATGCTTGACTCCAAGAGGTAGTTGAGTTCTGTAAGACATGGACTGCCCTCAAGCTGCTGCTTTTCGAGTTCTGTGAGTTCTGAGTTCTGTGACAGAAGATAGTAAAGCTTTTAAGTTTCATTCTCAGAGTTGACACTGAGAGCACTCCAGCAAAATGATTAGCCTTTAAGGTAATCATTGTTATGCATTGCACACCAAATGGATCAATTAATCATATTTTACTCTACTACTAGATTTCAAAAACTTAATAACATTATAGGTCCAGAACAATGCAAAACCCACTGGGTTAGCTCATTCTCTGGGTCCAGAGAAGGGCAACGAAGCTGCTGAGAGGTCTGGAGAGTAAGTCTTATGAGGAGAAGCTGAGGGAGCTGGGGTTGTTTAGTCTGAGAAAGAGGACACTGAGGGGAGACCATATCATGTTTTATAACTACCTGAAGGGGGGGGTGTAGAGAGGTGGAGGTCGGTCTCATCTCCCAAGTCACAGGAGTTAGGAGTCACAGGTGCACCAGGGGAGGTTTAGTTTGGATATTAGGATACATTTCTTCATGGAGAGGGTTATCAGGCATTGGAACAGGCTGCCCAGGGAAGTGGTTGAGGCACCATCCCTGGAGGTGTTCAAAAGATGGGTTGACGTAGTTCTTAGGAATATCGTTTAGTGATTTTTGTCAGGCTTAGGTTGATGGTTGGACTAGATGATCTTTAAGGTCCCTTCCAACCTAGACAATTCTGTGATTCTATGATTTCTAGATTTCTATGCTGAAACACTTAATATCCATAACTAACCAAGAGTCACTCCATTCTGATGGAAATTTTCACTTGGATCTCCAAGTCACAGAGGAACTGACTTGTGTCATGTTTCCAGATTTTACCAACATCTCACACTCTGATCTATATTTCTTGTTCAGTACAAATTCACAGTGAAATCAAAGGGGATTTAATAAATCAGTCCGTTTCCTGGGAGAAAAAAAAGTATCACTAGTTAATAAGATTCAGTATATTAGAGTATTGCAGGAAAGCTCAGGGGATTTCTTCCTCACTAGAAATTAGTAACAGTCAAGAACTTTAAGAAAAGTGGCATATATAGTGTAAGATAATAAATATACCTTTAAATCCATTCCCCTTGAACAGACAGATCTGAAATGTAATAAGAAAATGTTTCTGTGCAGAAAGGCATCTTCAAAAAAAAATTTTTTTTAATGATGGACCATGAGAAATTACAGCGAGGAAAAATACTAGGATGGAGGGAAAACAGAATTTAATATATTTGTCTTCCGAAGCATAGTTCTATATATTACAAATAAAAATTTACAGACTGCATATCTAAAAAACCCTCTGAAATAATCAACTGACAGTGAATAAATGCTGTTCTTCTCAAAAGAATCTGATTTGCTAGCTATCAAGTGTCCAGTAATATCTTCTGATTGAAGCAAAACAATAATATAGTGTATGTACTGCAATGTGACCACGGGGTTGCATCCATTGAACTTAAACTTTTTGCTCTCCATAGCTGCAGCAGGGTCTCCCATGTGCTGGGCAAGACCACCTTCTCTTGCAAATACCTTTCCAATTTTCTCTTTAAACCTGGTGTTCCCTAGAGTGCACCTTGGGGTCATTTGGGAAATGGGTTTGAATTTCTTTCTGTGGCCAGGTTTTTCAGTGGTTGATGTTCTTCAGAATCTAGGCAGCTGGTTTTGTGTGTTATGGGAAAGAGCTAAATACTTGTATAAACGGTTCTTCTGATGGATCCTGTGCTATGGAAGGCAGGGCTGTATCTACTTCACAGAAGGAAGGAGGGCTGCAAATAAATCCCTGGCCCCAAAATCATGTGAATTGAGTGGATCACATCTGCAGAATGTAAAGCTAGCTCTTTCTGTAGCAGATTAGTTTTGGAGGGAGGTGGCTGGAGCAGTTCAGGAGAGGACCAGTGAGTGAGCCAGGGTTGAGGCAGCACAGACAATTACGGGTTAGTTCTTTAATCTGCTCCTTAACCCTTTTTTAGGATGCTCATCAGGGTAGTTGTGCTCTATGGCTAAGTCTTTTTAAACAAAACAAACAAACAAAAACCCAAACAAAAAACAATGCTGTGTTCCAAGGTAGAGACCACACTTTAGTTGAATTGTTAGAATGGCCCTGGTATGATTTCATGCTGGGTCAACCATATTTCTCCAAAAAAGTCCAGTGTTTTGTTTTTGGGGGTCACAGGGGCTGGTTGCAATCTGTCTGTAGCTACCTTACTCTGAAGGTTAAGAAAGTTTTATAGCATGGACCTGAGCCATTTTTTGCTTGTTGGCATGAATCTCAAAGGACAGCCTTAGGCAAATTTAATTTGCTAGTACGTAGCATATATACTAACACACATCAAAGTCCACGCAGGTCCTTCTCCAGCAGAAGTCATGCCCAGCTGCTGGTCATTTCCAGCTGCTGAGGTGCCACAACCCTTCTTTTCAGTGTTTGTGTGGAAGTGTTTGTGCGAGTGCTCCCTCAGTTACTTCAGGCAAAACCACCCATTTGAACTGGGTAAACTAACCTCTCTGATTTTATCAACAGTGAATTAGGGAGCTAAAGGAGAGCAATAAACTGTCCTATAGTGCTTTATGATTTCAAATCTAAGTAATTTTTGCCTAAAACGCTTTCCTATTTTTTTTTCCACTCTGAGGTATCACTAGGCTACGTCTAGACCAACACTGTAATTGTTTCCATAGTAACAAGGACTTTAAAAGGCAGAATGATCTGGAGAATAAAAAAATAATATCAAGTTGAAAACAAAATAAAAATGAGTGGCAGAGACACAATATCTGACGCTGAAGTCTAAAGGTTTTGTGGCACCTTTGCAATGACCCAGGCTAATGTAAGAGTGACGTTAGGTGTTCATCCCAAATTCACTAAAATATGCTCTTCTAGTTCGTATTACCATTGCAGTTGTGTTCACTGGCTCTTTTCCTTTCCTCTGGCTCTGGTTCTATACTACTAAAACACACGTACTGGCCAGATCCTCAGTTGGGTGTCAACCCTCCAGTGCTCCCTCTAAAAGCAGTACCTCATCCAAAATGAGGGATCTG
>JAOXNG010000021.1:51222303-51256784 GCA_028566535.1 Scolopax minor
CCTTTTTTTTTTTATTATGATAAAGCCTATCTGTCTCATATAACCTTTCTCCAGAAGAAAGTTTTTACATTATTGTATTTCAACAGTGAGTCTGGCTTCATACAAACACATTGTTTGAAACAACAATCAGAAGCTTCATAAGCTACTGAAAGTATAGAATTTTCTACAATTAGACAGGAAAAACATATTTTCTATAAAGAGTATTTGAAGAATTTATTTCTGCTGCTCCTCTTAGCTGGAATATGTCTCGGTGCTGACATTATTGCACCTGAAACAAAATGTGCTTGGATAATCTTCTATACTAAGTTTTATCATAATTAGTTTAATGAATGATTATCAGTTTAAGGTTCTGTCAGCAAATTGTCACTTTTTCTCAAAGTCTGGAAAAGTACATCCTGTTTGAAAAAACTACTAGTGTCTTTTCGGGGTGCTGTCTTTCCTGCTATGAGTGGGCCCAACCCACTATCCTCACTCCCTTCCAGTTTCCAGGTGCCAATACCCTCTCAAAATCTGTGATTTATTATCAGTATGGTAAATGTCAGAAACCAATTCAGGTGAGACAAATGTGGATAGTAGGAGAGGAAGTTTGTATGGCAGCAATGGGTTTTGTAGTTGTAGACAGGGTATACGGGAAAAGAAAGGTCAGATAGAGAAGGGGAATATGAAGTCATCATGAAGAGGACAACTGTCAGGAGCTAGAAGTATAGATCAGGAGGACAGAGGAAGAAGGCATCAAGCATAAGGTAAAAAAAAGCAATCAGCAACAACATTGATTGGATGATGTGGGCGCTCAGTAAGCCTACAGGTGACCCTACATTGGGGATAGCTGCTGCTGGAGGAAAGGGCTGTCATACTGAGGGACCTCAACAAATTAGAGAAATGGATTGACAAATCTCATTCAATTTCAACAGAAACAAATGGAAAGGCTTGATTCTAAGATGGAATAACACATGCAGTAGCGCAGACTGGGGACTGATTAGATAAGAGCAGCTCTGCAGAAAACAAGGTGGGAGTCCTGGTGTACACCAAATTGACCATTGTTCAGCAGTGTGACTTTGTGGCAATGAAAGCTAACGAGCCCTTTCTAATAATAGGCTGTATTAGCAAAAATGGAGCCACGAGATCAAGGAAAGTGATTATTTTTCTTTTCAACAAAGGACTGATAAAATTCCATCTAGAGTACTGGTTCTAGTTTTGGGACCCTCAGTACAGTAAAAGCATTGACAAACTTGAGAGAGTCCAGAGGAGGACAGAAAAGGCTGAAGGAGCTGTGCTTGTTTAGTCTGAAGAGGAGAAGAGATGGGCAAAGGGAATATAACTCCACTCTTTACTCCTAAATGCAGAAATGCAGATTACAGACAGGAAGAGAGTCTTTGTCACTGCAAAAGAACAGTTGCAGATTGCACCAGTCATGAATTATGAGAAAAATGGATCTTACTGAGAGTGGTTTAATAGTGGAGCAAGGAATTTGGACTAGATGACCTTCAGAAATCCCATAACAAATAGGTGTATCCTATGTTTGTATGATTCTATCTTCTTACCTGAAAAAAAGAAAAAAAAAAAAAAGGGTTTAGGATTTTTAAAGTTTATCAGTTGTAATTGCAGGCTGCAAGTCCATATATATGAGAATTACATATGTCTGTCATGTCAGGGGTGCAGACTTTGTGCCTTTGTATTTTTGATGTGCTTCAAAGCAGTAGTCTGAACACCTGCTTCACAAAAGCTGCACACCCCTGCATTTTCATGGCAGTACTTTTTAATACCTCTTGCCTTAAATATGTAGCTATTTAGCAAACTATATTCTGCCCGGGCCATAATAACTGTATAGTAATAGATGTTTTGCTGGCCTGGTATTTGGCTGTAGTTGGCAGTCTTGTCTTCTGATACTGCTTGCTTCTGATACTGCAGAGCTGGCACTGCATTTCAGGAAGGTATGTCACAGACATCTCAGATTTTGGCCTCCTGGAAATTTTCTTTAAAAGGTATTTACCTTACATCTCTACTTTATAACTGACCACACAAAAATATTTCTAGAGATGAACTTCTACGAAGTGAAGTATAAACGGGCAGCTGACTGTCAGGTTGGAGTAAGAAATGCCCATCACTGGCACTGGCAACTAGTCAAGCTGACAGCAGTGAGTCTGTACACACTGTCTACTGCTCTGCTGTAAATTGTGACTATGAATGAAAGCAAGAAAACTCATTCACAGCTTTTTTTGAAACTACCTGCTAAATTGCTATTTTATTTAGAACTGTACAAGTAATTCTGAGTCTTTCACATCCTTAGTATTACCATGTATATACTCTTTACCAAACCAAGACATTATCTGATTGGGGGGAAGTCATTAGTGCTCAGGAATATATATTCAAAGGGAAATGAATATGGCTCTTTCAGGCGGAAAATGTTTTTTGTAGTATCGTATACTAGTTTCTAGAGGACTGCTGTGTAATAATAACTTAGTGGTGTGTTTTGCTTCTGGTGAGATTATATTGCTCCAAGTTCCATTCCTGCCCTGACTTGCTTGAAGAGTTTTCCTTAATCTTCAGCAGTCTGTTGTTCTAAAATGATGCTATTCAAATGGGAGCTATTGAATTTTTATTATTCTTGGTCGAGGAGATCCATGGCATGCCTTTGATACCGTATAGTCTGAGACATTTAATAATGCAGCAACTTCATACCCTCAATTAGAATTCTACTTACATATAAAGAGATTCCCTTAATTGTCATATCCTCAAATCGCATCTCCTCTGTTACGTAAATGAAGTGTAAAAATGGCTTACAGCTCCTGCAAGATGCACTGCTGTACAAAGAGCTGCTTATAAAATTACTGAATAGAATGAATGGTTTAAGAACATTCATGCTGTTACTTTCAGTGGATTAAATCTCCATGCTCTTTATTTCAAGTTAATCAGCACTTTGTACTGCAGGACGAAAAACCAAAACCCTGTTCACTAAGCCTCAATAGTAGAAATCATTATCATGCCAAAGAACTTTCATTGTCATGAATAAACTGCTGAACTTTTCAAGATGCCAAATTGCACTTTCTAAGTATGTACTATGTCTGTTGTTTTTAAAGTGAACATAGAGGTTTATTAAATGATGTATTAAAAAGTTTAGAGGTGAAAAAATTTCACAAATAATCTAAGCCATGCTATTCATTCTGCCTAAATTGTGGTATGCACTCTCTATAATATACCTTAATATACTCCCACACGTGATACTAATTTTTGCTAAAGGCGGCTGGATGATATAGTGTGGGGGTTTTTCAAATTTCAGGTCTTAATAAAGAAAGGGATTTTGGGTTTGACTTACTGAATGCACAGAAAGCCTGTACTACTTTGTGTTTTATTCTACAACAGTTAAGCATGTAAGGAATATTTTTCAGAAAGATAGAAGATGTACAAACATGAAACCATAATAGAAGCCTTTGTGTGACATTAACTGCAACATGTTATATGAAGTGCCTTTTATAACTGTTATATCGTATATGTATTATAACTTTTCATATATACATATGAATATAACTATAATATGTATTTGCAAACTGTAGGCAATCTTTTGAAAAATACATGCCTTCTGGTTCTTCCTAGAAGAAGGAAGTATAACATTGACTGTGTCCTTATTAAAAAAGCATAACATAATCAACTAACTTCTCTAATAAAGGTGTACAAATAGGCCACATCAGTATCAAAACCTGAAGAACGATGAGTAGATGACACTAAACAATTATCATGGGTCTAACACCATTTGTGTCAAAGTTTGACAGATCTTTTCAGGATACTACTTATTTGCTCACACTAATTTTAAAAGAGAGCTGAGAGCTTTTAGGATTTTTAAGCCAAGGTATGTTTATGGCAACTGAGATATTCTGGAAATACTATGGGATAAGAGATTTAAGGGAAATCACATGGAAAGCATAATCTTTTCTGTGTATGTAAATGTCAAAATTCCAATGCCATTTGCTACCGACTAGAGAGAATCTCTACCTGCAAGTGCTTTCTGAAGAGGAGTCAGCAGCGAGAGTTGGCATCATTGTTGGCATATGATGAGCCCAGATTACATCAAGTTTTATGAGGGATTTCCTTTACATTTAGTAATTGAGTTATGCAATAGATATCTGCTGAGGACTTCAGGCAGAATAAGAGTCATTTGACTCACACCCAGCAAAAGCGTCATGTCTCAGAAACCTCACAGAGAGGCAAGACATAAAATCTCAGTATCAGAGATCTCATTTGGGAGGATGTGGAAGGGGGGCTACATTATTCTTGTTGATATACATGTTCTTATGTAACTCACAGGTTTGTTCTGTGTGCTGGTGGCCATATTTTTTCCCCTGGGATGAACTCCTTCTTAGTAAAGACTGAAGATATTGGTCAGATTTATCACTCTGCTGGTTTGGGTAGATTTTAGAACTCATTTCTTTGTGGTACTTAGTCTTTATGCAGTCTTTCATCAACTCCCCTCTTTAACGAATAGATATAACAGATCTCTCAATATGACTGATACATCTCATCAATATATGGTCCTTACATGCAGAAAAAATTCAACATGCTTTATATTAGTCTTGTTTTCATTTCACTAGTCTTTGACATAGTGAATCCTTAACAAGTTGCAATGGGTTATGGCAAGTGAGTAATTTAATTTCCTGAGCAGACAGAAATGGAAGGGAGGAGAAAGCAGCTGTAGCAATCATTACCAAAAAAATGGCATTGAAGATGGCACTGGAGCAGGTCCTGGAAGTGAATACATCTTGTCGCACTGTTTAGGTAGTCTATACAAGTATTCTGCAAATGGGATAAAATTACTGGCTATCATGCTAGTCCATTTGTCTTCCTGACACTGTTTATTCTCTTGTTCTCTTGTTCTTTATTTGCTGTGGGTTTGTGTCTGTGGGTTTTTTTTTTAAATTTGATGGCAAGTCCTGTAGTACATAGACTCTCTTTTTATTCAGTGTTTATGCAGCATGAATTACTTGTTCTGTAGTTAAATGTTATGACGACAGCACTAGTAATAATCTCAGTAAAAATAATACCATAAATAATTGTTAGCAATGATTGGCAAAGAAAAAAAAAGCTATTCAGCTTCCAATTTTTATGACTCAAGTAGGTGAACAAATATGTTTGATAGCACTAGTATGTGTATGCGCATTAGGTAGCATTTTTTGTCTGAAGATTTTCAAGTAGGTCATTCAGGAAGTCAGAGGTAGGGTAAGGAATAGGGGTCCCAGTGTCTTGACTGTGAGATCTTTCCCCTTCTTCAACATCTTGCTGTAGTTACATGGACCCTAGCAGGTGTCTCATTATTCTCATCTTCTAAGGAACTCTATTTTATTATATAGAGGGCAAGTGCTATTTTATTATATAGGAATGGGAAACTTTTATTCATTTTTGTCCCTTTAATTACTTCTGTTCCTCATAAGGATCCAGCACAAATCAGGTAAAATTTCAGCTTAATGAATAAAATATCAGATTAATTTCCAGTTGTCAGGATACCCCACAATGTGCCTTAATATTTAACTCCATAAATATTGAGCTTTCTGCTGATGTGAGATCTAATATCATAAACTCTGCATGTAAGTGAAGTGAAAATATGGCATATTGCTTATGTCATATGATTAAATAATACCTTCACATATCTGAAAGCTTTCTAATCCTCATATGATATGAATATCCCTTCAGTCAGTTTGAATCAGCTGTCCTGGCTGTGTCTCCTCCCAGCTTCCTGCCCACCCCCAGCTACTCCTTGGGCTACAGAATGAGAAAAAAAGAAACCCTTGATGTCATGCCAAAAGAGTGGTGTTCTTTAGTCTTAAACCCAAAACCTAGAACAATATGGGCTGCTCTGAAGAAAATTAACTCCATCTCAGCCAGACACTTTAAAATAACATCGGGATATAGACACTTTAAAATCCCAGTACAAACACTTAAAAATAATAGCTATATTTGGTGGCACTACAGTGGCAGAAGAACATTTTTCTTTCAAATTAAAAGGTGGATTTAGGTAATAGCTTTTCAGAGTCTCTGGATTTTTTTTTTTTATATTACTATTACAAATGTGCTTTATGCATATGTTAAGCAAAATCATGTCCTGCTGTATTTTTCATGGAAAATAAAGAGGAAATCTTTTTCTTCAATATATTTCCACATTCCTGGAATCCGATGCATGCTCTTGATTATTATGAATGATTTGCCAATGAGCCATATATTGCATGGTGGCTTTCATTTTTTGCTTGAGGCCATAATGCTACACTGCAAACTGTGCTGAAATAGCCCAGGCAGAGAATTGAAATTAAATATAAAGGATTATGCCTTGTAACTAATGTAGACACCTGAATCAAAGCTTGAAATGTAAATTATACCTTACCAGATCTAAGTGTAAGACCAGTGTTTGTTCATTTGTATAGGCCTTTATTATCTCTTCATGAGCATTTTCTCATCCACATCCACTGGAAATATTGATTCCCAGTACCTGACTGTGTAGCTTTGGAAGCTTTTATTCAAATCCTTCTGAGGTGTCTGCAGATTGGTTGTTGATACGTTGGCAAGAGCATTATAGAACCATCACGCACAGTTTGGCACAGTTAGAAGTCCACATGAGGGTAAAAAATTGAGTGAACATGAAACCTGACTGGCCACATTGCTTTGGAAGAGTTGGCACTGTTAGGTCAGATGTGAAGTGGATCTGCACTGGTGAAATAACTTTGCATTGCTTCCACTTGAACTATTCCTAGCTGGTGCACATGTAGAGGACTCGAGGCCTCTGTGCTGTCATTTCTTCACCCATCGTGAGCACCACTGGTAATAAAAGCTTAAGTAAACAATGAGGGGGAAAAAGCAAAACCTTATTGAATTGATTTTATTTCAGTGAGCTGCAGAGCATATTAAATTTCTTCGATGCATGAAAATATTAGGATCTTTATTGCTCAATTAAATTACACTTTTTGCATGCTAACTCTGCTTAAAAAAAAAAATACCAAAAGGCTAAAAGCACAAGACAGAAAATAAGCTGAAAAATACGCAAAATGTGCAAGAGACATTTCCATGATAAAATGTACTTAACACTCGAGCAATAAACAAAACCAACTTGTTTGCCCAGGTTGAAATATTAAAAGCATTAAGCAAACCCCTCATCTAGAAGTTAATATCTGTTCCTGGAAATGATAAAAAAGATGCTTGCGTCAGCATTTCAAACATTTTAAAACCTTCAATAATTATACTGATTTAAGGAAAAACCCATTTGCTGTCTGCACTTCTTGTGAACCGACTCCCTCCTCCTCCCACACCCATGTTCAGTGTTATATACTAAAGTGGTTTCTTCTTAAGGGAGGAAGAGATTTAATTGCCTGGATTGTCTTTTTAGCTTTCATTGTCATCTCTATTCACTTTCTTTTCTTTCCAAAAATTTATTGATTTTTTTCACTGCTAACAGATGAATTTAGAGAGCTAATTGATAAAATTGTGCTTGCAATAACAAACAGAAAACAGCAGCTACTAGTTACCTCATATTAGCTAATCTACAGTATTCTCACTAATACAAAAAAGTATATAAGTCCATAGGCCTTAACGTTTAGAATAGATTTTCAAGAGTCAACAAGTAGTCATGGACCAGTCGAAACTACTAAACCACTGTAAATATCTTTTTTATCAAAAAACTCAAAAACCCCAAGAAACTAACAAGATAATTAGTAAGCATGAGATCTTTGAAATGAGTTCCTAACTTTTTATTTCAAATTTACAATCCTATGCCTTTATTGGACTTTCTAAGATGATGTTTGAATCATGTTGCAGGCTTTGTGTGAATCCATGTTACGATCTTCATCATTTGTGCAAGCTCTTTAGTTATCTTATGATTAAGGTATTTTTATTTTGCAGTGTTTCGGCCTTACAGTACAGTTTCATGTTTTTAATAGACATTTTTCGTTTGCATCAGGAATTCTATGGTGCTCTGCCTCTGTGCTGCATGAGAGATACTATGCTCTCTGGTCCCTCTGCCAAAAGTCAGTATAATCCTGGGGCATAGGTGTTAAATCTAGTAATTCTTATAATTTATTTTCTTCCATCCCATTGCCTTTTTTTTTTCTTTTCTTTTTTTTTTTGGAGGGGGGGTGGGTTGGGCTAAGTCTATTTTCAACATAATTCCAGACAGAAGGAAAGACATCAACACATGCTTTTCAGATGATGCATCTAAGCAGGCTTCTTCGAGCATATCTGAATTCACTCCCTGGCTTTAGAAATACAGCAAGAAAAGTTCCTTTAAGGCAGAGAAAGAGAATATAATAGAGTTTCTCCGAGTGTTTATCCATGGGCATATTCACACTGTGGAATACACGTATGGAAGTGCTGTTAGCCAGTGGTACTAGGGTCATGCTCTAAACCCCTTGTCTCTGCATGTTCTTGTGCAGTTTTTAAAAGCATGGGGCATACCATTTCCTCACTTTCTCCCAGTTTTCTAGGAGAGTGGAAAGCGTCCTTCTGTGCCTGCCTAAAGTAGAGTACCCTCAACTTTTCATTATTGTTGAAATCCTCTTATAGCTTCCTTGAGGACTTATCTGTATTCCCCATAGACCATAACAACCATCAAAGTGGCCCATCTTTTACAGTACTACAGACAAAGCTCTAAATACACCTTTTTACTGTGTACCGTGACTATTCAGATTGTTCTTTGAGTTTTTATTCTGATGAAAAGTCCTTTTCTGCCACACTACGGCTTTCATGCTCCATGGCACCTCCTCTCTGTGTAGCAATACTAGAAATGGATTTCTCTACTACATTGTCACTGCCCTCAAAGCCCTTAGATTCTTTTTTTCGGG
The DNA here is from genome assembly GCA_028566535.1 of Scolopax minor. Lineage (NCBI taxonomy): Eukaryota > Metazoa > Chordata > Aves > Charadriiformes > Scolopacidae > Scolopax > Scolopax minor. The sequence continues at coordinate 51,231,114 of JAOXNG010000021.1, forward strand.
AAAGTCTATTTTAATTACGAATGGGAACTGCAGTAATTCATACAGTGGCAAATGATACCTATTAGTCATTGCTGGAGCTTTGAAATAGATTAGTTTCCTCTTTGACTATCCGCCTTGAGTAATTTTCTGGATAACACATGGTCTTGAACCCCCACCATTATTCAGCTTCTACATTTTTTTTTGCTGTCAGAGCAGGGCTTTTAGATTCAGCATGTTTAATTTGATACAATGCAGTTTTGGGGGAAGATAGACAGGGGAAGAATGTCTAGGTGAAAGGCAAGAAGGTCCTGCATTCCTGGATAAGATATTAAATTTCTTGTAGTACTTCTTTCTGCTTAAGCTGCTGCATCTGCTGAGAAGAGCAAGGAAATTAAGACTTCACATATTTGTTCCTTTGGAAGGGGGGAAAGTTTTCAGCAGCTGTACTGCAATTTTGAGCCGCAGATTTTGAGATGCTCTTGGATTGTTTTTCCATAAAGACCTTGCTCACTTTTTGTTTTTTGCAGGGTTTCTGCTAAAGGAATTTAGGAAAGGACTCTGATCTTTTTACAATTGCAGTTGCAATTGCAGCTGTTTTCCAAAATCCCTAAGTCCCTGTGATTGGTCATCACAGCTGTGGTTCTTAGAAGACATTTCTAGTAACAAATGCAAGGGATTCCAGAAGGTATTATCTTTGATTCCAGATTTTCAGGTTTAGAACAAAGACTTATTCATTTCTTGCATGCTGAGGCACTCCATTCACATGGAGATTTTTGAGCACTCCAGGGACAGTTAGCTATTTAAAACGACCTAAAAATAGCAGATTTAATTGTCACCAATCCATTTGTTTCACATGCCATTATTCTGCTGTATCATTTTCTTGCAATTGAGGCACCAAGATTCTGCTGAATTCACAAATGAGTGAACCTGAGTGCATTTTAGAGCCCAAAGTCATGCTCTAAATGGATATTTTGCGGACATTTTTGGACATTTATGGACATTTCACAGGGATGGTCTGTGGACTAAGGGAATAATATTTGTGTTTCATAGCAAAGGATGGGAATGGTGGTGGTGGTTAATGAGGCTGACGTACATGGTATGGAATACGGTGTGGAGCATGTTGTGGTTTCAGTTGGGAAAGAGTTAACTTTTTTACTAGCAGCTGGTGTAGTGGTGTGTTTTGGATTTGGGATGAGAAATACTTTTCATAGCACACTGGTGGTTTTAGTTGTTGCTAAGCTCTTAAGACCTTTTCTGTTCCTCATATTGCCCTGCCAGTGAGTAGGCTGGGGATGCACAAGAAGTTGGGAGGGGACACAGCTGGGACAGCTGACCCCAACTGACCAAAGGGATACTCCATACCATGTTACATCATGATCAGTATTTTCTCACTTTTACTCTTCCAATTTTGTCCCCCATCCAACCTGAGGGGAGTGAGCAAGCAGCTGCCTATTAACATGGAAATTTCTGGATTTTTTTGGCATTCCCACCTTCTGAACTGTCTTCCCTTCTTCAGTGTCCACTCTCAGGAGTGTCAGTCATGTTTGTATCTCCAATATAAAAGAACTGAGGAAAGGGCTCCACAGCAATTTTTTCTGGTTGCAGAAAAGAACAGAGGGTGGAAAGCAGCCTTAGATACTGAAAATTTAACTCTTCTTGTTAGAAAACTAACATGCAGAAGACGACCTCAATGTGAGTTATTCCGTTGTTCCAGAAGGGAGATATTTTTGCTTCTTTTGACCTGCAAGATGCTATCAAGTTTCTGCATTGGACTATGTCTAATATTGCAAAGTGGGATTGTTACCAAATCAGGGTCTTCCTTTAGGTCTTCTCATGGCAACAAGTATCTTCACAAAGGCTTTGGCTCTGATTTTTCATAGAAGGCTATAGTTACCCTTTACACTTGGCTTATAAAGAATAGCTCTTTTCATTAACTGATGAACTCTCTCAACCTTATTCTAAATGTCTTAGATGTGCCAAGCTAAAGTGTGAAATATCAGTTCGTTCACTGCCATTGCTTGAAATTTACAATACCAAAACTGGACTTGACAGTAGCCTCTCTTTAGTAGCTGGAACATCTTTTGTAGAAGGAGATTTGTTTCTCTTTTTTCAATGTCTATTGGATCTTTTAACACTAACTAGCATTAAAACCCTGCCTTACTTGGATGGTTCAGTACAAGTGTAGCTATGCATACCAGGTTTTGAATATGATGTTTGTAATTCTGTTCCAGAAAAAACTTCCTCTTGGGTGTCCAGGATACATTCTTGATTTTGTAGTTGGGAGAGGTGATGTACATGTTTCCTTCAGTTCCCTTCCTTGCTGAATTAGTGCACATGGTAATGCAGAACAAACTACCCAAGCTGTAGATGACTTCAACTAAAAGCCAGGGAGATAACATTTTCAAGACAATTTGTGGCCCTTGTTCCATTGACACAAACCCCCTTTTCTAGAAATTCCTGATTGTTCACTGGAGCTACAGAACTTTGATCTTTTCCTGGTTTCCCCATATTTCATTAAGGTGCTGTTTCACTTCTGCGTCCTGAAATTAAACTCTTTTATATTTTTTATATTTTATTAATTTTTCTACTGGTAGTTTTTGAGGTCTTTAATTAGACTTATTTTGTCTTGTACTGTTTTCTCTAATTAAAGAGCCTTTTTATCTACTGGTGACATATTCCATTTAGGATGGGAAAGCCTTGATAAACAAACACACTGGTTGCTAGAAAATCTGCCCTGAGAGCCGACATACATCCTCTGTATATCTTCATGTATTGTTTTCATTAAGCATAAAGTTTTTCCTTCAAGTGGTCTCAGATGTGTTTTTTTAAGGAGGAAGTAACTTTATCATTGTTTTTCTCAAAATCACATGCCATGTGCATTTTTTTGCTGTGGTAGGTAGATATGTCTTATCTTTTTATATGTGGTAGAAGATTCCTCATCTTCTGTGTAAGTTTTTTTTTTTTTTACAAAGTTACACATGGGCAGATACTATCAATTGTGAGCTGTCAATATTTTCATGTCAATTGGCTTACCTAGTTTATCACAGAGATTTGCAGTTAAATGATTGTGTAAACATACAACACAAAATGCAACTTTAGTTCTTACAAAATTTTCTAAAGAAATTGGTGTTCATTTCCTCCATTTGTCCTGGGAGATGCAGACCTTCTTGAAGTCTCTGAGGTTATATGTTTATTTTCAATTACTGAGTTGAAAAAATGCATGTTTCCATGATCCCTCTCATGTCTCTATCCTAGAGAGTACTAACAAGGGGCATTGTCAGGGGAGTCCATTAAATGTGTTGGGTGAGCAGTGAGATCTTTTGCCAACATATGGCTTGGCTAATCATAGTAGCTATTCAGCATACAGGCTTTTCCCTCAAGTCCAATAACTGTGTTTATATTCATAGGTTGTCCACAGCTCCTTTCTCTTCGCTGCTGGACTGAATCTTGTCCTCTTTCAATTAGTATAAAAACACTGGTAAGTTTGAAGTTTGCTCCACAATTAAAAAGCTTTTACAGCAGCAATGATGTAATTGCCAGATTACACTGAATATGGGATATGGCTTTATCATCTGGAGTTACATCCCAAATGGACTGAATTCACAGGTCCTGCATGAGAAGATAACACTTTTTCACTGGGCAACAGCACTACAGGGAATGTCTCCAGAGAGAAAGATGCTGCCCTCAACAAAATGATTCGAGTTTTTTCTCAGCCAGAAGGCCCTATGCCTGAGCTACTTAGAAAATCACTAAGCAGCCACATGTTTTAGCCTGTTTCATGCTGAGCTGAGTTCTTAGGGGTTGGAAGAGTCTTGTCCAAAACAGAGCCTATTATAGTTTATAAGAACTTCGTCTTATCTTTGTCACTAAAATGTTCTCATAGATGTGTCCCTCTAAAATCAATTTCTCTTGAGCTCCCAAAATAATCTTCAGATTTATTCAGAATAGAAGAACTGGGCATAAGAGAATCCATATTATTCTCTGTATAAAATACAAATATATATTTAAATAAAAAGATACAAATATGTACTTATGCAAGAAAAGACACAGATAATAGGTTTTGTGCAATCTTACTTTGCTATCATAGAATGCACCTCAATATCATATTCCCAAAGCAGGTCTTTACTAAAATATGGATTACTAATCAGAAAGTACAGTTGTCACTTAATCTGAACATTTGGCTCCTGTTTGAACTCAGGGATGAAACATCTGGATAATCATGACTCTTGTTTTATCTATCACAAGAAAGCTACTGTATTGCTGAAAGGTCAGGGTTTTTTTATAAGATTTAAAATGAAGACTCTTGAAAGTATTTAATTCATATAGATGTTAGAAGCTGTGATTTTTATTCAACAACTGAAAATGTCATCTTTTTAGACAGGCCAACACTTGCTCTTTCATTTCAAACCACTATCATCTAATTGGCACTAATAATGCTATCTGATTATTTCAGCATTCCTGAGTATTAAAGGACTTCTGCATCATCTGCATATGTCTTTATGGCCATTCCAATATATTCCTTCATATTCACATGCAATTGGAATGCTCCATAAAGTTCTTCAAACTTTTTGAGGTTTTTTTTTTTCTTGATTTTTTTCTTGAGAAGCAGAAAAGGAGCTAAAGCGGTTAAAATGCAGGTTGTTTGAAGTACAATGGTTTTTCTTACTTTCTTTGTTAACTTTCCATTGCCAAAAACTTAGAAAGCTGAATAAGTAGTGTACTGATTTTGTAAGCGCAAAGCTTGCTGGAAAAACTATCCTTGAGTCATATTTTCTGTTTTCCTTTTTTAATCAATCTTTTCAGGAACATTAGAGTTTGTAATCAGTAGGGGTTTTTTAACCTACTTTCATTCCTTCCCCAGGTCTCTGATGTATGGCTTATGCAGATAACTATGGCATTATGAAATTAGCTTTCAGAAACTAAATAGGTTGCACCATTTTCAGCCATATTAGCAACCTTCTATGTTAATTTCTTGACAAAAAAAAAGTGATGTGATCTCGTGTTTGCAGCATCTATTCTTGCTACTTATTTTTTGCTTGTCATAAATTCCACCTGTAGGGAATGTGTAATAACTTGCCCTGAGGATATTTAAACTAATCTTCATGAGACAAATGTGTTCTCAGCACTTACTAGTGGCATGTAAAGTCCATCCGAGTCTTTCGAGTTAGCACATATTTAATTCTATGTTTTTATCTGTATTATAAAATGCAACTCAGTTTTCTAATCCACTTTAAGTTTTAACTACTGATACTATTCATGTTTTTGCTAGGATTATGTTGAGTTTTGCCTTGATAGAACTTTTTTAGCAAAATATGGCATTAGCAATGGTGAATGGCAATAATAGTGACTGTAATTATTAGTTGAATCATTAAGGGAAAGAGTGGTTAACCTTTTTATTCCTCTGAAAGGGATTTTGGGAGAAAAGGCTTAGTTCCCAGTTATTTCTTCAAGAAATTCTTTTGTGCTATTTAAAATTCAATCTTTTTGTTTCATATTTGTAAAATGAGCACAACAATCTTTCTAAAAATATTCCCCATTCTGTAATAATTTTGAAAAGGTGGGTCATAATCTGTAATAATTTGTAGACTATTGTCTTTTCAGAATATACTACAAGGATGAGAAAATATATGCTTAGGGGATTCCATGGAGATGTTCCATTTATTTTATTTCATTGTACAGTTAGCCTCCTAGTAACGGAGGCACTAGACAATTAGAATGTCCTAAATATTAGATGTATGGCAAGATAAAATGCAGACTACAGCAGATATCTTCACAGAGTCGATCAGTGTCCAGTAGGGCTTACAAACTCAGATTCAATGCCACACTCGACCAAGCTATTAACTCTTTGACCAACAGCCAAATTCTCACACAACTGCTCGTACCCCTCCCACTTGTTGAACAGTCTGTCCAGGGCAGAGGAGAAAATAGGATGAGAAACCTCATGAGTTGCCATAGGGAGATTGCTTACCATTTGGCATTGTGGGTAAAACAGACGCAGCTTTGGGAAAAATAATTTAATTTATTGCCAATTAAAATAGATTAGGGTAGTGAAAAACAAAGGCAAACATTAAAATATCTTTCATTGCCACTTTCTGATGCTCAACTTCACTCCTTCACTTTTAACTCCTCTTCCACACACATCCCCAGGCAGCAGCATGCAGTATGGGGGGTGATTACAGTTTTACAGTTATAGGGATAGTCTAGTCCAGTGGGAGGTGACGCTGCCCATGTCAGGGGGTTGGAACTTGAACCATTGAACTCTAATCATTCTGTGATTCTATAATCACTCACAAAGATTGCTCAAGGCTGAGTCAGTGGGATCAGACAAGCGATGCTGAGCAAATGGCCAAGCTGCAGTTTTCTCTGAACAGAAAGAGAAGAATCCTTTTTCCTCACACTTTGCACATTTTCCTGATCTCATATATGCCTTTTCAAATGCCTCAATTAGTTCAAAGATAGCTTTTGCTTTTTTTTTTTTTTTAAGTGTGGTAACTGTGCTATATTGATACTCTGATTTTAGACATTGCAGCAATCTGAGGTAGAGATGGAAGCTTTCTTTTGCCTCTCTTGTTCAAAGTTAAGGACAGGACGGATCTAATATAAAGAGAGTTTTGCTTTGATTTTCACTATTTGCTGTGTTGTTTATGGAGCACTGTTGAAGGCAGGTAGCAGTTTCCTTCGGTGATTCATGAGTTTCCATGGGGCCGCTTTTTCATGCCATACTTAAAAACTCATTGCACCTTATGTTGTACACAGTGGTTAGCAGAGATAAGAGTGAAGAGCAGGGACCAAGCAGAAGATGAGTAATAAAACAGGAAGCAAAATAAAGATTGCAAACACAAACTGGGAAATGATCTAGAAGATACATTTGTTGTAAAATCAATACAGCCATATCATATGATAGTAATTCGAAAGTAATTCAGATTCTACATTAGTCTAAACCAAATGCACCTTCAGTTACATTGAACATGCTTTAAACTCAGCCCAAATCCAAGTTTATGCAAGAACAGTGCACAGATAAGTCTAATCTGTTGAAAGTTAGACAAAGCCACTCTGCTCGTCAACTAAAGCCAATCCAGATTTGTTATAATCAGAGAGCTGTGTAGCTGGGCCAGGAAACGTGCCTGATCATGGGTGATACAACTGTGAAAGCAGCAGCTTCTTTGATAATTTCCTCACTGTCTTCAGTGGGCTGCCCTGGCGCCAAGATCACGAGTGAGAGCTACCACCTGTCATTCAGAAACCACATCTTTCACCCCTAGTGTGGCATTAAACCATCCTGTGCTGTCTGTGCTAGGACTCCTTGCTGGTTCTCTCCTTGTTGATGGAGTGTAATACAAGCAGCAGGTGATCAAAGCCTGGCCTCTGGTCTTCCAAATCTGTACATTATGAGCCTTTTCCTGATTCTAACTCCATAACATACAGGGTTGAAGTGTCTCCAAGAGGTGTTTTTTTTCAGAACAACCTTATTTTAGGTTGAGCTCAGAGATGGTAGTCTGGAAATAATGCCAGTTAACTGTATTTATTGGCTTAATGTGGCTGTACTTTGCCTTAGGCAATTTTGATTAAGAGAACATAGAAGTTAGTGATACTTCGAGTTTGAAGGGCTGCATCTCCTTTAGATAACCCTAAACTGTTATTTTCAATCCATTTACTTCTGACATTCTGTCAGTCCACTCTTTCTTATACATAATGCATGAGAAGAATATTTAAACTACGCTTGTATTTTGACACTAATGAACAGTACTCATAATACTTGCATTTTCTAGGAGCTAAACCCTGAGGAATGAATAATGGTTGGGAAGATACACATGTACAGTATAAAAATGTCTCTAAGTCATAAGTCCTGCATTGCTACTAGAAATCATGTCTCTGAATTTCTATAATAAATTTCAAAATTAACATTACACTTAATCACATCCATCAAAAGTTCTTTATTTATTTAATATATGTAAAGGTTAGTACCTTGAAAGTGACTGTTTTGAAATGTAGGTTTTTTAAAAGGTGCTGTTTTTAACTAAACCTGGGCATCTGAATGTCTGTTTCCAGAGGAAGGATTGTCTTCTGGTTGAGACCTCAGCCAAGAAAAGCAGCCATTGACAACTGAGCCTGTCACTTCAAACTCCCTTAATGTCAAAAGTGAAAAACAGATGTTTCTAGAAGACTTCCAGATACTAAAGAAATAGGAATAATTTATGAACACAATTCTTCAAAATATTTTATCCACTTCTAGAGGGTGAATTCTCTGAGCAAGGATATTATGAAGCCGTTGGAGTTCTCTCTGTTTTATTTGGGATAGGTAGGAAAATGGAAACATATGTGTACTTTCTGCATGAGCTAAGGGCAGAAAAACTTGAGACAAAGGTTTGTAGATACTGCAATATGATTCAAGTTAAAACTACTCCGTATACCAGGCATTCAGATTTTTTTCCACAAACAGAATTATTTAGTTACTAATGAAGTGGAATACTAGGTCTTTTTTTTTTTAAATATGTGGAGTCACCTCACTTTTTTTATTATGTAAAGATCATTCAAAAGGTACTAATTTTTTCTCCACTCTTTTTCCCCCTTTTCACTATAAGAGGAATAAAATAAAGACACACTCTTCCTTCATTTTCTTGCCCTTGACAGTTTAATCAGAGAAAATGTATTTCAGCCATTTGACATTTATTTATGGTAATGAAATTGATTCAGATTATGTAACCTCCCAAAGCTCTTGGATGTGCTTTTATATGTAGTAAATTTAAGTGGATGACTCGGGGGAGTAATATCAGCAAGATAAAAGAATGTCATGGATCTAGCTTGCAAAAGTATAACTACGAAATAGCAATGATCAACCAGCAAAATATGCCACAAAGTTGCAAGTTTGTAAAACTCATTTTTACTTTTACTCAAGAAGTCCATTTATTCTAGAATCCCATTTCAACTCCTGTTTTTGATAATGGTCTATTAACTCTTATGAGAGGTCTCATACTCCACCAGTTGCTGTTTATTTCAGATAAGACACTTGGGTTAGATGTCATGGCATATTGAGAAAAGGTTGTTAATTCTGTGTGCAATCTAATCTAAAATCACAGAGGAAGATTATAAACAAGCATTCATATTTAAAGAGTTCAGTACACTGATTAAGTATCCCTATGCTTTGCAGATTTGTCGGTTTGTTGAATATTACTTTTGTATGCTGAATGTTACCAAAATTTCTCTGATACTGACACAGAAAAAATCATGAGGTGCAGTTCTGATTTTCAGAATCTGCAGTAGCTGTCAGGTGCTGCTGGGAGTTGTAGCGTTACTAATAACAGCCTGTCAGGCCAGCATTGGGATTGCTGTCTGCCATTCAGCTGCATAAATACTTGATGCAGAGTTGCACAGTTCTGCCATTTTCAACTTTGTCCTCCTGACCTGATACCTTCAGTTTCTTGCCTTTATATTCTTTCTTGATAGATATCAGAGGACACTTTGGACAAAACCCAGTGTGTGAACCACCTACCAAGAATGGTGATAGCTCTAACTTTTAAGAAATTCTTTCAGCAGCCCTTCATCAAACTGTTTTCTCTTTTTAAACTTTCTTATCTGGGCTTGAGTGCTGATACAATACTTGGTCATGACTATCCAGCATACCCAGTGAGGGGATTAGCATTCAGTTGTGTGCTGCACTGTAGTCTCTAACATTTTTTAATTAAAAGAAAACTTGCCTTTCTTACAACATTGTAATTATTGTAGTAATGTGAAATAGCCAATGAAAACTAGAATCTGCCATGCTAGCCCTTGCACAGGAGAGTAGCCAACAGGCCCTCCACATTCTGACTAAAACAGACACAAATTGAGGGAGAAAAGGACGTGGGAGAATACATAAGCAGACCAAATAGCAGATGGAAGAAAGCAGCATATCTGTTCTAGCATTTTAGAATTGTTTTGAATGCACATGGGTTAAAAAGGGAAAGAAAAAACTACATGAGAAATTTGAAAGGCAAGGGGATGATGGGAAAAGAGGACTCAAAGATTGGAAGACCAGCAGTTACAATAGCATTGAAGGAGACAAGGGGTATACTGGCATATACCTCCCAGAACATGGGAAATATACATACCTTAGTGTTATGATAGGTGAATAGAATTTAAGACCAGAAATATACCATCATAACTATCTGGCCTCCTACATAGCACAGGCCATATGGCCTTCAGTAATGTCATCCTCTAAAGAGAAACAGTAATGCAAATAGAACTAGAAACTAGAGGGGAGAGCAATAAACACATAAAGTTGTATTTTCATTCATTTTAATTTTTTTTTCTGTTATTTCTTCCTTTTTTAAATTTACATCAAAAACATTTTTAAAAGAAATTAATTAACACTGCACCCCCTAGGTTTTTTCTTCATTTTCCTTTATTTTTTTCATGAGAAGGGCCAAGAATGAAGGGAACTACACATGTGAAGTAGAGAGAGACCTCCCCTCACAGTATTTCTACCCATTATTAACCTGGAAAAACTGGAAATGTCACAAGAGATTTTGCTTCTGCGTTTCACATTTGGCAGGTATTTGCAGACAAACTGGGATTTTAAATGCTGATCTGTATTGAACCTGATGAAATTTTAAAATTTGTCACTGTTTGTTTTATCACTATTATACACCAAGTCTGAAGGTTTGTAGTTTGAGAACTTGTGTTTCTAAGCAGTCATTGAGTAGAACTGTAATATATTTTATTTTTATTTTAAATCAAAGATGAATGTGTCACAGAGATATTCTCCACAACTGGATTGAACTAACGTTGCCCTGCTATTTTGTTCCATTTACTGAATCATATAGCAGCACATCTCAGTATTATATGATTAGTACAGCACTTAGCCATTATGAATGTCTGGGAACAGTGTGTCACAGTCATTTATCATTATGCAATTATTCAACTTCCTCATTGACAGAAGAAGGTGCAGGAAGGGAGGAAATGCTTTTATTTTGGCTATTATTTTATTTGAAGTATATCTCAGTTGATGGAATAGGACCTTCCTTTATCATGTTATAAAAACACAGCAACTGTATGATCCTAAATGTCCTTTGTGCCACGGAAGTTTTATGTGCTGCAAATTCTGTGCCCCAGTACAGATGTGCTTGTTGTTTAATGTGTGTTATTCTAATCAGCTCTTTTCAGTCTCTGTTAAAAGTCCATAATGCTAATTTTTTGATTAATTTTTAAAGAGCCCAGCCAGATTATCCTGTTAAAGTAATGCTACTGATTTTTAACAGATGTTTAAAATAGAAAATGCTAGTAAAGGGAATACTGCAAGAATTGCCATAGTCTTTTAGAAGCTAAATTTTCGTTACAATAGTCTAAATTATTTTAAGGCTTCATTCTATAGGTACTCTAGTAAAGAGCTATGAACTATGCGTTTATCTAAGATTTTGTTTGTCTTTAAATATTGTCTAGAGGGTGTCATTTGTCTTGCAGTGTGAGCTATTTAAGTCTCTGAGCACCTTCAAAGGAAGGTCTCAAAAGCCTAGATCACTTCCCGAAAATGTCACTCTGATACTGGCTGAGAACCTCTCTTTAAGGAGCTCCAGGTGAAACCTTCTCAAGATCTGCCATGTGAGGAGTTGTTGGTACCTCCTGGAGGGAAAGTGGGGGAATGATATCATCAGCAGCAGATCAGTTTCAGGGGAAATAGTTCCCTGAATACTCCCTAAAAAGTAAAATTTAAAAGCGCTTCACACTCAGTAGATTCATAATTCTTTCTAACCGCAATGTAGGGTAAAGATCAAATTAACCCAGCATATATGTCCATACAGGACTGGAGAACTGTTCTTTAAAGAGACATGAGAATTTGAGAAGGTCTGGAAGACAGTAAAATTAATCAAAGAGCAATTAATTCACACCACACGGGTTAGGATGATCAAATACAGATTTAGAGGAATGCAGGAGAGTTGGGTGAAACCACACTGTTTTGAGGAATAGAGCAGAAAGCAATACACTTTAAAACTAATTGTAGAGAAATTTCTAAGCCAATTTTTCTTGTTCAAGGATGTTATTTAAAAAGATATGTATTTTACAGAGCCATCCTTGAGTCAAATGAGTTCTGTAAAGGACAAAGGCGCCGTATTTGCATATCTATGTGGAGGGCTGCACTGTCGTTAGGTCCTGCTTTGTCATTTTTTAGAGCACAAATGAAGACAACCTTGATATTAAGCCAGATGCCTCAGATAACATGTTAAGCCAACAGAGTGCCAGAAATATAACCTAGCAAAACTGTCCCTCAGGTACGTACACTGTGAACTGTACTTTAAATAACATTTTAGTAAAATACATGTGCACAAGCTATTTTTCATGACATGAAGAATGAAGAAGAATGAAAGAAATATTGTTTAGGAATTTCCTATTTTTTTTAATCCTCCTTCCCTTTTCCCTTTCAAACTTCAAAATAGTGCAGAGTTTGTAGTTTTCTTTCCTATTAAACTGAAAAGGTACAGTGCAGCAATTGATTAGTGAAGAATGGAGTTGAAATGGAAGGAGCCTTCATCCCAGTCTCTGTATTCATTTATAACACAGAAAGTCTATTCACTTCTTAATGTACTGGCATTTTGTGGCAGACACAGAAAAACATTTATTATATTTACTGACTCTAATGACTGTACAAACACATGTTTTCTGTAGTTTTGTTTTCACTTTTTTTTAATGATAGGGTTAGTTATATGATAATGAATTTGAATTTTAAGTGTCCATCTTATTTCATGAAATGCACTTGACACCAACAATTGATTACTGTGGAAATACTTATGGTGTCATAAGACCATTATTGTGATTTCAAGTATTTAAAAATAGGCAGGAGCAGATGACTTCTTTAAAAGGGTGTCCTGTTTTCATGGACTATTCTTCATAAAAATTATTACAAGTAGTAAAAGAGAAAGAATATGCATTATGTGTATCTTGCATCAAAGTATTTGCTTGTAAAAAGAATTATATTTAAAATATTTTAATTTTCACTACTTTGTTGAACTGTTAGACCTTTCCTTGAAGGATGAAAAACTCAGGCCAGTTAATGAGTGATGTTGCTTATCTATAGGCTTCTGACTTTTAAAATGCTGGCTATAGCCTCATGCAAGAGGATTGCCTTGCTCCCTTAAAACAATAATCCGTTTAGCCAGTTTAATCCACTTGGCACTTGGCTATGGAGGAGATTGAGAAAGGAAATCAGGATATCCTTGAAGAGAATTGTAAAGGACTTTCTGTGTCACCTATATTTCTGTCTGCCCCTACCTGCCCATCCAGAAAAACTGTCCTGTGTAGCTTTTGGACTAACCAGCTAACAAATTGATCCAATAATTAGAAGCAGAGGGATTCTCCATGACAAGACCTTAGAGAGTTTGTCTGATCATCTGGTGCTCATCTGAAAGTTAAAGAGCTGACTGTATTTCGTTTTTTATTAAGTCTTTTCCACAACATATCGTCTAGTCATAATTAAGTTTTACTTCTTCCACAGCTTTCATAACCTTTGGCCTCATCTATATTAATGAAAAGAATATATAAAGATAGGCTCAGTTTAACAATGTTTCTCTGTTGGATTGGTTTTTTTCTTCAATAATCTCTTCCCGCTGTCGGCTTGTAAATCATGGAGTTGTGAAGGTGCATATATTGCTTTTAATTGGTAAAGCAGTTCTTGTGCTTCTGTATACAGACATGGTCTGCTTTATTTTAATATTCATCAAATATTAATGCCAACAGCCTGTTGAGAATATTTTTTGTTTCTAAAAGATAAATATAGTTACCAGATTAGCTCTCTTTACAGGAATTGCCAGAATCTTACCTTGGAGTAGGAGGTCTGGGTATTGCTGAGATAAGCTCCTCAGAGTTGATGTCACCACTGCTACCCTGAATTCTGCCAAAAGTGTGATCTATACTCGTAACGCTGTAAAACAGAAATTAAGGGTTTATAACACACAGAAAAAGAAAAAAAAGTTTAATGATGCAAACTTAAACTTGTAAAGATCAGGAAACATGGCATATGCTTTCTTAACCTTGGCATCCTAATTCTATCTCTGTCTCCATGCTTCTCAGTGATGAGGAAGGAGATTAGCTGGAGCAGACTGGTGTAAAGTTATTGTTCTGATATGATAAGCGGTATGTGTACCTTTTGAAGGACAAAATATATCTAATTTCAGTGGTAAATTCTAGATAGTGTTTTGGGACTGGTGCACAGATGGGATTTATCAGCAGTCTGATGGCAAAAATGATTGTCATTTATGGGCCTTTGTGAGGGGTAAATGAAGGTTACGTCTCAAAAAGAATTCTAAGGGCAAAGGTAAGTCAAGTGGTGGCTGCTACAGTGACTTTCTCCATTCTTCATGTGAGAAGATAGATTTTCCTTTCCACCAAATAGGGAAATAAAATGTTAGTCACATTTACTTTGCATTCAAATATTTATTGATAATAAAACGATAACCCTTTCTAATGTGGAAAAATAGATCATCTTTGCCATTGGCAGCAATCCAAATACTACTATAGACCTCAGGAGTTCCTCTTCATTTTTTTCCTACTATTTAATATTAGTATCTTCAGATGGAACTTAGGTCGCTTTTTAGTTAAAATGAGGCAATATAAACATGAGATTTTTGTAATTGTTTATAATTGAAAATGTTTATTCTTGGGACTTTCTTGAAGAACATAGAAAGCAGTTTTTGTTTAGCAAAATAACATGAAGTTACTGCCTTGCTTTCTTGGAGGTGCTCACTAATAATCTGTCTATATTAAATTACTGCAGTCTGTGCACTCATCAGTTGCCTTCCTTTCAAGCAATGCAGATGCATTAGGCAGAGTCCATTTAAACAACATCTTTTGATCTCATAAGAATTTTGGTACAGTGAGATAATGATAGGTAATGTTATGTGCAGCACATAATTATACATAAAACATGGGAGACTACTAATATATTAAATAATATTGTGTTAATAAGATTAAGACAAAATTTTAATTTATGCAGTCCAAATTATCTATAAATTGGTAATCTGCATCAAATATTAGATTTAAACCATGGCCTTCACTTAGGCTCTTTTCTGGTTTGTAAATTACTTTTCAGTACCAAGATACGAACACATGAATTTAACAGTCATACTTCAGCCTTTGATTTCTGTCCTTATGACACTGTCTGCTTTCAAATTTGGGAACCATTTATCTGATTCTCTGATTATCTAAAATGTTGTTGTTTTGGAAAGGCTAGTAAGACCATGCCTTTCATTTTTATTCTATACCAGAGAAATAACATGGGGATAGGATCCTTTCTCTCTGTTCTTTATCTGACTGTCTGTTAACAAACTGTAACTTGGTTTCTTCTAAGTGAATCTTCTCATTGGCCACTGCTCTGAACATGCAGATGTGAAAGGATGTGTTGCAGATGTTGGCCTGTATCTTTAACTCTGCGCATCTGGATTTATGGACACCATTGATTTCCTTTGAAAAGGCTGGATATTTCACCATATGCACTTCGCTCTGATATCCACATTCTCATTCCTAATTGCCTGGGTTCTTCATCTGTACTACAGCCCAGCTTTTCCCCATTCTCTCCCAGAGCTCTCTAGAATTGAACAATGAAGAAACTGTGTGGATTAATTCATTCTTTAAGTCTTTTCCCACCAAAGGGGCAGTTATTAGTTAAAGCCCCACCGGTTGTGTATTTGAAAACAGAATATAGGTTGTAATGTAGTAAAGGAAAATAGAAATTATGGTTGTTGGGACTCAGAGAAGGACCCTGTTCCACACCTCTTCTCTCTTAAGAACCTCTTAGGACTGAAAAATGTCCACCCTATTTCTTGCTATCCTATATTTCTAGTAGGTTTGCAAAAGTAGGCAGAACCATGCTAAGTACACACATCATCTGTGGACAAGGAGTAGGACATTAGATATCTGCTGTTCTGCCCTAAAATTGCACATAGTGTCTACAGCATAAAAGGTGTCAGAAGACATGAAGTGGCCTTTTAATCATATCTACACGTTCCTAGCTGAAAACACCTAGTGGAGATAAATAAGGTTTGAAACAAGACCCCAGCAGCTGTGAATTGCTCCATTCATCTTGGTGTTCTCCTCTGTTCAAGTTCTTCTGAGCCCACAATACTGCCAAGGGTGTCTATTATTTATTGTGACATCTTTCACCTTGCCTCTATTTTTTTAATGATAGTATCCTCAATGGTACCAAAGCAAAATCCGTGTTAGCCTTTGAGCTGAAGAGCTCATTTGCTCAAATGAGCCAGATCTTAAAGTAGCTTGACCCTTTACACACTGAGAGGCAGAAAATTTAATGGTATGAGTCAGGATTTTTCAAATAATTTGAACTTGAAGAGCATCTTTTATAAAATAACAATTTCCCATAACTGGAGAAGAGTCACTAATTCTTTGTAGTTCTTTTGAGATTCACTCCTACAGAACTGTGATGTCTTCTCTGCTCACTTAATATATCTCTCTTTCAAGTGATAGAAAGCACAAGGGAAAGATTTGTGTGTTCTCTCAACCTATACAGTGGAAACTATAAAATTACTGGGGTCTCTCTCTTCTTTCTATATTCTTTTTGGTTTTTCAATGTAGTGAATCAAATCAAAATCCCTGTCCCCGATGATGTTCTGTTATACAAGTGGGCACATTTTTCCTGTGGAAGATAGTAAGGGAAAAGGTATGAAAAAAGCATATCAAAGTGTCAGAGCAAGGCTATAGCTTCCTTCTGTGCAGCTTCTCAGCTATGGCTGGAACATGGCTTTCCAGCTATCTGCAGCTTAGGACACCCTGATGAGGGAACCTACTTTCACTTCACTTCACTTCTGCCATTGTTATGTCTAGTGATATGAAATTGGAATTGCATTGAATGCCGAAGCTGGGGTTTTCGTGGATGGTTTTTCTTTTCTTTTGTTGTGGTTTTCTTTTTTTTTTTTTTAACCTTCTAACCTTTTCTAAAGTAAGGTACTCCATAAGTGTTAGCTAAACTTGAAGCTAGTGATTGAAAATCGGAGTATAGATATAGGGGTCTTATTTGAGTACTAAACATGTGAAACAAAAATGGTATCATCATGTTGTAATAGATTAAAATTGCAGACTGTTCAACACTTCTGACAGCAGTTTCTTCTGCAGCAACTACTTTCAGCATAAAACTCTGAGCTTTTTTTAATTTAGTGTCAAACTAAAATATGTTATTTTAGAAGTAGTGATTTCCCTTTGTTCTTTCCCTGTGTCTTGCTATGGTCACCTAAAGGACAAATATCTCTATATAAAGGGCAGAGTTGTAAATGATGAGATAGTGTCTGAAGCTGGCGGCCTTCACTCATTGTAATATGTGTAAAGGAATACTGTTATTGTCTTAAGTGGTGCTGTCATGTTCAGCTCCTGCTCTTGGGAGACATTTCTGTCCCTTTCAATGCAACAAACTGAATAAAAGAGTCGCTTTTGTATTACGAAAATAATGGAGAAGATGGGTATCAACTATGACATATGTGTTTCTCTTCAATTTTTCCTGGGGTCATTAAAAGTTGAAAAGCTCATTACTTGAGTCCTAGTCGGGCGTGCTTGCAGCACCCCATTCACTGTAGATGAAGGGCTGACAATTTCCTGAACCCTGTTGGAAAGCAGAAAACCTGCTCTCTTGACTGTATGTCATGAGGAATGTTCTGGGCTTGTAATGATGATTTTTTTTTTTTAATATTCATGGAAATAGGGTTAAGCGACCTCTGCCTAAAGGTCATTGCATCTGCAATTCAGTCTGCAGATGATTGTGCCTTATTCTCTTTGTAAGCCCACATAGACATTTATAATGTCTTTCTTACAATTAAGATCAGAGAACTGGATTTTTCTGTTGGTTAATGGAGACAAATATCTGTGCTAGACCCTACTTCTAGTCATGCCCATTTTTATTTTTATACTGCAGGTTCCAGTCCCCTAAAGCAAAAAAATGTTACTGTTCTTTATTTCCCTTAGGAGAGCAAAGCCTGGGCTGTATTCCACCCACAACCAAGAAGCAGTAGCAGAAGTGTCACATAAATTTGTGTGGTGGCTGGTTTTGCTAATGGGCTTGCTTCCACTGGCTACACACATCATGCCATTAGAGTGCTTTCTGTAACCCATAGTGTCTTGAATCAATTCGAGATAACATGTGGAACGTAAACCCCTATCTCTTATAACTAATGATACGTATCCAATGTTCCTGAGTCCATTTCCCAGTCACCTATCATGCTATTTTTGCATGAGATCTAGTGAAAACAGCATAGTAGCTTGCTTCTCTGATTTAAGAAGATAATTTGGTGTGCAACATGCTCTTTATAAATGAAGTTTTCTCATTCTGATTTAAGCTGCCATAACTACTTATCCATGGATAGTCCTTCCCACCCCTTGCTGTATCCATCTTTTCCTCCATAAAGATCTTCTGACTGCCTCGCTTTTTCACACTGGTGGCCTGAACATCTCTCCTTGGGTAAAGTAGCTATGTCATTCAAAATACCTAACTTCAAAAAAATTTAAAAATATTATAAAGGTCAGAATCATGATTTATCAAGGTATAGCTCTGCCAGGAGAGGATTGAAAGAGAAAAAGAAAACAGTACTAAAAATTATACATATCAACAACATGAAATTGCTTTTTTTAAAATAATATATCCATGGCTATTCCACCATTGAAAGCAAAAAGAGAACTTGGAGCTGGATAGAGACTTAGAACTATAGGGGGGGGTCTCAATGTTTCTGGGTTGGTTGGTTTGTAACGGTGATGCCTATTAACAAATATATTATAAATATTTTCATTAAATCAATGTATAAAACCAAGGAAAACAAATTGAATGAATTACGCTACTTGTATACATTGCTAAATGTTTTAAAATTAAAAAAAATTAGCTAAAGTATTGGAAAAACAATATTGTTTCAGTTACTCTTAAGATCACTTTAAATTTTCTTTCTTTTGTAGACATTTTAAGACTCCTTTTTATAAATTGCCTTTAGCCCTTTTTATTAGCTTTGGTTATAGCTATTGGCTCTGTTAATGGATTTTATTTGATTCTGCTTGTGTCCCAAAACCAAATTACTGTAACTAATGTACCACTGTAACTTTTCATAAGTGTCTGCTGCTGAAAGCAAAAAGCAAATTCATCAAATCAAAATATTAACACTTTTATGTCCTATTAAATAGCAAGTCGAAGAAAATTGTGCTAGTGTCTACAGGACTCAGCATTAAACTTACCATGTTTAATGTACTGTAGCAGATTGAGATTTGATACAATTTCCCTCTGTGAAAATTGTCCTCAGTATTACAGTATCCACACTAAGCAGCAGAACTGGGATAAAGCACGACAGAAATGATCCCCGTTTGGAACATACGTTACTCTTCCAGCAGGTTGAGAAGTATAGTAACCAGTGTTTAAAATTGTCTGGGTTGTGCCTAGAAAACTTTAGGAGTGTCTGACTGGCTACAGACATGATGCTTCTGTGTTTTTAACTCATGAAGTTTTTTTGACTTTCCACACAAATAGACTTACTGAAGTATTAGAGAAATAATGGATGGATGTGCAATCAAACAAGTCTATATGCAGGCGTTACAGTAATTGATGAGAAAGCAAATGTCTTTCCAGCTCATGCAGCAGTGGAATAATGTAGCATTGTATGCAAAAGCATTGTAGAAATTAGAGTAAACACAGCAAATGTTCAATTTAATTTTTTTTTCTCCAACCAAATTCAGTATGTTCCATGCCTCCTTTATTTTGTTTTGGTGTTTTACCGCAGTGACGGTATTTCTCCAGCTCTGATTATGCTGGGCAATAGCCCTGAGAATAATTAGCCCAAAGTCATCTCTGACAAGCTAAGAAAGTATTTCTTGTACCTTGCTTTCTAAATTTACTGAGAAAGGTTATATTGTTGTTGGATTTACTGTATTAAACCTTGGTTCCCACTCGTTTCCCATTAACTTTTAACAAATGTTTTTAGAAATGCATTCTTACATATCACTGCAGTATACAGCCTGCAACACTGAAGCAACCAGAAGGTAGGCACTTACCATAACGTGCAAACAAGGAAGAAATTGCTGCAGATTTTAAGGCAGTAAGAAGTAAACAGTCCATGAATAACCAAGGATGATATTGCATATGCATGAAAGCTCCTATGGATACTTCAAACAAACTTGCCCAGATGCTTTTGAATAGAAACAGTTGTTTAACATTTTATCTTTCTTGTGTTTTATCTTTCTTCATCTTTTGTTTTACATATTGACATTTAGGAGCATGACAACTAAGTTTTGAGACAATGGCTCCTTAAGGAGCCCGTTTACTTTAATGCAAATACATTAAAAACAGCAAATCCAAAATTTGACTAAAAACAGGAAAGGAGACATAAAAAGTAGTTTAAGGTTTGAATTTAATTTCTCAGTAGAGAAAAATAAGACTGCTTAACAGTTGGGCCTTTGTCGCATGCTTTTCAGAATATCTTATGTGAATACTTTTGCAACCATATTTTGTAATTTAAACTCTAATTTTAAGATTATGCATATATCTATTTTTTGATTCTTTCTTTTGTTTGCTAGTCTGCATAGATATTTGTGTATGTGAATGCATTTTATTCGTATGTCAGATTTTAGAGATGCTCAATTACCAGTAATGAGAAAATATTCCCTATAGATTGGTTGGCTGTGCTAAGGTTCAGGAGCATCACTTGCATAAAGCTGATTTCTGTTCAGTTTGGATGTTGGTAGAATAGGCTGCTTATCATCAGATTATCCTGAGATTGGTAAAATGTAACTCAGTTCACTCTTACTGCTTTTATAGCACTCAACTCCTGTTAGGGTTAAATTAATGTAGAAAGTCACAGGCAAACTCAAGAGGAAATGAAGAATTAGAGTTAGCCAGAGAAGCCAGAAGAAGCCACAGAAGCATTTCTATAAAGCCAGATTTTCTAGTCCTTTCATGTAGTTTTCTATCCCTTTCATATAGTTTTCTTGACCTGGTAGAACAAGGTAAACAATAGCTGTTAAAAATATAATTTTAAGAGCTCCAGAGGGCTATTTGTTAAAACACGTCCAAATGAGATGTTTCAAAATACATTTTAGGTGCTTATTTCACTGGTTAAAGAGTAACATTTAGTTCCCAATTAAAATCCTGTGTGGTTACATTGACTTTAATTATATGTTATCAAAATCTTTGGTGTAAGAAGAGCCTTGCCTCCAAATACCTTGTTAAAATATCTTCACTACAGTTTTGCAGCATTTTAAATACTTTTCAGTCTGACAGAGTAACACATAACAGGGCACTGTGTTTTATCATCTTAAGCCAATTAAAAATGCTTTATTTGAAGCACAAATCATTCCTAGTTGTGTCACGGTAGCCAAAAGATTTCCAGTCAGCAAGGCATTTCAAGTCCTAGTTTTCTTCTTTATATATTACTATAGTACAAAATCCTTTCTTTCTCCCTCTGCCTCCTCTCCTTGAAGATAGAGGGGGAGAAGAGCAGCTGTCATTCTCAGTGGCCAGTCTGGCACAAACTACCACACTTATGAAATCACTTGCATCATTTTATCTGAGCTTATCAGATCAATCTATGCGTAGAATGGGATACATTTTTTCCCTAATTTAAAGGCTAAAGTATTGACAATGAGAAGGATGGATAATTGCTCTACTTCATAGCTTAGTGTATGGAAAGTGAAAATTACTTGACTGCACCAGTAGGTTCAAACACCCCGATTTTTATCTTGGAGACCATCTTCCATTCTGAGGCTGTAGGTCCCAAAGGAGCCTTTTCTTGGTCAGTGGTTTTTAATCTGTAAACAGGGAGGCAGTGGCCCAACTGGACAATAGTCCTCAGGTGGTCCATAGACCTGTATTACCTACTTTAATTAACACATTAGTGTTACAGTTTTAGATTAAAAGAAACTTGGCAGTCAAACAGAAATTTTGTCTATGATTTTGGAAGTTTGGGAAGGACTGATTTTTAAATCATTAAAATACAGAGGTTGGAGATGAAACACTTTGGCTCCATTTGATATTAATTCCATAGCAGTATGTTCTTCCATGTGATGAAGATCTAAGAGTAAAGGCAGACCATCAAGTTTATCCTGACAGGGATGGGGAAGGGGAGGGTAGGACGTGTGTGTGTGTGTGTAATTTAGCAAATGTCTTTATTTTATATTTGCTTTTGATTTCAGAAGTCCAGCAGATTATAACACACTTTTCCCCTGTCTGATTCCATGGTCTCTTGGATACCAGTTGTTTAAAATATGAATTTCCAAGTAGATATTAGGACTAGAAGATGGGCAAAAGAGGAAAATATTCACTGTATGACTTGGCAACTTTGTGTCTACACTAAGGATTAATAGGACCTTTAGGCAATTAGTAACACCCTTGTCTTCCTGAAGTTTGTAATGAGGAGTCATACAGTACTTTTAGAATTGCCAGTCAAACGGTCCCATTGCCCCTCAGAGTCATCTTTCATGGACTTCTACCTTCTTTTTTCCTTTTTACATACCTGAGTCACAACAGTTTCACTGACAGGGAATCCTCTGTCCCCATCAGCTTCTGAATCAAAATGTTTGAACTGTAGCCACAAATAATATTCTCATTTCATAGATTTGTAGATTTCAAACCCAGGGTGCATAAGAAGTAATTTATACTGCTCTCGTATGTGTCAGAGAACATCATGGTTTGCATGTTTACATGTGTATTACTCCCAAAACCCTGAAATCTGGAAAGGCATAAATATTTGGCAAAAGCACACCTTTCAGAAAGGCACTGGATTTGTCTCAAAGGAGCTGCCAGTTTTCTTGCTAGTTAGTTCTAGGAGGTTAATCAGCCACCTTCTCATAAAAGATATTCTACTTCATTGCTTCATCATAATTTGGATTTTCCTGGCCTCAGCTTCCACTAATAGTTCTCATTATTTCTCCACTAGGTTATAGTACTATGTACTAAATGTACTGCTAAACAAAAACAAGATAAATGCTGATCTGCTGATCATGGCTAGCCACAATTCCCATTGTGGTTTCTAGAGCACGAAACCCTAAAAGGACATTTCTGCCCTAAGAAAGAAAAGTACATAGTCACTGGTATGATCTTCACTAATTCCTTTTGTGTTTCTTAATCACCAATATGTGCACGCATCTAGTATAAATATATTTATTTATCTCTATAGAATAAAATCTATCTATTGATTTTGCACCTACAAGCCAATACAGCTAACAAGTTTCCAAAAGCAGAGCTCTGCCTTTAAGCTTTGACTCAGTCAGCCAACACAGCTTCACAACATAGTTCCAGAAACAGTTTTTGTAGCACCTTCATATTACAAAGAAATATATTAGAAGTGTATCAAGCATAAGCTAGCTAATGTCTGCTAAAGTCTGAAACTAGCCTACAGCATGACCTGTCCTCATATCAGTAAGAGATTTCTGTTTCTAACCCTCTTAGGGCAATTTCTTTGATGTGCTTTGTTTTAATTAGCAGGAAATAACTAACAGATTTCTTCCAGTGGCAACTTACTTTTTTTTTCTCCCCTCATATGTACAAAGCAGTAACAATCCCTCACCTCACCCGCCTTCCAACTACAGCAAGACTGGGGATTGGGAATGACAGACAAGTATAGATAGTTGTATGCTAAGAAGATTTAAACCAACATACTTCCTATGTAAGCTTGGTTTAGGGATGTCACAGCAATTTTCTCTTCAAAAATAACCATTTAGCACACTCGTACAATCATCAAAATGAGTCATGTTGAAAATGAAATGTTTATATTCCCTTGTGTGAGGTCGCAGGCGAGATGGGAGTGGGCATGGTTTAGTTTTAACAAAATAGGGAAGCTATGCAAGAAATCACCTACACTGCTTGCTATTCAACAAGCATACATGAGAAAGTTATTAGACTGGGCAAAAAAAAATACAGCATTATATTGGAATGGTATCCCTCATCATTTCCCAAATGACCTAAGTTCAGAGAGACACACTTAATATGAAAAGGTGCTAGTGTATTTGCCAACTGATCACTAGAGAAAGAAACACACAACTCACAGGCAGGTACCCACAGGAGTTTCTGATAAAACCTATGGGTGACTCTTCTGGAACTTTCAGGACAGCCTTACGTAGAAAGAATCATGCAGGACAGAACATACTCTGCTGACGAAGGAGAGCAAGAAATAGTATAGACAGTGTCCTACCAGCAAAGGGGGCAAAACGAGCAGAACTCTTACAAATCTTTATTTCTATTGTCAATAAAGTGCAGAACGCATAGATCAGCAAGCCAGAAAGCACTGGCTAAATTCAAAGTGTATTCTCAAAGCAAATTAATTCTGGTGCAATTTACATAAAGTTTCATAGTTTCTCTGCCACAATACTCTGAATTTTACTGCATGCTCCAGACAACTGAAATGCTCAAATGACATGCAGTTGCTAAATTTTTGTTTGAAGAACACACAGCTAATTAGAAAGGAAAAAAGTAAACACATGAACGCTTACTGAGGGAAAACACCACAAATGCAAAATCCCAAGTTTAATACTCTTCTTTTAGTTCCATTATTTCACTTGGTCAATTCTTAAGCAATTACTCTATTTCCAAATACCACTTTTTCTTAAAACTTAAGAAATAAGACAGATGGGGAAGAAGAAATATGCAAAGAGCAGATGTTCTTAACTAGCCAGGCCTTTCTTATAGCAAAGTAGCAATGCACCCTAAAACTGAATTTTGCTCTCACAGCAACTCTTCTTACTTCCTTCTGAACAAGGCAGATTTGTGCTTCTCCCTGAAAGTCAGAGGAGGGGCAAAAGAGTCCACAGATAAGGGATCCTAAATTTAGATATACAGCAACAGACCCAGAACTGACTACCAGCACTCTGAAATGTGAACTTTGGGATACAGCAGAGCCGCCTACAACAGTAACAGCTTCTTGGCACTGAGCTGACAAAAAAATAAAGCAGAATGATACAGACTATTAAGAGAGACATGTAGAAGGAAAGTGAAAAATTCATCACAAAACAGTTCTGTCATACATCCTATACAAAATCAATTCTGTGTGCACTTCTGGTTTGTTTTTATCTACCAATACTGAGAGAGAAAATGGCAAGTTCGAACAGATATAGCACAGCTTCTGTATGAGGAACACCTAAACAGAGGTGAGAAAAAGTCAGATGAAAGCCAGAGAGGACAGACATCCACAAGACAACAAGTAACAGAGTAAAGGTAAATATAGAACAATTTCTGTGTGTTCTAAAAGTAGGAGACATTCAGAAAAAGCATAGAGAGCTTCAAATAATAATAATAAAAAAAAGTTATTTCTTCACAGAAATGTGTAATTAAGCTTAAAGTTCATGTAGCTGGGTAAACTAATAGAAGAAAATTCATGACAAATTCCATATCTGAAGATGTAATTTCTAACTCGGGAGTTCTTAGACCATGTAATCACTGAAAAACCAAATGATAAACATCCATATGGTGATACTCCAGCAGCACTTCTCATGCATTCTTGTCTCAGCAACTGCTGTTGACCCGCTTGTCAATACTGGCTTTGATAAGATGTCTATTTATCTGCCCTTTCATTAATGTAAGCTCCAAAACAACTGCAGGCGAAGGGTTTTCTTAAGACAGGGGCATCATTGTGCAGTGACTTTCCAAGAAGCGTTTGAGGTCCAATTTCCCTTGAGCAAGTACCATGGTAGTTGGTTGTTTTGGGGTAAGGACACCTGAAGCTTTGTAATATCCTTCTGTACATTATACTGTAACTTACC
>JAOXNG010000021.1:51266645-51280901 GCA_028566535.1 Scolopax minor
GGTGAGACCCCACCTGAGTACTGCACCCAGCTCTGGATGCCCAACGTAAGGACATGGAGCTGTTGGAGTGACTCCAGAGGGCCATGAAGATGATTAGAGGGATGGAGTACCTCTCCTAGGTGACAGGCTAGAAGACAGGCTGAGAGAGTTGGGATTGTTCAGCCTGGAGAAGAGAAGGCTGCAGGAAGACCCTAGAGCAGCCCTCCAGGATCTAGAGGGCACCTAAAGGAAAGACTCTTTATCAGGGAGAGCAGTGATAGGATGAGGGGTAACAGTTTCAAACTGAAAGAGGGAAGATTTAGATTAGATATTAGCAAGAAATTTCTTTAGTGTGAGGGTGGAGAGGCACTAGAACAGGTACCCTGGAGACATGGGTGCTTCATCCCTGGAAGTGTTCAAGGCCAGGATGGATAAGACTTTGAGAAAACTAGCCTAGTGGGAGGTGTCCCTGCCCGTGACAGAGAGGGGTTGGAACTAGAAGGTCTTCAAGGTCACTTCCAAGCATGAATATTCTGTGATTCTATGACACGAAATAATTTTTTCTTCTTGCTTCTCATACATGTCTGAAAAGGATTTATCATTTGGGCATCTAAAAATTTATAAACTCTTTCTATTCTAACATGTACAAGACTCCAGCTCACTTCAGCAGTAGTCATACATGATGCACATGAAATGGAATTTAGACCTACAAAGAAATATTTATATTTTCACATTTCTGCAGAGTCTGAAGAAGTGTTTTTTTAGTGATGGGTAAACTTATATGCTTTGTATATATAAGAGGTGGACAAAAACTATGTTGTTCACATTTGTAGTTGGTAGTGTCCCTTTATCTTTTTCTACAACAGCGGTGGGTTTATCTTTTTAAATGTTGTCATACTGTCATGTTCTCCAGGCCCTCATCAAACTGAAAAATTGAGGTGACATCAAATAGCTGAGATTACCCTTCCTGACTGGTGGCACAGAACTGCATTTAGAAACTCTAGGGGGAGATGTGTAGAAAAGGGGTCGCTGTTAAAGTCACACTTAGCAGTCTCTCAATGCCTGTTTGTGGCTCTAGATGTTAGGGATGGGAGGGGAAAGAACTGTACCTCTTAATACCTTTTCTGTGCTATGTCTCTCGTCATTCAGATTCTTCCTCTGCTCTTATATACTATGTGATGCACAAATGTTAATATGTGTCACTGTTGGAAAAATTGCATGTGAAATATGGAGAAATGAAAAACACTGAACACAGACCCTGCAGCTATC
The DNA here is from genome assembly GCA_028566535.1 of Scolopax minor. Taxonomy (NCBI): domain Eukaryota; kingdom Metazoa; phylum Chordata; class Aves; order Charadriiformes; family Scolopacidae; genus Scolopax; species Scolopax minor. The sequence continues at coordinate 51,267,894 of JAOXNG010000021.1, forward strand.
ACCGTCAGTTGGATTTCCCAGAGGATTTTGAGTGATAGGTCGGTCTAAGATTATTCTTAGGGGCAAGGATCTTGTCAGCATTGAGCCTACTGTCAGTCCGGTCATTTAAGTTTGTTATTATTTCTTATAAGTCAAGGACTCAAAGACATTTTTCTCTGGTTTTACTAAGGCAAACCTGTTCTCCCTGTGCTTTCAAAGGAAACTGACAGAAGTTGTAAATTTGCTTCATCCACTTCTTTAGCTAGTCTGAGATGAAGTTTGGGAAGTTTCATTCATGGAACCACATTCCATGGCTGAGAAAACTAATTATCTTCCTGCCTACACTAACTATGCAGCCATGTACTTACCTCTAGATCATATTTGTCTTTACCTGATCTTTGATACTCCTCCAAAAGGACTAATGGGAATAACCCTAGAATAGCATCTTCGCGTCTGCTCACAGAGCCTCCAGTCCCTTTTGATCTTTCCAAGATCATTTTGCAGTACAGCTCATGGCCACACAGATAAAGATAGACAATGATAGGGCTCATTTGTATGAGCTCTAGCAATTTTTCAATGGCTTCATGCTTCTGAGAAGCAGCACATCGACTAGTGTGTCTAGCATATTTGGCAGGGGGGCTCCTTTTGTCCTTCTTATTCTTTTCACCAATTCTTGGTTGCAGTTTTGTCTGTTACTTGTTTCTTCCACATATCTATTCCTGCTAGGGAGTATAAAACTGTATATAAAAAGTGATCAGCCATATTCTTTCTTGCAGGGAGGCCATTTTCTCCTAGGAGACATGCATTCAGCTTCTGTCTTTGGACATCTCCCACGTGCTCTATGAACGTTACCACCTCAGTGAGGTCTCAGTACAGTCACCTTGTTCTGCACCTCTCCTTGTATCGGTGAGATGCTGGCAGCTGGCAGCTCCTTCAGTGCAACCCATCCTTTTCCTGGCCTCGTTTGTCAGGAAAATGTAGGCCGCAGTCCTGCAAATGCAGTCCAGTGCCGGGGTTGAGGCACCGTGGTCAGTGTGCTAATGGGTCCGGCCCTGAGAGCTTGCAGGTTAAAGAAAATCTGACATGAAAAATAACTCTGCTAGTGCTGAGTGCCTTTAGTGTTCTGTATTTTTTCTGTATCCTGAAATACTTACCTCCTCTTCCTGAACATCCACTTTCAAATTTCCTAGTGAAATCTCCGTTTGCTCTTCTCTGCTCACTAGTTATAAATGATTATTTAGGCTACTGGTTTGTCAGTCTGTTCTCCTGCCCGCCTTCCTTTGGGCAGGAGTTCAGTTTTGAGCACTGACCTCAGACTCGTCATAACTATCACGAGAATATTACAGACTGAATAAAATGCAAATGGTATCCTACCAATGAAGCAACTTATTAGAAAAATTTACTTTAGAAATAGAGCTACTTCAGGTCCTAAAGTTTGCTTTAAAAATAGTTGCACTGCTAAAGGAGAAGATTATATGAGAGCTGTTACTTTAACGGCATCCCCTGGCTTTTTGTGTAGGCTTCAGGGCCAGTAACCGGTGGGCTCTAATAACTCCTTTCCCAGCATGACAGGTAAATAAACCAGGTTAACTAGAGAAAAGAAGAAAGACACAGGCTGTACCTAGCACACTGAAATTAGTAATTTTAACTGTTGTGGTCTTTTGTGCACATAAAAAGCTTTTTTTATTATTATTTTGTGTTCTTTTTTTTTCTTTTAAATCCTGCCTAAGCTTACTTTTATGCAGAAGGCTGAAGTGTCTGTGAAGAGACGGCTTCAGTCTCTTGAGAAAAATGTACATTAATGTAGTCAATAAAAGGCTTTGTGGGAGACAGATCTTTTAGTTTTTTGAATCTTATATAGTCCTTGCATCATGTGAACCATCACTTATGTGAAGTGCGCCATATTTAAATAGTGTTAAGACTTTGAGAGAAAAATCAGAAGGCACAAAACTGATATTTTGTCATGCAGCTATGACTGTTCTTTCTTCACAAAGTCATAAAGTGAGGATTCAGAGCCAGATGTTATAACTTTCAATCGCCATTGCCTTCAGTGGAGGTTCCCAAGGTAATTGCATGGCAGCATTGCCTTGTCATTGTCAAACATAGATTTGAGTCTGCTACAGATTGTTCATTTATATTCTGTAAATTCAAGACATGGGATTTATGGTTTTCTGTTTATAAAGGGTAGCTGGAGAATTATCTTTGGCAGTGTAATATTTTTCTATGTGAGGACTCTAAGTTAGCCCAAACTCATAGCTTCCAATGCTGAGAGAAATTATTAAAATCCCACTTTTGCATTGGTCATTATATCCACAGCACAGAAGAATATGCAGTTTTCTTGTACTGCTTCAGCCTCCTCCCTTGGGGAATCTGCCATAGACTCTGCATCGCCCTTGCATGTGGCATTCTCTGGTAGACTTACAAATGACTGTATCATCCCTTCAATTAGACATGTTCACCCATTCTTTAGCACAGTGGGGTTATTAACACAAGGGAGGCTTTCAGCTCAACTGTAATATAAATAAAAATCAATGTTATAGCCCCTTTGCACAGCTAGATGCAGCACACTTTACACAACCAGGATTTTCAATCACAAAAGAGCTTGTCCGATAGGTGCCAGAGATAAATAAAAAAAAAAAAAAAATCAAAACCAAACCTGTAGAGTGACCTGCAGTCAAAAGATTAAGCTACAAATGGAGATTTCTTTTTCCATTTATTATAGGTCAGATCCTGTCTGTGTTTGAGTTCCTCTTTTCTTCAAGTACAGACGAGAAAACTGAGAGCACCAGACAAGCTGCTTCATTCTCAGGAATTTTCTGCATGAGTTCAATACAGGCTGTACATAAACAGAGAGTGCTCCAACAGGCTTTGTGCACAGGTCTGGTTGCAAGGAACATTCTACTCTTTATGAAACTCCAGGGTTTCACATCTAGGGTTGAGAGAAATCATTCTTCATAGTGTTCAAATTCAAGTCAATAAGGCATATGTGCAAAAGTGCTTTCTGTTTCCATTTCTCTTTGTTTTGGTGAAAAGAAAAGAAGCTGACAATATCATATACAATAGAGCAGAATGCAGTGCCTTTGCAAATATTGTGTAGTTAAGAGTTAATTACCCTACAATTTTCTTATATTACTTAATATCATGCTTTGGGGACAATGGAAAAATTCCAGTGAACATCAGTCATTGTCTAGTGTTGAATTTCCAATCTGTGCCATTTCATCTGTCAGAAAATAAAATGATCCCTGTAATTTTCTTGTTATTGCATGATCTTTATAATGAAAATTACAAGGCTACTTTTTCAAAGTAAATATAGTGCTATTTGAGTAATATTAATCCTTTAGAAGATGAAAAGGAGGAGGCTGATGGTAGTTTTCTTTGTTCTTCCTATTTGTTTGCTATCCTGACCTTTTGTTCTTTGGTTTTAACTTTCAGATAAAAGCATTTTTAGTTGTTAATTTTCACGTGTTAGGTTTGGATTATCAGATTTTTTTTCGATTTTGTTTTCTTCCCTCATACCTCGCGCCACAGTTTAGCTCCCACGTCCTTAACTCCTTAGAGACTACATAAATCATTTGCAGTCTTGAATGGTGACCGCTTGCTGGCAGGACCTGGCAAAGCAGAGTGACAAGGGTGATCCTGGGGCAGCCAGTGAGGCCAGCCATGCCACGCCATGTTGTGCCAATGGGGCCATAGCCTTGTGATCACTGGGGAAGTCCCAGTGCTGGGGGAAGTTGAGGTGGAGCCAGGAAGGCAAGTCAGGTGAAATGGGGCACGTGTCCATGGCCCACAGTTGGCTGCAGTGTTGCTGCAGTGTTGCTAAGGTGCAAGGATGAAGTAAAAAACTGACGTGAGTTTGCAGAGCTGACTGTCAGCATGATGCTGCTAGTATTTCTGCTGCTAGTATTTTTGAACACACTTTCCAATAAGGCTTCTTCAGAAGCAGGGGTGGCATCATTGGAGTGTACTAGGGCCAAAACCGGCAGGGTGGTGCTAATCTCTTATCTGCTGCTGCTCTTATTTGGCATCCTGTTTGGGTGGTTCACTGAAAATATTATCTGAGCACTAAGTGAAAGGCAAAAGGGCTATTAAGAGCTTAGGAACTATTATGAATGACAAAATGCTACTTCTCTGTGATAAATCAAGAGCACACCCTGCTCTGCACATACAAAGTGCAGTTTTGGTTGTTATCTCTGGAAAATAAAAGTGCTAACTATTGTTTAAACATAGGGCAGCAAAGATGGCTGGAGGTATGGAATAGTTTGTGTGTGATGAAATGCTTATTTTTCTGTTCTGGCCAGAGACATCTAGATCAAGATGTGATGGAGTTTTCTGAAATAATCAGAGGAATGGAAAAGTTTACTAGAGTTTTACCCTTTCTTATTATGTGAGAACTGGAGATATCCATACAACTACAAGGCAGCATGAATAAAGAAAATAAAGAGGAAGCTCACCTACTTCCTCTTTAAATTAAATTAAAATTTAAATTTAAATTCACAGATTTTAATTAAAATTGTGGAACTTATTTAAGGATATTGTAAAGACCAAAAGTATTCAGGGTTCTCAAAGTGGCTAGATACATTAATGGAGAATTCCCAAGAGTGCCAAAGGAAGAAGGTGGTCTGGTTGCATCCTGTATCACAGAATGTCCCTAAATTGCAGTCTGCAGATAAGGATGGTATGCAGAGAAATTTAACTCTTTTCTTGTTTCCTATGTTTTTTCCATAGCATCTGTTATTGGCCTGTGCCAGAGCCAGGAAACTGAGAGATGGATTTTTTGTTAGGATCAGTACATTTGTTTATCTACAGTACTTAATGCTAGTTCCAGTTTCTCCCAGACCAAAGATATCTTTTCTTTCCCAGAGGGAAAGAAGTGAGAAAGAACCAGGACTGGATGATATTTACCTTTCGTGTATTGTGGACCTCTGTTGCATCTGTGTCACAAGTGTGTATTATGTCCAGCCAATATTGTAGAGAACACAATTCAACCCACTCCTTTTTTGCTCTTGCAAAGAGCAAAGACCTGTCAAAGAGTATTTTTCCAGCTTTTTCTAGCAGACAGTAATGCTAAGAGCAAAGGTTCTACAATATTGTCAAGCCTATTATTTTGTGGCCAATATAGATGGATTACGGAGACCTACCTTTGAAGGTAGTTAGCTCTTGGAGTATTTGGATGGAGAATCAGCTCAGCTGGGGAAAAAAACGTGGGCAATTATTTTTAACACTGGGTTTCTTCTTTATCTAATGTGCAATTTTCTGAAATACTGCTGTGACTTTTATCAAGAAATAGAGGCTAGCTGGCTTGGAAAATCTAAGATAAGGAGTCTCTGAGGCAGGAGTAATTGGTTGTAGTAGATTGGGACAAATTAGAATGGTGCTCCACAGAATTGTTTACTGTATTGTGTATATGCCACTTATTTCAGCCACTTCCATCACGTTGTCCTTTGTCTCTATTTATTTATTTATATATTTAATATTGAGATAGTCATTGACATTAGCTTACCTTCCAACATGAGACTCTCCTGAATAACATAGACACAAAGCATTAGCCTGAAACATAAAAATGTCACATGTCCTCTTAGATTATGCACAGTCTGTCTTTAAATGTTAGCATTAACCTTCAGTTCAGTTGGATCTGTAGATACAAGACTGAAAAAATGCAAACTGACACTGTAGCGTATTTTTATTGCAAATATTTATGTTTGTCTTCATATCATATTTTCCAGGTACAAAAAGAAGTTAGGAAACTATTATTAGAGTTGTTGGAGATTCAGTTGATTAAGCACCTGTCACCTGAATCAGTTTTATATCGCAGATCTTCTAACTCAGTGGCCATTGCACAAAAAATATCATTGTACCTTTCAGATGTTTGCTACCTTGATTTGTTATTGTCCCAGTGAAGGAGGATGTAGTCCTAATGATTTCAAGCATGCTGTGTTCCTGCAACCCACTCTCCATCAAATTCCAAAAGTAACAACAAAAAAAAAGAAAAAAAAACTAGGTGCTCTACCACCTTTAAAGAGGAACAATAAATATATGGAGAGAAAGGGGAGAAGAGAGAGAGAAAGGAGGTGTGCATACATCTGCCAAAGAATTTGCTGCAGCAAAGTTAACTTTTGCATTCAATGTCACAGACTGGTTGACATCAGCCACACTGTTGACTCTTTTATAATGACTGCAACAGGTGGGAACAGAATTAAAATGAGGAAATTGGTGAAACCCCTATGAATGTAGCACCTATTGATGCACCTATATTAGCACCTATATTAGCACCTATTGATGCTGTGTTCATGCTGCCCCCGTTATGGTTGCATGAAAGTAGCATCATGGGAGTTAAACAAGGCATACTTCTTGGCATACCCAGTAAAGAAGGGCAAAGCTCTCTAAACAGAAAGTCACAGTTAGCTGTGAAAGCAGAGATAGGAAAATGATCAGTGACAGCAATCTGTAGCCAAGCATCAAAAATCTTGCTTTGCTCTTTTTCTTATTCCTCCCGTTTGCCTCAATAGACATCCATCAACCTGCAATAGGATTTCTGCTGCCCAGTTTGTGTCTTGTAAATTGACAAGAGAGGAGAGAATCACTTTGCCCGAAATCCCTGCTAAATTACATGAAAACAGGATTTATGCTGCATGTAAACTGTGTAAATCCAGTCAGCTTTTAAGTGGAAACCAGTTTTGTAGTGTGTAAGTATCATTGATTTGTTAATCTGACAATTTTTTTTAAACAAGCTGATGTGGATTAGCCAGTTCTGATTGTACGTCTCCAACAAGTCATTTGAGTGCTGGGTAGCTTGGTGAGCAAAGCACTAGAAATTAACCTTTCAGCCCCATGCCTATAAATAAATTATTGATCCTTAAAAAAGAATCAGATAATCTTATTAGATATATTAGATATATATAGATATATTTTCTATAGCCTGAGCTTAAATCCTGCAATACAGAATCATTTATCATAATTGATGATATTTTTCCTGAAGCAGGCAGGAGCTAAGTCACAATAGAAAACAAATCCTGCAGGAATTGGTACAGAAGAGCAGTATGAAGATTTTGCAACCAATTTGGTGCTTAGGGGATGTTTTGTTTCCCCTCCAAATAATTCTAAGGGCTTTTAGCTTTTATGTATGCTTTTATAGCTGTATATCCAATAATTCTCAGCCAGGAAAAAAAAAAGTGTCTGAAATTTCATGCATGATGGTATTCTGGAGCCAGACAGAAGTAGAAGGCATGAATTTCTGATCCATGACATAACAGACACAAGTGGAAAATACATAGCGAGCAATGCTATAGTGAAAGGCAGAAGTGATACAGAGTTCAGTACTTAACATATAAATGACTGCTCAGAAGTACTCTACAGAAAAAATAGTTAACACGGTGTCAAAAGGTAAGTGTACATGTGGTGAGACCTTGTTATTTTTTACAACTGCAACTCAGTGATCTACTGAAATGAAACAAAGTCAAGCGAGCATGTAAATGACATGAGGAAAATAAAAAGCTGAGGCTTACGGTTAGTTTCAATAACTTGACTTTCCATTTTGCAAAAGGAAAGAAAAAACAAGAGTGTCATCCCTGAGATCTATCGCTCTGTTGCTGGGCAAGGGGGAGACCATGTGCGTGGGTGGGAGAGGGGATTCCTGGGGGGCACCAGTTCTGACTGCTGAAGCCTTTCCAGCCTGCTAAAGCATTAGCATCAAGGTCAGACACGTTCCAGGCCTGATTCCTAGTATCTGCATCAGCATTCATTGTGCCAAGCTATGTGACTCTAGGATCCCACTAGGCATAAATTTTCAAAAAGACTTTTTTTTTTTGTCCTGATTGGAAATGATTGATACAACAACAGAGGGAAAAAAACCCATGTGCACCCCCCCTCTACAATTGGACTCTATTCCCTGTGGGCTTTCATATATGCAGTTAGTAAGGTTGGGGATTTGCTTCTATACCTGTCTACTCTGGCCTAAACCCCACAGTTTAGAAACACTACACTGTTGAAAGAATGCAGCAAAAAGTGTAGCTGAGAGAAAAAATGTGCATGCTTTAGATATGGGAAGTAATTCAAATATAAGAAGAAATACTGTATAGAGAGTGTCTAATTTAATGAAGATATATTAGATTTGTGATAATGAAATTATTGTGAATTTTAAAAAAAGTTAGACAAAAGCAACTAATTACAAGGCACAGCATATCTCTGGGTAAGGTAGTAAACATAAAAGATGTGTGCTGTTGCTCTGGATTAACTCAGAATTCTTTGTGGCTGTGTAAGTAAAGACTAGGAGGAGTATCCTCTAGTGTGGCACGGCAGCTGTTCTGTACCAAATTGCTAGCGTAATCTCATGAAATTGCTTGCACTAATTCACTTCAGCGTTCCAAGGAGGCTGGTGGCATAATGCTGAGCTGTGGGGGTCCTCTCCTGCCCTGTACATAGTCAAGCATATCCATTCCTCCCTGCCTTCCGAGTCTAGTGCAGCCACTGAGCTTGGGGTAAATTGCAACAGCCCTGGAAATTTATGACCCCAGTGCAAGCACAGCATCCTTCTCTGACCCGTCGAAAGGGCCTAGCACCTAGCAAGGGCTGTGTTTTCTGTTTTATGCACAAGGGACAAAAGTATGTCGATTTGTGTATCAACATGATGGCTAACCAGGGCAGAATATTTTTCAATATTTTGCAGAAATCTTTGGGTATTTAAAAATAGATATTACTCCACCAGGTAGAAACTGTTCAGTATTCCTAAACTGGTACTGATGTACCGGTATTATCCCTCTTGATTAATCTGTTTATTCCTGTTGATTAAAAAAAATAACACTGCACTGGACTTTGTCTCTACGGTAAAAATGATCAGGAATTTTTTTTGTTATTCTCAATATATTTTTTTTTGAAGTATTGCAGAAAGAGCCGGATGTTAAAGTGTTTTGTTTATTTCACAGGCAAATAATAAGTTGTGTGCCATAAAAACAGATAGACCATCTTTGATGCTCATTGACAGATCCAAAGCAAAGCATTCTTTATGAGAAAACACTGCATTGCTAATAAAGTGATCCCAACAGCCGAGCTTGCACTGCTTAATTTGTTTCCATGGAGTGATATTATAATTCTGACATACTGAAAAATCGCCTCACAGAGACTCATATTGCATTTGTTGCTGAGTGCATCTTTGATATAACATTTGTTATTGTAGTGCTTGGGGTGTCTTCAGAGGAGTAATATTCTAAACGAACCTGGCTGTATTCTTCCTTTATTGTAGAGTGGAATTTTGCATTAAATTTTCGGCTTATTTCAAATGTGTTTCGCCAGCCACTCATCGCGAGTGGTCTGTTCGATAGGGCCAGTATATCAATATAAAATCAGAAAAACCCTTAACTCTCTATCTTTGGGGAATCTTTTAGGTCGTTCCAATTCTTTTCTGTTAGATGAACAGACAGCATGATCTCTTGTATTTATGCCTGCCTGTCAGGTTTTTTTATAGCAGAAACACGAATCTCTGTTTGTAATGCAGGATTACCCTGTCTCACACAATGTTAGTAGAATCAAACCAGACTAGAGAGTGACTTAATTTCTTGTTCTTCTGTATTTAACTTCAGTTTTCATCCCACACCACCTTTTGCACTCCCAGTAACACTCAGCCTCTTATGGAAAAGTAAATATTGAAGAACATATGTGTTATTTGTCTGGATTTGCACAGACAAAAAATAAGAGCAGTATGTGGTCCCCCCCTCTGTGGGCTTCTGTGCCCTGAGCTGCCAGTAAAATGTAAAAAGATTGTACTATGATGTCCTATTAGACCTCAAGACTGTAAGGACAGTTTGTATTGAACACAGGCATTTTTCATAATTATGTTGCCTGCAGGGTTACCACCTGCCCTAATTTGATCTGATTAAGGTGAAATGCAAAACCGTCCTCATTTCGCAAGTGGAACTTTGCCATGTTCCCTCACAGAGAGCAATAAGATATGAATACATGTATTGCTGCTGCAAAGGAGGAAGAAAAATATTAGAATTAGGTAACAATTAAGATTTCAACTCCATTATGAGAGTGCAGGTCATTTCTAGACAATTGCTTCATTTTTTAGTGTTCTAGAAATGGTTATCTGTCATAAAATCTTTATGAAAAAGAGAAAATCACAGCCGTTCATCCAGATATGTCTGTACTATTTTGTGAGACGTAATATATTCCATGGCTTTTTAAAATTCTCTTTTGGTTGGATGGGTTTATTGTCCATGAACATTTATTTTTAGAGTAGCCTGGGCTTGCCTTGTAGTCTGAGTCATTTATGTAGCAATTTAAATATTTGTCTAAGCTCTCAGTGAAGCGCTCATGTTGAAGCCCTATAAATGCTGCACAGATTAAAGGAATAGCATTTTTATATACTGTTTATACAGAATGATGTCATATCTCAGGAGAAAAAAAAAAAAGGAATGCAAAAGAAGAAAGAAAAGAATTGCTGTTTCTGGATCACTGAATATTGTTTGCCATTCTCCGTCCTCCAATAGTAATTTTGTGCATGCTTATGCACGTGTGAGTAAGAGAGCAAGACCTACATGTGTACGTTTTGGGTTTTCTGACAGATTTTTTTTTTAACTTGGCATATTGATTTTCCTGTACCACGGACAGAAAATAACCTTTAAAAAAATGCATTTTAATATCCTTGAACACTAGTTTTGTGATTAAAGAGATGGAAAGCTGTGTTTATTTTCTGGCACCTGTCCATTTCTTTGTTGATGATACAAGGGCTTACTCTATAATACATAGTCTGTGTAATAACCTCACTTGGTAAAATATGAGTGAGATGGAAATTTATTGCAACATGAATTGCTGAAACTGTTCTTACTATCTGTCATTCCCAAAATTGTAGGAGGACGGTTTTCTTAATTCAACTTTTAACAGGAAAAAGAAGAAATATTTACTCTCTAAATCTGATTCTCAGCACTTGGGCTTTATAATATACTTCTGTTATCAAGCCATCAGCTGGGAAATGGCTGTGTGAACTTTTGTTTAATTTCAGCTTAGAAACATTTTAGCATTTTCTGTATTGCACCTGCTTAATTCTGGCATTCAGAAGTGACAATCTTTTAAAGACTTGTCCATCAGCAACTGGCAAATGAAATTCTTCTATAGCTATTTTTGCCTTGTGTTGACTTCTATTCAGGGATACATGGATTTTCCCTGAGAAGACAATCTCCTGTCTTATAAAGTCTCCACCACATGCTGAAAGCTTCTGACCTCTCACTTGCCTTCTCTAAGGTACTGATCATCATCAAAGGCCAGTGCCAGCATGAAGGTGGGAATTTGAGAGAACAGAGTTTGCTTTAGAGATTTCAACTACTTTTTGAATAAAAGATGAGAAAACCTTTCATGAATTGAGCTGATTGAGCTAAAATACTAGTATACCCAGTGTGAAGATCTTTCAGACCACATCCCTGCAATGAGCTTTTCACTATCAAGCTTTATATGGCAGAAGGTGGTGAGTCTTCCAAAAGAAATTTAGAGCAGCTCTGTTGTATCTCATCTAAAAAGAAAAAAATGGTTATATTCGTAGCCTTACACTTGATGATTTTCTGTCTCTTTGATGTTATGAAGAAACTGTTAGAGTAATTTCTGTGAATTAAGAAGGATTAAAAAAAAAGAAATTACGTTGTTTCTGTAAAATGTACTTTCATTCCACAAACGTGGAAAGAAAGAAGTCTCTTCTCTATATCTGTTTCTGAGCTTGATATATTTGAGCAGTAAAGGTCATAGTTCACTTTCTCATTACAGATAGCACGGATTTTGGTTTGTTGTGTGAGTTTAGTATTCACTGACTTTACTGAGAATTGCATGGGGAATTTAATCCTATAATTTAAACTGGAATATTGAGCAACCAGATGGGACAGACAATCAAATATGTTTACACTATTGCATGGTCACCCTGAAATCTTAGTCTTTTGGTCAATACTGATTTTTGTTAGAAAATTCCCCTCCTCCTACAGACTCTTTCAACAGTTCATCTCACAACTGCCAAAAGTAACAAGCAGTGGCATGCTGGCATTGTGCAGCTCAACATAATTCAGGGCATGAATACTGATGTGAGTAAACAATACTTCTTCAAGTCTGTTTTAAATATGCAAAAAGCAAGCAAGGAAGCTAAACTGAAATAGCAGGTCAGTATTCTTGCTGATATTTTCTGTTGTAAAGATTGAAAGAAAGACCCTAGTAGAAAATGGCTAACATGGTTCATTACTTCTAGTCATTTGGCTTTAAAGCGTCGTTTAAAAAAAAAAAAAAAACAGTGAGTAGCAGCACAGTGTTGTGTGCAATGTGAGAAAGAGTTGTGTACAGTGTGAGACAGACAGGCCAGCAGAATTTTGTCTACTCTGAGATGCTCTAGTTGCTGCCAGTAGTCATTTAAGAGATCCTTTCCCAACTGTATTGTGGTTCCTTTGCAGAATTTTTACATGAGCAAAAAATCTTTTTGTGTCTTTGGATGATTTTGAAATTAAGTGCATATAAACAGTTCAGCACCTGCCATCTCTGGTAGCTGCTCAAAACAGGACAAGTATTATGAAAATCTAGCTTTCATGAAACTTTCTTGAGTATTAGATTCAGCAGCCTTTATGATAGCAAAAAAAAATTATAGGTCTTTTTAATGCCTTCAGCTGTCAGAAGCCATACAAGGAAAAAGAAAATGAACATATAAAACTGTTTGACAGGGGCATTAATCAGTAGAAAATGGTATTAAAATTCTGAATATTTTTTTTAAAAGCAAATAGATTTCTTATTGCAGATTAAGCTTCGTAAAAAGGAGCACTTAATATATCCTTTATTGGCACACAGTCTTTTTAACAATGTATTACATTTTGTGAACATAGCTAATTTTTTTGCTTGTATGAACATGTGTAAGCACGATTGATTTAATTATATCTGTGTTGGTTTGCTTGAGCTGAAAAACCACTCCACCATTTGTAGTTTTAGAGACACTTCTAAAGACTTATAGGAAAGACCTTCACCATGTTTACGTCCAGGTATGTAAACCACATGCTAGTATTGCTTGTCATGCTCCCT
>JAOXNG010000021.1:51313893-51330293 GCA_028566535.1 Scolopax minor
TTTTTCTTGCTAAAAGGAGTACCCCAGTTAAAAATGTTTGTAAGTTTTTTATATTTCTCCATTAGCTGGTCAGAGAACTGTCCAAAGAGTTTCCTTCTCAGCTTTATCTTCACTCTCTGAATTATATAAAATGAGTGTTGGTCAGCCAGGCTCTTGGTTCATTCTTGCATGGCTAAAACAGCATTTTCCTTGTGGAGGGCAAAAAATGGTTACTTACTGATATTGTGAGACTCTTTGTGATTAAAAAAAAAATATAGGCACAAAATGCAGAGTACAAGCATATAATAGGGACAAGCCACTGAAAAGCTAGAGGAATTGTGCATTAACACTTCCCTGAAGAAAACGTTTTCTGTGAAGACAAACAAGAAGGTTGTCTACAGCTTCTCTGAGCTTTTTGGCTTAGAGCTATATAGAATTTCTTACCAAACCGTTAAGCAAAAGCTCTTTCAGACATCATTTTATAATTACAACAGTTTGTCTATGGAATGAAGAAAACTGACTGCTTGTCTTTTCACCAGCACAAGAGAAATATTTATTTTTCAGTGCACATGTTGCATTATTTCCATATACTGTATAGAACCCAGATTGACTGAGCACCCTGTAATGCATCTGGTTGGACTATACTCCTTGAAGAGTGGGAGGAAAATGACATTGAAAAGATTAAAAAATGTAAAAAAATGTAGTTTTCTTACAGAAAATAAAAAGCATTTTAAAATAATATTAAGTAGAACAGAGTTATTTTGAGATCAACTTTCCTCATCACTACTTCTTCAGTAAGTTATTTAATAATGATGTCACATGCAGAACTTTATTATTTCAAAACCATTTCAAAGAGATGGCAAAGCCACCATTCCACAATCAAAGCTGATTTTGAAGTGCTGAAACAAAGCTGATTTTCAATTATCAGAGTCCAAAAAAAGCATCTGAAAACTGTCTTGATTGCTGCAAAACTGCTATCTTTTCATGTTGGATAACTCAAAACAAATAGATGATGCTTATGAAGCTTCAAACAAAAATCAACTTCTAACAAAGCATAGGCATAAAAAATCTTCAGCCTAAAAGGGAGTATCTGGGAAAAGTTACAAGCTTGTTAAAGTGAGTTTAGAATAGTTGCATCTCAACCTTAAAATGATATTAAGGTCACTAAGCTGTAATAGAGGGAGTAAAGAAAATATTGCAAAGTCAAGGGCGAAGCATGAAAAAAAAATTAAAATATAATGACCAAATTCAATAAAGGCATCTCTTACATAGTAAACTAATGATATTCTTAATGAAAAGCAAGAACATAGATTTGGAGAAAAATAACCAACTGTAATTCACTGGGAAATAACTGAAAACCAGAATGCAGTCAGTGTGCATAAAATCATTATGCAGCAGAAGAAAAGGAAAAATTCTGATAAGGATAATATAATGTAGCTGTGAATGGAGTCCTTGACTAAGGGCAGAAAATCATGGGTGGATAACCAATTCTCAGTTAACTCCATTTTATCCCTATATTTCTCAAAAATTAAAGCATTCATACTAATTATATTTTTTTTTCCAAAACCTCTCACGTTAAATTGGGTGACAATCACTACCATGATATAAAATCTATTCCACTGATACTTAAAAGACATAAGTGAAGAGATAAAGAGTAAGGTTAAAAGGTACTGGTTAGCTGTAAAATAGGCTGGTTAAGCTGGGTGTTGTTTCCATTAAGAAATCTCAAATAGCAGTACTATGTTTTGTACTTAATCTCTGTCCTTTTCTCTTTTATGCCAGTAAAAATGCTTACATATGTAATACCAAGTAATGCCAATTATAAGTCTCTTAAGCACACCTGAAATGTTTATATTTAAAAAGATTGACTTTCAGGCCACCAATCTAAAGTCATTGCTTAATATTAAATGCAATCTGCAAATAAAAAATATGCAAATGGTATGTACTACAGCATTATTATATATAAAGAAAACTTGACTAGACTGTTTTCTACTTTTCCCTTCAAACTAAAATGAATGTAAAGTTTATTTCCTTATTTTAAGGACCTTCTTGTCTCTTAAATATGCTTTTTGAAATGTCTTAATCTTTATGGTAGTGATGCTTATGTCAAAACCTTATCAAGCAGTGTCGTTCTGAAAAAAAAATTAATTAGTTGAATATGCCTGTTGTTGATGGCATGGTCTTTTGGTGACATTTGACATAAATCAGAAAAATAGAATCTTAAAATATTTGAGAAGACAAAAATGAAATCTACAAGATGCCCCCTGGAGGTAGAAAAGGAATAAATAGGAAAATGAAGGCAACAAGGGAGCAGCCTTTAGGTGAGGTCTGAGAAGACCTGGTGGGATCTTACTTAGTATTCAAAACTCTCACAGGAGCAACAATATCTTCATTCCCTCTATTGGCTTTAAGAGTAAAAAACTGCCTGTGTATTTTGTGGGAACAGCCTGGAAGGAGACAACAGGAACACTAACTTGTCACCTCTGCTGAGAGCCATGACTTTGTGTGAGGCAGTACCACATCTCTGGTTACTTGTTTGGTCCCTAATGAGCAGGTGGAGATTGAGAACAACAGCTAGTGAAATGGAGGTTTCTCTAGAGATCCTTAGCAGATTCTGAAAGTGCTCATTCTGTAGGAAAACCTGTAATTTATTAAATCCTTTGATGGGTAGGCCTGGCATAAAGGAGTAAAATTCTACATTAGGGTAGATGTGCTTTGGCTGTGTGTATTCAGAGTCATGAGAAACTGCCTGCTAAGTCTTTGTATCAATGAAGATGGAATTGGGATGCTTATATCCTGAACTGTGGCTAGAAATCACAGTGCTTGGCTGTAGAGGAGCAGTGAGGGGACTACAGGTGTGTATGGAGTGAGTGGGCTATTAAGTGGGTGAAAGCTTAAACTGCACAAGCATTGGATGTACAACGAACAGCTCAGCCATGACTGTGCTATTTTGCATGAATTCCTGGTTATTGCAAAATTTTTATGTGAATGTATATTGACAAGAACCTACCAAATTTTGTATTTTCAAGTATCTACAGTTATCATATTTTAAAATCCTCTACACCAGCAGAAGCTTTTTCTGGGCATGAAGTAATTTCATAAAGTTATTCCAGAAAGTGTTTCAGATTTGATGATGGAAAAAAATGTGGCTGCCAAATAGTGGCATTGCTCTGGGCTAGTAACTTACCATATCCTCCTATCAGAGGAGTGAAAAGAAGCAGTAAGTTCTGGTGAGTTAAATAAATCAAAGAGGAAATAAACTTAGCAATAAATGTACAATACAATAATAGCTTTTATATGCTGCTGTGGTTCTCACCAGTGGTGTTTTTATAATATGCATCAGAAGCTTTCGTTGTTCAGGGAAACACATTAGTGTTTTTGAATTGTTTTTACTATAAGCCACGCAAATAGTGTTTGTCCCAGTGGGATGTGACATTAATTATTAGCAAAAGATCTCTTGCATGATTTCAGTCAACAGAGAATGAACAGTTCAATCTTTATTCAAAACTGCATTAAAAAACATTTAACACATGCAGAGTATTCCTGCTGAAGAGATGACACGACAGAAATAAATTGCCCTCATAACATTTGCAAATGTTTTGCGATTCCAAAAATGTTATCTGTGTAATTAAAACAGGTTCACCTTCTTTATGTTTCAGTAAGAAACAGTATTTAAATTCTTTCATATGGATGGCCAATGGTCAACTCCTGAAATAAAAAAAAGTTTGATTCTTTCAGAGATGGATTTTTTTTGAGAATAAGTCCTCTAGACAAAAGTAAACAAAAAAATCAGTCAAACAAAACATAATTCTGCAAGTGAAGCAAGAGGAAAACAATTTTGAAAAGTAACAATAAACAGACTCGAGTAAGTGATAAGAAATCAGTTCTCATCAGAAAAAGGGAGCTGAAAAATCAGTAAAGAAATCATGTTAAGTGCACAGTGGTAAATTATCTCAATGTAAACGAGGATTAGGAAGGGTAAGGAAAGACCATCTTGCTTGAACAATGGCCATTTTTATTACCTGAAGAGTAAGAAAAAAGTGCATTAAAAATTAAGTAGGATCTATCACTAGGAACAGATAGAAAAACAGAAAAACACACAAAGTCTGAAAGTGCAAGACAGACTTCTCATATAAAGTCTAAGGCTTTGCATAAGGAAGTAATAGAAATAGTAACACAAAAGATCAAGGAAGGTGTTGTTTGGCTTCTTGTGGGAGAGAATACTGTATCTTTAAACAGTTCCAAGAAGTCAAAAGTGTTTACTTGTTTTCAATTTTAATCTTAATTTAAAAGGTGACTTGCTCAGATAGTTAGCAGAGCTAAAACCAGTGGAACAAAATTAAAAATACCAGCTATAATGGAGAAAGGACAGGACAGATATATGTTTTCAAATCAGCTGAACCTGAATATGTTTTTCCTGTGGGACTGTCTGCAGAAAATCCAGAACATTAATGGTCACTTCTAACAATATGAGTAGGGAATTTTTTTTAAAAGGCAAAAAAAAAAGTCTAAAAGAGGGGGAAAAAAAAACAACCTGATAATTATAGACCAGTAGGTTTAACTTGAATTCCTGAGGGAAAACTGTAGCAAATAATCAAAATATTGGTAGTTACCAGAGGATAAAAGTGAAAGTTTCAGGAAGCATGTAATAAACAAGGGTTTATCTCATCAATTTAACTTTGTTATGCCAGAGTAGGAGGACTTGTTGGTATGAGAGAAGTAGATGATGTCATCTATATTGAATCCAGTAAATCTGCTCACATTGTTTCATATGAAATTCCCATAGGCAAGCCAGAGAATAGAAGATTAGATCATAATTTCATTAGGTGGATACATAATTAGTTGGAAAGTTATGTATAGACTATTTACCAGCACTTCACAATCAAAGCAGGGGGATGTTTCAAATCTGTCCCAATGTTGACAGGTTTTAATATTTTCTGTGATGCCTTGATGAATGATTATAGGGTAAGATTATTAAATTTGCATAGGCTATGTAGCTAGGAGGCAGCAAATAGTTTGGAACTTGATAACAAGTCAGTAAGGATAAAAGTAAAGTTTCTATACTTGGACAAGTACAAGCAGCCATATGTTATGAGAGAATAAATGCTTAGAGACAGCAAGATGCAAAAGAGGATCTGGGAACTGCGTGGATCATAATCTGAATTTAAGACAACAATATGGTAGTGTAAAAAAGGCAAATGCTGGACTAAGGTGTGTAAATCATATGAATTTCCCCTAATCCAAAATAACAGATGAAATGCACAGTAAGGAAACCTGAACAGTGGCCCTCTTTTCCTTTCTGATGTCATGACTCAGTTAAAGAAGGAAGATGTCCATTTTAATAATGCTCTTTATCCAAGAAAATGGTCTTTTTTCTACCCTCTTCCCAGTCCAATTGGTTTTGAAGAAAATAAATTAGTGAGGTGTGCCATCAACAACTTTCTCCACATCTGCTTCATTCTCTGCTCATTCCAATCTATAGTAGACTTTGCTACAGAAATAAAAGCCAACTGAAACAGATAAAATCTAATAAGTGCAATATTGCAAAGTGTTTATATGCTGTCAGCGACTAACATATCTAAGTCTGAGGAGAGTTCATATCCCTGGTGGCTTTCTAAATACTGCTTTACAGAAAGCCAGTCCTAGCTCAGAGTGACATGAGTGCTTTCTCCTCTCTTGCGAGTTCCCACTGCCAGAATTTGATTAGATAATCTTTTTCCTTTCAATAGCCAGCTGCTTATGAAATGACACTGCTGATACTTTGTGATAACAGAAAATAAACTAACCACCATGTCAGAAAATCACTGTGGACGTTTTATGAGGAAACATTCAGCTTAACCTTTGAAAAAGAAATCTTTCTAGTTCCTTCAATCCATGATTTCAGAGCTTCCATCTCCTAGCTCTTTCAGGAGTCTAAAAATTAAATAGAAAAGCCCACACTCTCATCAGTCCCATTATGCAATTGATGTGGTTGAAAATTTTCATCAAAACTGTGGAATTTGAGGTGTAGCATTGCGTAAAAGGGAACAAAACTGTCCAGCTGCCTCCATGTACAGCACTAATATTAGAACAAATAAAAGAGAATCGGGAAAGGTTTCAGTCATCAAGTCTTTCACCCGTCTTCTTTCTCTTAGCAGAGATCATTCACATTTTATACTCTGTGGCTCACAATTGTTTTACTGTGTTTTGCCTTGAATGTATATTAAAGTGGGGAAGCAAATCACTGTCACCGAGATCCATAGGCTTTGGAAGGCATAGTAGGTCTTTAGTGCTGTTTTCTCCTCTGTCCTTTGGACCAACCTACTCCTTGGAGGAATCTTTCTCAGAAAGAATTAGTGATGCATAACTGTGCTCTGTGTCTGTTTCTAGGTGCATGTAGGTTTTTTGAGCCTCAATTCTACCATTTGTCTTGTGGTTTCATCCTCTGACCCCTTCTTTGTGCTCTAGAAAAAGCACATTTGGAGTAAAGCCTTCAGAACAGTTATTAAGCAAGCAAAGAATTATTTCAGTCTTCCTTTCTCAGGTACTTTCAACTAACTATGCTTTAAAACAGAAAAAGACCCTCAATTTTGGGGATGCAATTTCATATTTATCTTAAAATTTATGACTACGTCTTGTTTCATTTACTTCCCTTCATATTTTGTAGTATATTAGTTCTTCAGCACTTAGCTATTCATGTAGCATTTCTATTTCTCATGTGTATTTGTACTTTTACCTTCTTTGTGTATGGTATATTTTCTACCTTTGTACAATCCTCTTGAGTATTATTGTAACTGTTTTTAAATAACCCGGTTCCTGCTGCACGAATTTGTTGAAGAAATTTTTCACAGTTTCTCTATTTTATCTTTTTATTGACACTTTCCTGTGATTTTACACAGAGAACAATACATACATATACACATTGCAGCAAAAGATGGATTTTGAAACATTTGTAGACAGTAAAGAAGTCATATTCATTTTAAGGTACTCTTGTAGTACAACTGTGTTTTCTACGGCATTTTACTTCATGATATTTTTATTTTGTGAATGGCATAATCCCCTTCATAGATCTTAATTTTATTTTAGTGTTCATTATACAGTTTGCAATGTGATTGTTAATTTTTTCATGTATTCCTGCTTTTCAGTTTTCTGTAGCTAAACTTTTCTATTTGAATATACTGAGAAGATGAGTAAGGAAAAGTATCAGGTTCCTAGGACAGGATTATACTTATCTGAGTTTCCTTGTCATATGGGGCTTCTTAAAAATAGTTGCCCAAACCAGACAAAACAAATTTGAAAATCAAGTTCATTCACACTTTTTATTTAATCTCTTTTGATATTAAAATTATGGGAGTGTCTGCCATTGCCAAAGGCATAAATGGAAGTTGCAGGAATATTTGAGTGACAACCATCAGAAGACACCTCTTCTCTTCTCAAAGCATCCTCAATAAGTTAAAAAGGTGGTTTTGTACATATGCATATATGGTACATATGAACAGCTTATGGAATTTGCACAAAAATAAAAAAAAAGAGCAGCAAGAACCCTTTATCTTACTGATATTGGTGCAATTAACCTCTTACAATTATAAACTAGTAGTGTATTTCAGAATTTAGACTATGTCTAAAAACACATATTAAAGTGTGTCTTTATTTCAAGCTTCTGAAAAAACTTATGTTTCCCAAAGAATAGTTGTGTGCCTCACAAGTAATAACTTGAGAAATATAAACCTAGCTTCTGAAGAGAAATATGTCAGTAATATTTAACAAGCATTATGTCACATTATGATTATTTCTGCTGAACTGACTGGTGTCTTAAACTTTGATCATCAGGCAGAAAGCAAAAGCCAATGGGAATCTTAATTGGGAGTTTCCTTTTGCCTTAATCTCACTTTTGGCCTTGGCTATTTTCATTCATATGGTAGTCTGCTTTGATTGTTTGATACTCTAAGCAATTCACAGTGACCCTAAGATCTTAATAATGATAGGACCTCCTTACATGCTGTGCTGTTTTAGCTTAGGTGGGATGAATCTTTTCTAGGGACTGTTTAGGTGTTCATATATGGCTTTTTTTAGATCTGATCTCTCATGACTGGTCTTGGAAAACTTTCTCTGTTTGTAGTCTTTTAAACTTGAAAACATCATATACTGAAGAAAAATTAGAATGGACAGTTAAAAAGCCAGAGATTCCTCTTTCAAGCATGCTTTTTGATTTAAAACTAATAATTTTTTAAAGCTAACAAAGGCTGCTGTTTCTGACCATGATAGGTACAGGCAGATCAAGCAGGTATGTTATCTAGTTCAGTTGTACCATAACGTAGCACACTTTAACTGTAGCTGCCATCTCATTAGAACTTGTACTGCATTGTTTAGCATTTGATTGTGGATCAAGCAATTGAAAATAGTGACCAATTAAGTGAGCTGTCAATAAGATTAAAGGACAGGGTTGGAATAACTTTGTGTGTTAACATTCTGTTCTTGTGCATACAAGTGAGCTCTGCAAACAGCTACAGAGATAAGAACTGCCCACGATCAATCCAGTAAAATATTATCGCGGAAATTTACAATTCCTGATTTTCACTATAGAAATACTCTGAAAGTGTTGTTTTAAATGTTTCACATTTTCAATCAGGGTTTGTCAGCGAAGGAAATTGGAAGATTTTTTCTGTCTTGACTTTCTCCACCACATAGCTAAAGTACCACTTTGATTTGTTTTCTCAGTGAGCTATTTCATTCTACGTACTTTGAAGCAGTGGGGGGAAACTCTGGCAGTATCAGCAGCATAGAGAACTGTGTTGTTTCCTGTCATATATAGTGTCATTTGGAATGTGAAGATTAGTCAAGACTGAGGAAAAAACTAGTTGCTGCTCATCCAAAACCATTTTAACAAGCAACTGATTAGTTTTCTTACACAGAAACAATTTCAAGAAGACCTGAGCAGAGCTGAGAGAACATAAAGCAAACACTGGATGTCTAGGCATTTCCCCATCAAGAAGGGTAGCTGTTAAATTTTACAGCATAATTTCACAGTAGGTTAGCTGTGTGACTTCTGATATTTGGGTGGCTTTTTTTATTACTCTTATAATCTTGGTAATGATTTGGGCTTTTGGGGGGACTTGGAACTTTCCACAGACGGGTCTTCTTCGCTGAAGGTCAATTTAAAGTTATAGAGTACTGAATGACATCACCTAACTAACACATTTGACACATTGAGACCAAAACAAACTTCCAGCAGCCAAGCTACTAGTAAAGTCAAGGAATCCCAATTTTGGCATTGCAATCAAAAATAATCTACATCCTCTTCCTTCTCAAATGATGCCAAAGTTCCCTTACATCACTAGTTCCCTGGGTAATGGGCTTGCAATATGTAAAGCCCCAGAGGATTCTGCCTTCTATTTTCTTGTTTTGAATAATAAAATTGTCATGACAATAGACAATTGCAGCCAAAAAGGCCCTCTCTCTGCTTATGCTCCTGAAAAAGTCTGTGTCCCTCTACTGCAGCTACTGATTTTGTCAGAGTAGTAGATATCCAGACATCATACATTTGCTTCTGGAAGTGGCCAAGTGTGAACCAACCACATACCACAAAATTTCTGTTCACATAGCCTGTAGAAGATGTGCAGATGAACCAGTCAGACAAGAAACATTTGAGCAAGTCTTCTGAAAGACAGAGGGCAAGATTTACCCTCAGCACTGCTGTGAAACTCCCATGCTCACATAAAAATTTGAAAGAGTATATCTAGTGTTGGTCATGTCTGTCTTTGGGAAACAATGCCTGTAATGCCTTCTAGATACTGATTAGAAATCTGGATACATGTCACTGTACACTTGTTCCAAGAGGTACATGCTGTGATGTAAAAGGTGAACATTTTCAGAAGCTGCAAATGAGTGGGAAGAAAGGCCTGCACTGCTGATGGAGATATTTTTATTAACAGTATATGTGAACTATGTGTGCAGCTGGATCACATCAGGCAGAGTTTGCCTCTGCAAACCTGGGATAGATAGTTGGTCAGGACATACTTTCTCTAAAGCATCCTTAAGATATCCAGATAAGGGGTCGTAGCTTTGCTTTGTCTGCCATTGTGCACAGCATAGAGTAACCGCCTCTATTTTCCAGTGAAGAGACCTGTTTACTCACTCCCTTTCTCTTGGAGTCACCCCGAAGTGCCCTCCAACAACCCTAAATTTTCAACTTCCTTCTGAAGCTGCCTTTCAAGACAGTCTGAAACTCCACTGAACCCTGAAACATCTTCCTGAGACTTGGAAGAGGTTTTCTTCCCAAAGAGCCAGTCAGATTAGCAAAAAGTCTTGTTATTCCCTTCATCAGGTGATTCCACTGTTCATCCTTCTTTCCCTTACCTCATACAGTCAAAGAATCATTGTCTCACCAAACTACTCAAGACATGCAGGAATGCAGGTGCTGGTCACTCAGGAAATCCCCAGTCCTCTCTCTCCATATAGTTCTAGAGACTTTGCCCCACTGCACTGCCCACAGGAGCATGACATGTCCACTTTGTTTTCCTGTTTAAACTTGGCTGAAGATTGCAATGAAGAGAGCACTTGTGCAAAATTAAATGCACAATTGCTGAAAACAACTACAGATTTTAAAAGCACTATCAGAAAATAAATATTAAAAGTTTCCGTGTCCTTCCTGTTACTTAGGACTGTCATGATGTTATGCTAGACAGCTATCTGAACCAATGGAATTTTTTGTTCTGAAATTTAGCTCCACCTAAAAGTGAGATACCTGCCACCTACTGTTATTCCTGTCTCCTCATTTTTTTTTCTATTTTCTTTCCCTGCAAAGTTTGCTACAGTTCTCTACAGAAGTGAAAGGCCTTTGAATTGAAACTGATGCTCCTAGACAGTACAATGCTGTTGTCATCTATGCATTTACATTTTCCATTCTCCTTGGCTTGGCTATTTACTAGAAATACCAGCTTTCTATAGCCTTAAGACAAAAAGAATGTCTTACACTGTGTACTTCTAGAAGCTGTTGCAATGCCCTGTAGGGCATCCTAACTGTTGTCCTAAATTGAGATGACAGTGTTGCTCATATTAAATTGCCTTCTTGCTTGGCTTGGCATGCTGGGATCCATATCTATTAATGCAGGAGTGTCCAAATGTCCTGCTAGGAAAGCAATTTGTTCCTCAGTAGGGTGTCAGGGAAGCAGCTGGTCTAAGAAACTATCAGAGGTGATGTTAGGGGCAAGTTGTGTTTTTCTTGATTTAGTGGAAATTTTTACTGATCCATCCCCTTGCCTGTCCCCACCACTTGTCAACAGGGCAGCACATATCCATCTTCAGCCATCTCCTATCCCTCCTGACAAGCCTGTCATATCTCTCTTGTGGAGAGACAGGCTTTCACACAGCCTGAGACTCGTAATAGACACTTCAACAACAGCAAACACGTTATTAATGGATTTTTTTTTAATGCCCTACAGAGAAACAATTTCAGAACATTTTTGCTAAGTATCAGTTTTTAAACCTCCACTTGGAGAGACTCTTTCACAAACTGAGGTTTATTTTTGTCCCTCTTCTCTTTTCTCACACATACAATAAAGTAGTTTTAACCCCTTGAGTAACTTTTATCAGTTTGTCTTTTTTCCATTGCTGTTCTAAATTAGATTTTAAATCATCTAATGAAGAAGAAACATGAGGCTTCTGGAGTCTCATTCAGTGGCTTATTAATTTTAATTTATGTTAACTGCTGTTTGAGAGAATTATTGTGAGGGTGCCTACATTCATGAAGCTAGACTATCATTATAGCAGAAATAATTTTTTTGTGATCTTAATAGGAAGCAGTGTACAAGCAGATCCAGAAAAGTACAACATAAGATGTATGGTACAATTTGCTAATAGATATAGAGCATGCATATTACAGCATAATTCTTAATTGGGTCTACATAAAAAATTCATGAGGGCTCCACATATTTCATGATGCTGTCTATATAGGTTACACTTTAGCAAACTTCTTTACATAGAGACCATGATGTTTGCATCACAAAATAAATCAGAAGTCCTGTCAACAAGTTCTAGATTAAGGAGTATGTAAATGTGCCCTGGTTTGATCTAACACAGAACTAATTTTCTGTTCAGTAATTTTACCTTTTTAGCTGGGCCTCTCTAACTAACTAAACTCTGAAATTAACAGCATATTGTTCAGAAACTGTTTACTCTCACAGTGGTAAGACCTGATTACACCAAGGAATGGTGTGCAGAGAGGCCCTTCCTTATACTTACTGCTGTAACAACCAAGGTCAGGTAACCTCGTTATTTGGCCTGTTGGAGGGTTGGAAGCTGAAAAGCATAGAGGGGTCACACCTGTAGGGAGGAGTGGACTTTACCTACTAGGGCATAGATGCTTTTACTCGTAAGCCCAATGAACAAATTAAAACACACCAGCAATAGTTTAGTGCAAATATTATGAGGGATTTTTTCTTTTCATGATCCAAGGTGTGTAGTGCATTGCAGACGTGCATTTTATAGTTACTAGTGAAGGAAAGGAAACCAAGAACTATGTGCCCCCAGGTGGTTTCCAGATTACAGTTCCATCTCGAATGATGTTTACTATATTACATAACTGATGTTACTGCACCAACAGTATATTTCAGACTTGCATTTGTTTTTGAATTTTATTATAAAGATTATACAAGTACTAAATATGGGAGACTTGCTAGCATCCAGTACATTATTTAGATCTTACATAGAGTCATAGAATCATAGAATATATGGCAAACAATTCAATTCTGTGCCACATGATCCATATGAATATGAGAAACGTTTACCATAATTTCAACTATACTTTCTCCTGTATCTTTTCTCCTTTGATAATTATGTTGTTTTATACATTTTTCATTAAAATTGGAAAATTTCTTGCCATTGAAACTCTATTATGGAGGAAGACCATGAGATTGATGTAAAGGTGTCAAGGAGACAGTAACCTAAAAGGGAAGTCCTTGGAGATAATAACTTGAAGAGCTGGGATGCATGAGGCTGTAGATATTTCCTACATGCATGGGCTTATTTGTTTGCTGTTGTGTTTAGAACAAACTTAAGGCACAGCATATACATAAATAATTATCACAGCAGAAGGAATCTGGCCTCAGAAACTGTGTATTAATACGTGGACTTTAAGTACTTTCATAGCATTTAATGAAATTATTCCTGGCTTGATTTTATGTTTGCATAGACAAAGTAATGGAATAGAAGAGAATTTGAAATATTCCAGGCCGTCTTCTTTACTCTCCTGCTGATCTCTTTATACTAATCCATCCGTTCACAGCAGTAAAACTGGATTAATCAGATTAGCACTAGGGAAAGTCAATTTAAGATAAAGCAACCTCATTGAAGCATGTCTGAGATTGGCCTGAAGGTGACTGGGTCATGATTTGGTGGAACATGAAGTCACCTTTTCTCCTGGTCCTTGGCTTTAGCAACCCATCTCAGAAGCTGGATAAGAGTAAAAATTATTCTCTGCTAAATTGCTTCTCCAATGGAGCTTGCTCTTCCTGTTGTCTTTGGAAATGCTTAAGATGAAGGCAATATAGAGTTGGGCATAGACTTGTTATTTATTGTACACAGGAAAAGCTTTAAGTCATCCTTAAGACCTTTCACCTTGTGAAATGATGAAATACAGAATAATGAAAGTAGAAAATCTTAGTTTATCTGAGGAAAACTGAGGTTTCCAAACTATAACTGTTTGAGAATGTACATCAGGAGAAGTAGCATACAGAAATTTGTCATACAATTCTAATTTTAGGAACTGAAAGTCAAAAAAATGGAGAAATAATTTAGGAATTCAACCGTGTTGTAATAAATGGCCTGCATGTATGCTTGTATGGAAATGGATATCCTTCTGCAAAAGGTTATAAAAGGCTTCTTTTCTGGCTGACTGTCTCATTTTCAGTAGTCTACTGGTGGTGATAATTTTGCCTATTCACACATCTTCTATAAGAAATGGAAATTATTTTTGTTCTTTTGAAGGTATTTTAATTCAGCCATTTGATTTTTTCAGAGCTTAAATGCTGCCCTTTTTCAGTGCCCACTCATTATGGACATATTGTATGATATTAATAATAGTCCAACTATTCTCAGATAAATCTCCTCGCCCCTATTTCTTTTTCAGGTCTTTCTTATTGTTCTTTTCTTTCCAATTTCCTTTTTAGTGATAAGTAGCACGGGCTATGTTTAAACAGAGGACCATACATAAGCAGATGTGCAGAACAATACATTTCAGCGTCTCAGATGTGTGACACTCCCTTATATAAGCCATTATTGTTGAAAGTTGATAATAGTTATGACAATAAATGTAGTAGTTCATGTACATTTTGTTCTCATTCATTGACATATGTAAATTCCTATTGAAATAACAGTAAAATGCTCTCTGAAAATGTTAACTTTTGAACAGTATATCTTTTCACTCGTCAAACTTATGACACTGTATGTGTCCAGATATTATAGGGTATCTGCCTTTTAAACCTTATTTGAGAACCTGTGATTTGAAGCTTTGATACCTGGAGATTGAATAAATTCAGAGTATGTGAGCAAGTTAATATGAGATTTTATGTTAGAGAATTATTATAGTAACACTGAGGCTCTGTGTGTGTGTGTGTGTGTGTGTGTGTGTGAGTGAGAGAGAGGAGTGAGGGAATTAAAAAAAATTCTTCACTCTGCTTCTGCTGGAAGCTCACAGTGAGATGAAATCCATCTCATGATAAAAATGAATGCCACTGCAGGAGCTGTCTCCACAAAACTGAGATATTGTTTTCTCAGTCTAACATTTCTCCTGCCAGTTGGCAGATTTTTTTTTTTTTTGGAAAGCAACCCATCTGCTGCTTGAGCCACACAGTAACTTTTCAAAGCACTGCTTGCCCTGGTGTTTCTCATCCAGACCTATGATTGAAAAGTATTTGTAATTCAGTGACATTGCAACTAAGCAATAGAATTAGAGTATTTAAAGCAAACTAAGGAAATAATTGTATATATTTCTTTTCAGAACAGGGTATGTGATAAATGATGGCACTAATAAATATCAGAAGTTTAAGGGGCTCCTAGAACTAGTGTTCCCCCAGAGACTGTGGCCTGTTAACGTAGCTTATCCTTTGTTCCCTCTAACAGCAATTCTCACAGCATTTCTCTGAAATTTTTAAAGGAATAGTTATCAAAAAAGTTTATTACTTTTCCATTAAAGATGGGTCACTGAAAGTAAAAAGATTACTTGGGGGAGATTATTTTCCAATTTTGTGATTTTATTTCTTAATGGGACATATAGAGCAATGAATTATTTCCATTGTCTCGCAGTCTTTGCTGAAAAATGTATTTTTGTTTGCATAAAGAATAAATTGACTGCTGTAGGTTAAATACAACTATACCTAAAATACAATAGAGACTCTACTCTCTCCTTTTCTTCTTTGTTTTCCACTTTGAATCAAGGTGGTCAGTTTTCATGAGTGAGATCTGATCAATGGAGCTTGGTACTTGCATAACAGAATACAGTCAAGGATGGTTCATCTTCCTAAGGTGTGTTGAGTCTGGGTTAATTTCTTCCTCCTTTCTCCACTGACGATTACTCTAATCAATAAAGGGACCACATCAATCACCAATCTTTTGGTTCACCCCTCTAATGAAAAAGAAAAACAACATAGTATCATATAAAAATGTTATAGTTGTCCCAAAACACTATGCTTCACTTCTGTAGCAAGAAATGTTTATGTTTGTTTCCAAAGCAACAGAAATGCTGTGCTAGATTTAAGTCAAATTAGCAAAGGAGGAAGAGGAATTGCAAATTCCTCTATCTCCAGGATGTAGGAAACACTTATCCAACACACTGGTCATCTGATGGCCTTTGAAGTACTTTCAAGGAGATTTCTCTAAACATGTAATGGTGTTCAAAGTATTTCCTCTGGGAGATGAGGGTTCAAGATTCCTCAGGCAGGAAAGGGAAGGACTGTTTCCTTGTCATCTCATCCTGTACTTTCTTGATTTTGTGAATATAGGTGAAAAAGGAGAAACCAAACCTATCTACCTAGCCCATGCCTAATCCAGAAACAGTGTTGGTGGGGCTGAATCAAATTTTCTAGTGAATAAAACTCATACATGCTATATTTGCTTTCCCTATTCTGCATATAGAAAAGGATTGTGGCTTCTGTCATATCATAAAGTAAAATTGAATGGCAAAACTATTCCTTCTGTATTTTCAGCAGGCCCCACACACCCCTAAAAAAAAAAATAAAATTTTAAACTTAATTCTTAACTTGATTCAAAGATTATAAAAGAAGATTTAAAGGAATGTACATATGGAAAAGAAGTAGGGCAAGAATTCTGATGCTTCAGCCAACTTACTTCAGTGGATTTAATTCAAGATAACAATTCAGTTTGAACGAATTATGTAACACCACATTTAAGATATTTACCACAAATACATGCAGTGGTAGAGAATCTCC
>JAOXNG010000021.1:51330611-51340886 GCA_028566535.1 Scolopax minor
AATGCTTGACTAATAATTATTAATAATGATTAGTAATGATTCACTAATAAAAAGTGAAAAGAATTTTTACATTTCCTGGGGAAAAGAAAGAATATTATGAAGGTGAAGAATAGAGTAAAAGAATATTTAAAATTGCATACACGTGGAAAAGAAAAATTAAGTGGCAAAGAAATCTAGTCATTTTTTAATGTATCTTAGGGACTGGGAAGAAAATCTTATATAGAAAATTATTTAGCTTCCAGAATCCCAAAAATCCATGCAGTAGGCTTGCATGTCACTCCCTTAAAAACTAGGAATTTTAAAAAGCTACTATGATTTAATAAAGAAAAGCATAACTCAAACTAATAAAAATCAGTTTTAGACTGTCAGTGTCACAGAACAGCTAGAATAAATTAGTTCACTGATGTTCAGTGAGTGGTGTGTGGTACACAAGGATGTTGGCAGTTATTATAACTGGTCTGCAGCATCAAAAGAAATGCCATTCCAGTGTTTGCCCCCAGAAATTGAGGATATACAGGACATTTTGAGGGCTAGTGGTGGTCTGTGACCTCAAAGATTTGAGACACCGTGGTTTTCACATGTTTTTGCAAACTAATAATTTACTTTGTGGCCTTCAAGACAGTTTACAGGGTATTAAAGTGGCATAAATAGGTTTGGCTGTTTTCAAAGGGTTAATTATATTCCCAAGAATTCAACTATAGTGGCATGATTTACAGTGATGGCAGCCTTTGTCATCCTTTTACTTATGATTGCTAAATGTGTGGCAGGTTTTGTGTTTGTTCAGTGGCTGGTGCTTCATGTACCTGCTTGTGAAAGGGCTTCCTTGGCATTAATGCAATACATTTTTTAATGTTATCAGTAACATACAATCACAGGAAATGTATTGACTCCAGTAGAGCCGTTTCTGTTATTTAGTATGTGAAGATGGTCAAAACTGTCTTTTCAAGAATTGCTAAGATTTTTCGAATTTGAAATTATCTTTGATACTGTTGTACTGACATATCCGACCGAGATTAGAGACCTTCCTTTCTTGTAAAATGTCAAAGCTTCAAAAGTAAAAAAAAAAATTACTCAAATTTTAATCAGTTGTTATTCCTATTTATTTCATTAGGAATTTGCTTTTGTCAAAAAATTGATAACTACCTGAAAGTTTTGTTACTAAAACATTGTTCTTCATTGATATCTCCAAATTGTGAAGGTAACTAAGTATCATGATGTTTCATTAGCAAAAACAATTAACCTGACTGCAGTGTATAATCACCATTCAGCCATCTAGAGACAGAAAGCAGCAACAAAGTCATTAGGTTGCTCTTTTCTAAATCTCATGCAGGGCAACAAATTGAACCCTGTGCATTTGAACAAGAATCACTATTATAGAGAATAAATTTAGTAATATACTGAGGTACTACTAGCGTTGAAGTAAAAGTCTTAATCTATTGGTGAGTTAATGTATTGGAACGTTACACTTTATAACTAGTAGTCAAGGAAATAAAACCTACCATGAGAGCTAAATAGTTAGTATTTTTTTTCTGAAGTCCATCTTACACCACAAAGAGAAAAGTTATAATACTAAGAATTGTTAAGTCTTCAAAATTGCAGAGTCTGTCTAATGCACCTGGCATATTTTTTACGTGTTATTTGGAGAATGATGTCTGGTTTTGCACAATTTGTGCCATAGAGTGTTAAATGTTCATCCTCCCTATTCTTGCTCTTCCAATTTTCTGCCTATACCAGTCACTCCATTCCCTTTGAAAAAGCATTTACATCAAAGTAGGAAATGGGGATGAGATGGGCAGTAGCCATTACCTGGATCAACTTTTCCCAAGGCTACATTTTTTCAAGGCTTATAAGAAGCTTTTTAACTATTTGAAGATGTTGGTTGACAGTTGCTCACAGCAACTTCTAATTAGCCTCACTTACAAGAAGTAGCTGAGAGCATGCCCAGTCACATCATATGGTGATAATTCTTTTCCTAATTCAGATAAAACAGTGTGATAAAGGAAACATTAGGTTCTACCGGCCTAATTTGTTGTTTAATGAATATATGTAATCTAAATAGACATCTCATGTCAGACTATCTGCTTTCATTAAAAAAAGATTATAAAGCAGTTATCAGCCAAAAAAAAAACCAAACCAAAAATCAGTCTGATAAAAATCTTAAGGGATGGAGTGATAAATTATTATTAAAGAGTTTATTATCTAAGTTGGCCAACATTTACATACCCACTGGTGGAACTTCAGTTTCATTGTACATAGTTTGAACTAAACTTGAGTTTACAGAGTGACAGAGTAGTTTAGAGGATGACTGAGTAGCATCGGGCTCCTGTCACTGTACAGGTGTTGGAGTAGCATAGTTATAAATCCAATGTGCAATTCTGTACTTCTCGATTTGGGATTGTCACTATTTTACCTGCTGCCTCTGCACCTATGATAGCATGGGAGAGTTATAATCCTTGCCCCAGAGTTGAAACTTCAGAAGTGGCATGATGAAAGGAAGTGGTGACCAGAGGGGACCAGGGACTGAGGGGAAGGAAGCAAGAGGGTTACATGTTGGTCCAATTTTCTAGGTTACTTTGGTTTCTGATTAGTTATTATTTCCTTTTCTATATGTTTTAGCTGTCATAGCACATATAGAAATATTTTAGATCATTTTTTTAATAGCTAAAAACCAGATCCTTGGCTTTTTACTCCTTTCAGTACTTGGGCAATGTAAAACAGCTGGGTTATGTCCCAAGGAAGACCTTTGACTGGCTTCTGCATTTTGGATGATTTTCCTTTATATAATGGTCCCTTATAGGTAGTTGTGTTTGACTTGGGTCAACACTGTTTAGCTCCTGAAGATACTCAGAAGCTTCAGGACACAGATTGGCAAATGTTTTCTCTTGTTCTTTCTAATATAGGAAATTAAATTAAAAGATCAATAAACAATTCATAGAAAGTGCTTAATGAAAAATTGGAGTGGGGAAGAACGCAAAGAGGAGGAAAGTACATATCTTTATCGATCTATAAAGACAGATATTATCTGTCCACAAGATAATAAGTAATGGTATCTTTAGAAAGCATTATCTATAACCATCTTTCTCTCAACATTTAATTTAGTGATCATAACTGAGTCTTTAGTATATATTGTAAAATATACAGACTTGACGATGCTATTGCATCCTAACTTGGAAATTTCAGAGATTTTGTTATTTTAACTATGGAAACTTAACACTACATTGGTGTATTTTCTGCTGCTTATTAACACATGCCACAGAAATCCTGCTTGTAGAACATTGCAAGTTGGAAAGTCACAGTTCTTAGTTTATCAGGTAAATAAAAGAAAGGTTACAGCAATAGCAAAAGCCTCTGAGTATAAAAGAATATACAGAAAGAATGTAATAATACCAATTGTGGATGAAGAAAAAAATCTCCATACTAATTCCTTCCTCTGGAAATGCAAAAATTTGAAGTAATAAATTTTAACCTTTAATATAACATCATTCAGAAGCAAATCAGCCATAAGGAATGGCTGTCACAGCCAGAATACTTTAAACCATGATAAAAGAATAGTAAATTGCTAATGTTACTTTATGCCAGGGGAGTTGCCTGTGGTTTCTAAGGTAAGAAGATTAATGAAACTCCAACTGCTAATGGCCAAGAGTAGGTATTTGACCTCAGCACAATCTGAGTCAATCAGAAGCTTGCAGAGTATCCTTGGGCTATTTTGCCATTGTTAGATGGCCTGTCTTTGTGTACTAATAAAGCATTAGTCTTTCAGCCTAGCAGAGTGGTACAGGTAAACAAAGAACAGCTGTAAGGCTGTCTTAAGCCCTTTGTAAATCTCATCATAAGAAAGGAGGTGCTTGTTAAAACATAGTCACAACCTTCAGTGCCACAGATGTTCTGGATAGTACTATAGGTCACAGAACCCTCTATAATTTAGAGATGCCCTTATCTCTCTCTGAGATACCCGCTGAACTGAGTATGGGGTTTATACTTCATCTTTTAGAACTGCATCTTTCCTTCTAGCTGGGACACTTTGTATCATGACATAAGTAAACATAAAATCAAGATAATGAAATCACTAGGTCATTAAACGTGCTTGGATTTCCCCAAATATTTAGTTCTTGCAACTCTGAGAGACGGGAAAACACTCCAGTTGCCAGCATTGGCACACAGTATTACACTTCCCATGGAGCAGGGGAGGGATAGTCAGCTAATATCCATTCTGGATCCTCTGAAAGCTTTCACAACACATTTGTACTTTTTCTGTAAAGCAAATATTCTCTGCTCCTACAAGACTAAATGAAAGTAAATTTCAATGATGAGAAGTTGTACTTCTTAATGTTTTCATTATTTACATGTGAGAAACCCTTTTACAAAGCTTTCTGGGATATTTTTTTTTTAATGAACTTGTGGTCAGGAAAAGGTTTATTGAATGCTCTTTATAGAAGTAAAATTGCATTTTGGCTTGCAGGAGGTCATGCAAGTAATTAACTTCAATCAACAAGAAGTATCAGGAGTCCAGGGGAAATTATCCTAGTACATTTCTTGAGATTTAGTGATAATTGTCTACTCATCATGCATCAGTTCTTTAAGGCGCTTCTAAAGATAACTGAAAAAAGTTCTTGCCTGTTGAAAAAAAAGGTTTGGTTATTCTGGATATGTCTTAGTACGGTTGTCAGCAGTTAATTTTAATTAGGAATTTAGCATTATACTGCTGTATAGCCTAAATGAATATTGCCCAATTTGATGATGGCTTTTTATTAATGACTGATCAGGTACTTTTATTAGCAATCTGATTTTTGAACCATTAGGCTACAGTCAAATCACATTTCCATGCTTTTCGATGAAATATTTAAGTCAAAACTAATCAGGTGGCTCCTGGTGCTAAAGCATTTATATAAACTTTATTATTACTAGATTCCAAATTAGTCACACGTTTGGCAGCCCAGAATAAATTCACAGAAATTATTCAAATTGTAAAGCAAAGCCCTTTGGAAATTCAAGAGTAATACCCAAGCAGAACAGTTTCTGCTTGTTACAATCACACAGTCCTTATTCTATTGTCTATTAAATACTTGTGCTTACAAAGCAGTCTGAGCTCATTGGCTATTGGCTTTATTCAAGCCTGTTGGCCTCTTCTGTAGTCAATGACTCTTTAAACACAAAAGTTTAATTAATTTGAAAGATCTGCTTTTTGTCTGCACAGATTTTCAGGCCTGTGTATACGATGCATGCATAATGTCCTGCTCTTTTAAAAGGTGAATTAACATTAAAGTTCCTTACAATGTAGATAGAATCCGAAATATAGTTTGCAAAAATGGCACCGTTCTTGGTACTTCATTAAGCTTTCTGAAGCAAGGAGCTGCCTTTACATTTCACACCTGTAAGGTGCCTGGGAGAATGCACCCCTGACAGTGCACCGATACCGCTCACCCCCCTGCCATACAGCTGACACTTGCCTGTGAAGCAAACACCTTGAAATGATGAACCGATGTGTGTTGATAACTCAACCTGAGCTCGAAATGTTGACATGAACATGCTATTCTTGGACTGTTCCTTGTGATTAAGTTTCTGTTGGAAAGACCAGGCAGTCCCAACAGGCAAACCATTCCCTCAATTGATGTAGTTGGTAGGAACTCAGTGAAAAATTTTGTTTATGATGCACCAGGAGAAATAAAACCAGGATCACCATAGCTATTATCTGTTATAGCTATTATTACCAGTAGCTGTGATGTCTCCTAAACTCCTAAACTGACAGCAATAAGCAACAGTTCGATTTTATTCCATTTAATGCAGCTGGTATGACTGAATATCCACAGGGAATATTTCAGCTGTATGACATATCTCTGTCTTAGAGAGTCACTTTAAATAGTACAAGCAGAGGATTAGATTTAAATGATTTATTCATCCAATATACAAACCCAAAATATATAGACAAAATATGTAAAATAGAAGATACTTATATGAGAGCACATTGCTGAAAGCCAGCACGGAGTGCCATGGTGATACTTCAGGAAGCTGACAGGATATAATTTTACTTATTGGAGTTTTTTGTATATATTAAAACATTAAAACTTTCAGCCAGTTAAATCTTAACAATGAATGAAAAAAAGCAATTCATCTTGTTCCCACTTTTTCCCACGTCCAAACTTGGCTTATTATTTTGGAGCCTTAAATGGACATCTTTTTCATAATCCTCACATTTCAACATGGAGGATTGTCCTGGTTTGAGGCAAAACCACGACAAGGATCAAAAGTTGTGTAGGGAGTATTATTAGTGGATTTTAAGATGCCATGCTTTCAAAGAGTAAGATTGGTTATATGTTCCTTCTGTTAGTATAAAGAGTTGCTTTAAAAGTACTTCCATGTTAAAAGAGTGTTGATTTACTTGTCTTCCTACTAAGAAAATGGCTTTATCAGACCACCTTGTTCTTTGTTACATCTAAGTTTCCCTGACATATTTATGGCCCAGAAAAGGAATCACTATTTGGTAGTAATTCTGTGAGTTGCTCACAGTTTGTGGTTTTTTTCAGGAAAACAGACATAGATATGGGATAAGCAAAAGCACAAGCTAATAATGAATTCTGCTGACCCCCAAACAACTAGGGACAAAGAAATGAAGAAGCATGAATATATATTAATTTCTTGAAAACTTTGCTTCCCAAAATACTGTACGAAAAGATTCTTCAGATGTGCTTAGGCAGAATTTCAATGCTATACTTCTATCAATGTTAGCATATGAAAGGGAAGTTAGGTGAACAGTAGAGAAATGTAATTTCATCAAATCCATCTTTTTATACAAAAACATGTGATCTTCAGTCTTTGTTCCCTTAAAACAAGAACTGCTTTTTTATGGCTAAAGAATAAGAAATCAAACTGCTCTTCTGTTTAAAATGAAGAAAGTAAAAAATAAATATGTGTTGCATGCATAATAGCACATTGAAGACAGAAAAATCATGGTAGAGCAAGTGTGTTCAAAAAACATTGATAACAAGAAAACAAGATATGAAATAGAGAAAGTAAAATATACATATAAAACTGAAATTGTAATTATCATAAAGGAAGAAGAAAGCTAGTTAAGTCATTAAAAAAGTACCCTTTTTATGAGGCAGTTTTCTCATTAGAAGAAAGAGTGGAAGAATGTAAGAACACCTAATATTTTTCACTAGCCTGTCACTAAAGAGGAATACTAAATTAATTATTGTTCTAGAGACAAAGTTAGGGCATACCCATTTTAATTAATAGACTTAAAGAAACTGCCTTTTGATTCTAATATACAATGTATTATTGAGACCTATGGTATTTCTGTTAGTCTTCTACATACTGGAAAGCAATATTCTGCCTTCCTTATTATGAAAGGATCTACTGATAAAGATCTTTTGATGGTTTCTGTGCTTTCAGAAAAGATAAAAAATAAAGTAGGGAAGAATACAAGTCATGAGGCAATGAGCAAACAGCATGAGTTGCTTATTGCTAGCAAATCAAGATAATTGTATAGGGGCAAAGTTTTAATTAGTAAAGAGTATGCTTTGCTTTTCATGATGATTTAGATGTTGATGCTGATGACCAACAGTGGATCCTAGCATCTATGATTCTATCTGGTCAATTTTGTTCTCCTTAGAAGCAGTTTTGTAATAAATTGCAGAGTCAATAAGAGTCAAATTTGAATCCAATGTACTTTTTTTAGTAGTGAGGTTTTAAATCATTTTTCACAGTAGAAAAATGCTGAATCATCACTGGAACTTGTCTTTAAATGTAAATTACAAGTGAGTCTTAGTTCCTTTTAAATAATCTTATTTAAAGGCAATGAGGTATTCTATCTTAAAATGTGTTTCTTCCTAATGAGCTAGTCACAACTATTGTTAACACCATCAAATGATGGCTATGGAAAGTATGAGTCATGCACAAAATAGTAGGCTGTCCCAAAACTCTATCAACAGGATTGTGCTTTGACCTGAAGGCCATGTCTAGGATGAGAAAATTAGTGGAGTCACAAAACTCTTCTGGTTTTTTGGTTTCTCTGCTGTGTGCTAAAGTTGGTACTTGCAATATGACCTCTTATTCTCAGGAAAGTAAACTAGGCTAGCAGATCATTTCAGACAACCTACTGAGCAAAAATCAGGTGTTAATGGTCTGGCTGGGTCTGAACCAGTGACCTAATGGTGACAGGATGGCTCCTTGAACCATCTAGGTCCAACACCTCTAAGACAAAGATTCCTGTAGTTCAAAATATACTTTATGCAAAGTATAGGGCAAAATGAGAGTCTTTTTGTTTCCCCTAGAAATTTCTGTTTGCAGCCTGTAAGTGTAATTTCTGCATATTTATGCAGCATATAGAAAACATCTTTGCTATTTTGTCTGGATTATTAATAGCCCCTTATAAATGAGTATGTTTTTCTTATTCCATTATTACTTCTAGTTATAATATTTAGGGGTTAATCCATCACTGATATTGGATTTAGAAGTTTGGCATTATATTATATCATGTTATCTCAGTACATAAGAGAAGAGTCTTTTAAAACATTATTTCAGCTTCTTTGCTTGTGGGAATAGTAATGTGTATGAATGCAAGTAATGAGACTTCACAGCCTAAGTGATTCTTTCAGAGTCCAGTTGTAAATAGGTGGGAAACAGTGGGAACTCTGAATGCACTTTGCCATTAGTTGCTGTCCATAAGTTTTCACATTTTCCTTTCAGATATGGAACTATATGATTGTGCCCGATATTCTTACTTGAATATACTTGATATTCTCACTTGAAATGCGTGAGCTGTTTAAGGGAGTGTGTTCTGACATTTCAGTGTATGAGGCATTCAAATGTTCATGAAGCAGAGTTCACTTAGAACTTTAGATCATAACCTTTAAGTGGGTAGCTAGTTTGTTATTCAGTAGAGTTTCCTAATAATAATGTTTGGTGTTTTTTAGATGACTGTGTATTGTGTTTTCACTTAATCCAACTCAAGTCTAATGGAAGGTTTGTAAAATGGTCTAAAATGATTGCACTGAAATGCATTTTACTTAGAAAACCCCTTCCCACTGATATCAGTGGCAAAACTCTCATTAGGTTGAGTGGGGTCAAGATTTTATTCCTCATTTCCTGTGGGACAGAAAAGTATTTGAAAGAGCTTATAGGACTCCAAGACAAAAATGTGGATCCAGACTTCCAGCTCACATCTGAGCTTCTTCTGTTGGCAGAATTATGACTCTCAATCTGAAGTAATTTGAATTTGCAGATTCTGTAATAAAATTTTTGTTTGTACACAAAACTTAATTTTAACCTGCAGACTGAAACACGTACCAATTTGAGGCCTGTATCTCTTCAAAAGATGCAGAGGATCTTTCCCTTCTTGACTCCTTTGTCGTTCTCAGTCCAGCCAGTACACTGAGGCTGGATCTGCATTAGCAACAGTTGCGATAATGGATCTGCAAAGCAAAATAACTGGTGCTAGAGACACAGTGACCACACTTCTAACATTTTAGGAGTTTTGCCTCAGGTTAGCTCTAATCCATGCTATAGATATAATGCTCACTAGCAGCATATGGCATTAAGTGAGCTCTTGGGAATACATACTTCAGTTCAGATTCATCACAAAAGAGTCAAGTTCACGCTCCAGACTATGTCACAATGTGAACCAAAGCATGGTGGGTGAAGGTGGCCAGGACAATTTTACCTTCTCCATTTCGTGTATTTATATTCTTTTGTAGATTCTGATTTGTCTGTGACATCATTTGTACAAGAGCTTCAAGAATTCAGTGTCAAGAATTCATTTCCATGTCTGTTTATTCACTGTTAAACTGCAATGTATACTGAATCTGATCTTTCTTCTCTGCAAAGAACTCGTGTTCATGCAGTCATTGATCTATAAATACAGTGCAAACATGATGGGCACTGGTTTTGAATTATTTAGTATTGTTTATATAACTCATTTGAAATATGTACAAGTCATATGCAAAGAGAATCCTGCAACAACTTCTCAAGTCTGATAATTTGCACACTGTAAAACAGGTAGGCTGTGATTAGAATGATGTGAAAGCTTCAGACTCATGAATGCAAAGTATTTAGCTTTTTCCCTGAAAAGCTGGCTGGTCTAGTCAAAGCAGTAGTTTTTAGCAGTCATACAGTTAAGAATTTCACAGGGATTAAATGGTCTTGAAAAGTTTCTTGGGTGTATCAAGTAAACATACTTCCTTCAGCATTAGACATTCAAGTTATTTATTGCCTTCTGTTTATATTATTTAAGCCACAGATATTTATTCAAGGTTCATCTCTGGTTTTATGTTTTAATTC
>JAOXNG010000021.1:51357336-51369692 GCA_028566535.1 Scolopax minor
GCCCAAGATCATTGGGGTGTGGTGGGGTGTTGTGTGTGGTGTTGTTGGTGTGGGGTTTGGTTGGTGGGTGCTTTTTTTTTGCTTTTTTTTTTTTTGTGTGTGTGTTTTGGTTTTTTGTTTTGTTTTGTTTTGGTGGTGTTACGTTTTTTTGTTGTTGTTGTTGTGGGTTTTTTATGTGGTTGGACTCGATGATCTCAGAGGTCCCTTCCAAGCACAGAGATTCTGTGATTCTGTGATATTTTCACTTCAGTGTCTAAAATAGTCACTAAAATTCAATGATGGCACAAAAAATAGTAGACTGTTATCCACTATTATAATAAGTAGGTATTTCTCAATAGCTTCTTGGTGCTATTTATATTTAGTCACCTTTGCATATAAATTGATTTTTCACAGTAGATGGCTTGTCCCCAATCTATATTGTAAAACAGTATGACTGGAAGCTGTGACATAGCAAAAAAAAAAAATCTGAAAGAAATGGAAACAAAAACTAAATATTTAATATCCCAGACAGTGACTTTACTGTAGGAACATCTTTTGGGAAATACTAATTCACATAGCCCTGAAACATAAATGTGGAAACAGGTGTTCAGTTTCAGGTGCCCACATTTAAAAATTTAGCCTTAGATAACCTATGCCTCATTTCATATTTCTTAATGTAGAAATGTAAATGTTTATAAGGACTACTGAGTTTGTGAAGAGCTTTTTTTCTTACAATCTTTATATATTACTCTTTTAAATATATGTATAAGATATGAGCAAAATTATTTTCAAATGCTTTAATGTAACCTATTTAAAAAGCTATCTATTTATGCTATGAATCAAGAAAGGCCTATGCTATCTGATTACAAAATATGCTGCCCAAGTTTAATGTCAGTAACATGAGTTTAGGGCACAGTCCAGCCTGGAAGGAAAAAAAATTATCAGCAGTCTTCCTGTTGATTTAAATATATGACAAAGGTCTGTTACAAACACATCTGATAATACTAGTAGATCAAAATAGGGGTTTAAATTCCAATTGTGCTGTAGAATGATAGAATAGTTTGGGTTGGAAGGTCGTCCAGCCATCTAGTCCAACACCCTGCAAGATATAGTCAAGAAGTAGTCAGCAGTTTATGTTAGGATTAAAACTCTGTGTGTTTTAATGCTCTGCCATGTTAGCAGAATATTCTGTTGAAGACATTGAAGTAGCAGTAATTGTTTATTATTTGTCCAATATAGTGAGTTTAACAGGTTTTATACTTAAGCTGTCACCTCCACTTTCTTCTGTTAGATGAGTGACCTAGAAGAAAACAGCTGTTGCTGCTGTTATTAATTCAGATAGGAATGCCATAGCTTGTCATCTCTGTCCATGTATATGCTGTCTTCTACTGAGAGCTTGGGATCATGCAGCTCCTCAGCAGTGGCCAGAGTTGCCACAGTGTAAGAAGAGGGATAATAAGGGGGTCCCCACACTCTCAAGTATTTGCCTTTCACTCCTGGGGCACATTCTCCCAGATTTCATATTCAGACCTTTACATATGTGATTTATTTTCTTCTGATTGTCTTGTTTGTGTTTACCTGAAACCTCAACTCCAAAGGTATCTCAGACTACACTTTGGATTTTTCATGCAATATTGAGTTTATCCTTAGGCCTGAACACATAAATCTGTCTCTCTCAATCTCTTTCACAGGCTGGTCCAAGTGAAACAAATGAAAGAAGTATACACACTTGTAAACATGTCTGTTTATGAAATCCACTAGTTAATACTTCAAAATACACATTCTGAAATGTATTTTTAAGTTTTATCCTTAAATCAGTCTAGAGCACTGCAGTCAACATAAATACATTCTCATAGGCATTGTCCCTGAGCTGTCCCCTAAAAACAAACAATAAGGGAAAAAGGAGAAGCACATGTGATCCATCAGCAATGCAACTAGTATAGGAGGAGTTTAGCCTTGACCTCTCTCTTCTTCCATGTCTTCTAGTTCCTGGTCTCCTAGAACTTTCTTCGTCTACCCAGGCCTCTCTGCTCCTCCAATTTTATAGCTTCTCTGAAGGTGCACTTTTTCCAAGGGTGCCTTTCCAAGCCATAGTACTTTTAAATAAGTATGGATTGTTTGGATTGCAGGTTAGGTATGTTATTGTACAGTGTAGGCATATTTAAAATTACTGCAGCACCTTCATAAAAATGATGTTTGAGCTGATCACAATATAGGTTTCCAGTAGAGACTAACCATATACTGGAAACCTAACTTAGTTTAAAAGAAATGAAAAAAGAGAAAGAGAATCTCAAGGAAGGAAATAATTGCACAGTAAAAAAACAGTGGACTGGTAGAGATGACATAGACCTACAAAATACAAAACTGCAGTCTGCACCATCCATTAATTATAGCACACAAAATAAATGTTGCTTTGTTGTTTGTTATCCACAAAACACTATCACAGTGAAATAATGTTCTTTTCCCATTTTTATAACTTTATCAGGATCGCACCATTTTATCTCTGTAATAGGCTGTTGTACAATACTAAGTGTTTTATTTCTGTGTGTAATACCTAGTCAAGCTATATCACATCTGTTTGGATTCCAGCAGTAGAAAAAGTTTAATTTCTCAGCTGTAATGCAATGGGCACAATAGGTTATTCTAGATAGAATAACATTGTTTCTATCAAAATGGTGGGATTGTATCAGGAGGAGGTATTAGCTAGAAATAACAACTGAGTCCCTGCTACCCCCGCCAAGTACTTCTTCTGCCAAACTATATAGAGATGTCATAATTTTTTAAGATGTTATTGTGATAAAGAGACAAAGAAAATTGTTTTCTACTTAGGCATTCCAAACAATTCAGAAGATACTGAGGGTGTTTCATGTTGAGCTTGCAGTGCCACAGAGAGGTTGGATTAAAATACAGAATCTAAATAAAATAGATATGTGACACAAATGTGATGCTTTAAGTTATGTGGAATAATATATATAGAGAGAGAGTAAGTAAGTATATTTAATTGGGTCAGGTTAAGCTTAAAATGCCTTTTTAAGCCTCTTTTAAGATATAGTAGAACTTCATTAATTCTCAGTTAATCTGTCAACAATACCAGTCACTGATCTCCCAAGCTCATTTCCAAGCTTGTAGGGTTTTCCTGTAGACACTGGCACTAAGGAAACCTAAAAAGGGAGCTGCAGAACCTGAGATGTTTTGTAGTTTAGGACATTCTTACTCCTCTTTACAGGTTTCAGCTCAGCACATATATGAATTTATAGATATGGTTTTGAATCTATATAGCCACAACATTCTTAAATGAGGAAGGGGGTCTTTTTAGGACAAGCTGCAACTCCTACTACTAGCAGTTGCAGTGGTTGTATACCTATTCATTTTTTCAGTAAGAAAAAACAGACAGTGACCTTATGAGTAGGTTTTTAACATCCAAGGGTTGTAGTGAAACCATTTCCATCAGCCTTCTTAGGGGAGAAGGTTCTTTAGCAGATGAAATGCATTCTTATTCTTTTGAGAAAGAAGACTACAAGAATGATAATATCCTTGTGTCACCAACTATACCTCAGAAAAAGAATACAGTCAGGAAGGTTGACTGATGGGAAGAAATGAGAAGCTAAGTTCATTATCCTGTTGATGAGTTATTTTAACAATGAGTTCAAAGTTATTCTGCACAAAGTTAGTGAAGGTCAAGGAAGAAAATATTTTAGCACTAATGCACTAGTCTGTTATTTTTTTGAGGCTCTCAGCAACATGAAAAAGAGCGTGATAAACCACCCAAAGCAAAATCACAGTTCTATTTTTTTTCTTTTGGTAGTAGTAATGATGTTGCTTTGTTTTTGTCCATCAGAGAGCCAACCTGAATAGCTGAATAATTATCTCTGGGATAAGGTATCAATCATGAAAAAGAATATCGGGAGCAGTGTAATGAAGATGAAGGAGAATGTTTTTCAACAATGTGCCTTGGAAGAAAGTTTCTTTCACCCTTAAAGAGCAGATGAGAGTAAATGAGTCCATTGATAAAGAATCATGCTGAAAAAAATCAGGTTTTTCATCTTGTGGAAGAATCCAATTTTATTTTGTTGTTTTCATGCAGGTTGGGGTGAAAGACTGATTTTTATTTTTATATTCCTCGGATGCAATAATCAGATATATATCAATGAAGATATGACAAATATTTCTTAAATGGAAATTTTTTTCAAGGCAAAATATGTAACTGTTGGAATGATCTGAGAATCTAGCTTGCCACAGACATGTGGATCAGAGCTAAATCACTTTTTACATGTTCATTATCAGATTCTGGATCAATGTTAACAGGAGCAACCTTTTGCATGCCATATTATGATATGTCAGGCTAGAAGACCATTACTGGACTACTAGTATTTGGAGATACAGCAAGCACTTGTAGAGAAAAGCTAATACTTCCTTTTCTGTGCTATATTGGATGTCTTAAAGGAAGTTTGGATGTTGTGCAAGCATTAGAAAGTTCACAAGACTTAGTCAAGGTTTTGGGGTATTCTCAGCCACAGACAGAGAATAGTGTTCAGTGAGGAGCCCAAGCCAATTAAGGTATTCATTTCTAGCTGGTGCCCCTCAGATCACAACAGAATGCATCTAGCAACTGGGAACCCCATGGGTAAGATATTAAAGTCAACCAGAGTCACATGGGGTCTGTCTACTCCACCCAGTCCCACCAGCATATATCTTAGATATGCTGGTGAAAGTGTGAGGCTTTTATGTTTTTCACATTCATGACATGTCGGGTGCAGCAACTTAGTACACCATTTAGGAAGAGAACAGCTAGATTGCTTCAAGAAAGCCTTGGTTACTTTTAATATATTTGATTCAAAAGGACAAAGAAGGAAGTGTCTGTTTTCTGTTGTGCTGGAACCAAGGCTTATGACACTTAGGAACTGCTGCCTGATTCAACCATGCAAGGCTGCAAAGATTGCAAAGCATCACTCATGGTTTTAGCCCATGTCAAAACATCGAATTTGAAACAGAGGAATTCAGAGCTACCATCAGTGACCCTTTAAAATGATGGATGGGTTTTGAGAGTTGCTGGAACTTGTAAACCCTCTATGAAACTGGAAATCTACTATCAAAAATCCCAAACTCAATTGAGAGTAATTGTTTGTC
The DNA here is from genome assembly GCA_028566535.1 of Scolopax minor. Lineage (NCBI taxonomy): Eukaryota > Metazoa > Chordata > Aves > Charadriiformes > Scolopacidae > Scolopax > Scolopax minor. Next base: position 51,362,443 of record JAOXNG010000021.1, read on the forward strand.
ACCTTCACTTAGAAGAGCCTTAGAGAAAACAACTTTTCAAATATTCCGCAAGAAATGTTGAGACTTCAGCTAATCAACAGTTTATATATGTAAACTTTATATGAAAGGTGCGGCCATCTTTTCAGACTTTTTAAGATTTAAAACTCACAGTATGCCTGCCAAATGAAAGTCATTGAAGTCCAACATATGCAAACCTGCAAAATTAAAAGAATCAGTGATAAACTCTTACGGGTTTTTGGCAGAACACCTTTTATACCTTTTCCTGTGTATCAGAGTGGTGTCATTAGCAAATCTGTCAGCATGTGAAATGACCTTCCTATGGAAGAAGTGGCAGAAGTGGATGTATTTTGCTAGAAAAATAAAATAAAACAGCTCAGGTCAGTGTTTATGCCAGAACACTTCAGTTTCATACCATTTTTACTTTAATTAAGAGTCAGTGATCAAATAGCTTGACCATATGGGAGCATGTACACAATAGATCATAAAACAAAAAAGCATTTGAATAGATGACACTGATCTTATAAAAGTCAGAAGCCTTTGAATTCCTGGTGTGTTACAGAGCTTCTATGTGCCCATTTTGACTTGTTTCTCCTTCCTTCTCAGTGGGAAAAATTTTCAAAGATCCATTCTGTAAGACATACAAATAAATCACTTCAAACTGTGTTCCAAATACTTTATGAAAATATCTCTTACATTTCTAAGAGAAAAATATGAAACCAGTGTTGAATTCATTCTTATCTACCCACACACATTTTTGGACTGGAAAAGAGGAAAAGGACAACTTTACCTTTCAATTAATGAAGGCTAAAATACAGAGGCAAAGGGACCTCAAAATAAAGCTCTGATATCTTACAAAGGAAATATTCTGAAGTGGCCCTAAAAATGAGGAAACTGCAAAAAACAACACATCTGTATCTCTTTCATTAGGAAAGAAAACAAAAATGAAATTTAAGATAAACCTGGGGAAAACTACAGTTTTGAGAATAGCTGAAAGGCATCCTTGGCTTTCGAGTCTGATTTAGAGCATTACTTTACCAAATAGTAGATATTACTTTTCATAGGATAATATCTCTTCCTAAAGTTGTTTTGCTTTTCATAGGATAATATCTCTTCCTAATATTGTGTACATCTCCAGCAATACAGGTCAACTTTAGGGAACACATCTTGAGCTTATTTGGGGTTTCTTTGAAGCAGAAATTTGTATATTCTCCATGATGGAGAGAGAGTACCACCTTTATTGCATATGTAAGCAGAAGCTTTCTTATTATATAATATCAGTTTCAGTATGGACATTTTAGTATATAGGACAGCATATCAAGACTAAGATAATAGTCTTAGACAAGTGTTCAAATATCTTAAGAAAATCCAAGCTTGACACTAGACTCAGAAAACTTTGAATTTAATAAAACAAGATTGCAATTTTGGGGGCATCTTTTTTTGGTTGAGGGCATCAAACCAAATGAAACCTATGCAAGGTGGCTGTAAATTAAAGATTCTCATATCTCAAGAACATTAGTGCTGTCAATTCATTTCCTGGTATGCCACTACTTCTGATGTGTCAAGGACTTTCTAGCTGTCACTTCTTCTCTCAGAGACATAATTTAATGAGATGCTAAATTTAAATAGCATCATAGGCAAAATCCAGTAGTTTAAGTTGCTGGGGGAAACATTAAGTCGCTGGGGGATGGCATAGGAAGTCCTATGCCTTCGAAATTTTGATTTCTTAATTGAGAAAAAATTGATAGTGCACAAAAGTCTAGTTGCATTGGTGTAGGGACCTAAGATGCAGGTGTTAGACAGTGGCTGTGTAAGAATTTTTCCCAAGGAATACAGTCAGAACTTTTAAGTGCTTTCATTGTTTTCACTCATGAAGTGACTAATATGTGTGTTTTATTTAATTGGAGTTACTAACTCACCCAAACAAACCTCAAATTTGAGAATCTTGAAATTCAAATACTGCAAGTGAAATTAGTTTGTGAATGAAACATATTTTAGGGACCTTTAATATAGCTTGAAGTTGTTCAAAACTGAAACAACAAGCAAAAACTTCTTATTTGGATGTTCTTGATTTTCTTTTCACTTGTTTACTGTCTTTGATACTGGTCAGATTGTCATTGGTCTCAGATGTATTTTACAGTTCCAAGCAGGTCAATTGCTAGTCTGCAGTACTCACACTCTAGTGTTTCAATATGAATGGCATAACTTGGAAAATAAAAATGTTTGCCCTGAAGATTGTGATCCTCTGATTAGGAAATACAGGGTATTGTTAAGCAATCTGTAATTAAAAACCAAAGGAAACTAATGGAACACATTTTAAGTAGTAAATTTCTGTCACAGATTGTTTTCACCTTTGGGTCTTCTTAAAACTAAAGGGAGATTCTTTTTTTATCTCACTTGCATGCAACTGTGGATAATTATAATCCTTGAAATTCAGTTGGTAAGCGCATATATTTTTCATCCCTCAGAAAGCTTTAATTTCCTTAAAACACAGTGTGCAGAAGGATTATTTTATGTCCTGCATGGCATTGCAAGTGATTAAAAGAGAAACAAGTTGCCCTGCTTGATTCTCTCTGCTTGCTACGTGGACCTTGCACAGCAATGGGAGGAGGAAATCCGAGTTGCTGGATCACATTCTGTTTCTAAAGCAGCAGTGCTATAGAGCCACACAAATTGCTAGTGTGCAAAGTAGCAGAGATTGTAGAAAGCAATCAGCCACAGAGCTTAGTTCAGGCTGGATTAAGATGTGGGACAGGTTAATGAAGTACAAGCCACACAGTCCCATTCTCAGTATCTTCCCTCATATGAGACTGGCCCAGGGCATGCTCTCTTAATAATTCAGTTAATTTTTTAGAGTGCTAATAACAGTTTTGAGACTATTGAAATACACTGTCAGGGACTACCCTCACTGTATATGATACCTCAAGCAGCAATAATGTAAGCAAAAGTGTTCTGAAGCTGCATTGATTCCGTGATATATGGCTTGTGATCATATACTTGACTATAAACCTTGCACATCAAAATGCCTTACAAAATGAAAAAAAAGAGTTTCTTATTTTTTGGTAGATGATTCCTGCTTGGCATACATAAGCACTCATTAGTTCTCACAATCACTGACTGATTGGTTTATTCACTGATTGCTTTATAAATTGCAGAGCCTCTGAAATGGCAGAGTTGGGGGAATGCCATGCCATTCAACCCTCTGCCAGTGCAGACTGCTCCTTCCTGATCCCTCTACTTCATGCAGGCTCAGTTCAAATAGGTTCAGAGGCTACTGTTACATTATTTTGTAGTTGTTTGTGGTCTGTTGAAGAAAAGTCTCAAAAAATATGGCTTAGACACCAAGGACCTGCAAGGATTTTGGTGGGGAGTAGCAATCCTGTCGCTGATTTCAGTATGGTCATGGACATCTGGAAAGATGATCAATGACAACAAATGCCACTGAGGACCGCAAGCCACCTGCAGAAATAGGTAAATCTGGTCTTACTGTTATCCATAGAATTAATGGAAGTATTTCACCAGAATTCATACTTGGCAGCCATGTAAGCAATAGTATACCCAGAGGAGATATGCGACTGCACTTGTCCTCTGCACTAGAAGGTCGGGTTTCGCGCAGCATCAGCTTTAAAATCAGTTCTGGATGTACTAACTTATGTGTGTGCTCTGTCTAATTTCTGGAAGCCCAAACTCAATGGTATAGTACTCTCAATTCAAATCCAGCTGCACGTCTAGCGCAAATCCTGAACTTCTCCAGTGAAGATACAGTTAAATTTCTTTATAAATAATTTTCTCTATGTTCCACATACATAAATTCCACATACTGTCATCAACTGAAAGTAAGCTATTAGCTAGATTTTTCAGCCCATTGTCACAATAATAACTGGTGTAGAACTTAAGTTGTTCATGGAAGATACAACAAAGTTGAATTAGGAAGACAAAGAAAAAAACTATTTTAATTGAATTGTATGGGATTTTATTAAGGAAGCTGGTTTATGAATATTTTGAAAATGACAGCAAGCAGCCGTAGAGTGATCATAATATTGAAATGCACAGGCCTACACAGTCCAAAACTACTCAGATTGTTCCTGGCTTCTAAGGCACTTATTCTGTAAGGTTTTGCATGCACAACTGTTTACATCAACATTAAATGGTACAACGTGTAAATTTTTTCACTCAAGCAGAATAAAAAAGGAATATTTTCACAAAATATGGTTGCTAAATTTGCAGCACAGGTGTTCAAATATAAATATAAATACAAATATTGCATAAATACTGTCCTTGAAATGAAAAATGAACTCTTAGAGATGGATTAATAGATAGTAATGATTATTGAAGAAATATAATTAATTATTGAGAATAGTACATACATGGTAAAAGGCAGCTTTGGCTTATAGTTTGTCCAAAACAGATGTAAATTAGAGATAGAAAGCAGAATATGACAAATAGGATGAAGGAAAAATAGATAATAGTTACTATAAATTAGAATTTGTCAAGTATAGAAAATCAATAAAAGAAATTAAAGTTTGAGCTAAATTAATATTCATGGCTTCTAGAGATATGAAAAAAATAAAGGAAATAAAAATAACAAAGATGAGTATATCCATTGTTAAAGATAGCCTAAGTTTGGTTGCCTCATCTTTAGATGAATATTATTAGGTCTAGAATATTTTAGCTCTGTATTTGGAAGAAAGTAGCATAATGCATTTTTTTTCCACATGCAGACTTCTCAGTCTTTTACTGACTTGGGGAGACTGCAGAAATGTGTACGTGGTGTAGATATTTCTAAATAAATAGATTTGATAATGTGTATTCAGAAGTCCTGAGAGAGATAGATAAGGAGATCTAAAGTCTGCTGATGCTCTTTCTTATAAATCTTGGAACAGAGGAAGTTCTGGTAAAAGGAAATAACAACAATGATGAAGCATTAGCTGTTGTTGCAGTAAATAATATCTTTTCCCTATTAAGAATGTGAAGCAGGATGTCCCAAGTAACTCTATGCTGGTTAGCCTGACACCTACCCCTGACAAAAACAAGAAAGTGCCAATGAAATTAAATTAATAAAGACTGAAAGGGCAAGAAAGTAATCAATTTCAGACAGCGTGACTTTATAAAGAGAAGATCTTGTCAACAAACTTGATTTAAATCTCAGACGTAATGACATATTTGGTTGATTAATATAATTGGGTAGCAACGATACACTATGATTTATTGCAGGGGGTTTGACTTCGTAACTTATGACATTCTAATGTACTGAGCAGATGTCAAAAAACTGTTGCCAATGAGAAATGATCCTGCGTGGAAGTGATTTCATTGGACTTTTATAGACATTGGTACAAAGCCACATTTTAATCAATGATCTGGAGGTGAATGGAAATGGCCCATCATAGAACTTGTGGATGACACAAAGACTGGTGGGGTACTGTAAACAAAGATGCAGTCTTTCTCATCAAGTGAGATCACAAACAAAGTGCACTTTAATATACATGCACACCTGTACTACTAACTCTCAAATACAGGACTACATTTAAGAAAGTGGTGACTTTGACTAGGATCTGTGGGTCAGAAATGCCATGGAACTACCCATGCACTCCCAGGATGATGGAACGGGAACAGGTATTCCTTAGATGTGAGAACAGGGATGTCATGACTGGGAACGGTTGAAAATTTGAGAAGGATCAGATAAGAGCCACAGAATTTGTTCTAGAATTGGAAAAAGTGCCTTAAAAAGTTCAACTGCTCAATTCATTTAAATAAGCAGAAGAGACTGAGAGGTGATTGATCCCCTTCCTGGGGAAGTTGCTAATGGGTATTCTAATCCATCAGATAATTTTAAAACCTAATAATATAAGAGTTTAACAAGAACCAGTGTCTGAAAACTGAAGCCAGACAAAACCAAATTGGACGAAGATTGAAAGGCCAATCTTGCACACTTGCAATCTTGCACACTATAGCTTTTTAAAAACACAATTATTATATTTGCACAATTAATGAATCAAATATTTTCACAAATGATAATACAAATATTGCACTTACATGACAAGTAGTGTTAGACACAATACACTGATCTTAGCAAAGCAGTGCATTGGACAGTCTGAGTGCTTTCTCTTCCCCCTTGTTCTCTCTGAATGAATGCTGACTTACATAAGAGCATTAAAAATATTATTTTGTTAATTATTACCTAATTTGGAAGGCAGATTTTTAAGGTAGAGGTGATATTTCATATATATAAAAAACTTTTTCTCCAAAAAGTGAGTACACTTTGATCTTAACTGCATTTTGTGCTTGTTCACTCTCCCATTGTAAATGTATAATTCCATCCATTTTTATTTGTGCTAATGTTCACTAAAAAAAATTGCGTGTCATTTCACAGAAATACTTGCAGAACACATTCAACTCTTTAGCAATAAAGTCTCAAATAACAATTTTCATTATGACGTATTGTAAATAGAAGTGACCTCTAATACAAAAGTCAGGCTTCAGATATTCATGTTTATTTTACTTCTGGAGAACATACTTGCTGTCTTGCAACAAATAAATGCTTTTTTTTCTCTCTTCCCCATTGTCTGTGAGAACCAAACATCTCTACTGGTAAAGCCTGTGATGGTATTCAGTTTTTATGACTGAACACTGGTAATTTTTAATGTCTTAATTACGAATGGAAACAAATGATGTCTTACTTGGAAAAGGCAGTAAACAGGAAATTGCCTTTGTGTGCAAGAAAGAGATCTATAAAAAGCAAACCCAGATAAGTCAAATTATACCAAAAAAAAAACCCAACTATACTTTGCTTGTCAAAACGATTGCAGTTTTCATCTATAAAAAGATGCTTCTGGGTGGTGACTCAAAACCCCTACATTTGCTATTTCAGATGTAATTTTCCTCATTCCATTCTCCTCTGGTGTCAAGAGTATAAAAAGAGACACACAGATTGCACACTGCCTCAGCAGACATTCTGTGAGCCAACACAACCTTTTCAGAACTAAATTCTTTGCTTTCGTCATACTTGGAGCTGTGTTGGGCACAGGATTTTCCTGAGTCTGAAGGTAAAAATGTACTGCAACGTCAGGAAGGACATTGAATTTGGCCATTCTTAGAATAATTTCTGCCAGCCAGGGGGTACCTGGACTTTGGGGGCATGGGGGCAGGACATGTCAGTCTTTAGTGACTACAGAAAACCTCATCACCTCCATTTTTCCATTTTTTCTTGCCTTTGGCAGGGAGAGCATTGCTTTGTTTATTATTGGGAGGGGGGT
>JAOXNG010000021.1:51373834-51387453 GCA_028566535.1 Scolopax minor
CCCTCCACCTGACTTTGGGAAGGGGACACCATAAATGAAGTATTCATCACCACTGTAAGAGTTATTTCCCTTCATGCAAATGGTGATAACCACATTAATTTTCAGAAATGGGATTAAAAATAAAGAGAGATTAAAAATAAGACATCCCTCTGTATTATCTTCCCCCCGAAAATTACAGAGGGGAAGGAAATTCAGGGCCTTATCAACATGTAATTTGCATTCCAGAGCACAATTCACAGCCCAGACAAAGAACAGATAAGAATTTGATTCGGGGCTGTTGCCATTTTCTGATATGCTGTTTGTTAGGCAGGATAACAGTCGTAGCCAGAGTCTGACATTTTTCAATCAGAGCAACACTGACAGTTAAGAAAAGCTCCTCAGTTTTAGCTGCTTAAAACGAACAAGGTTTCACAGCACATAACTCCATCAGCCTCACTTATTCAAGCAGAAAAGTTGGCCCATCATGAGAAAATAAATGGTAGAAATGAATTCACAAAATTCTGTTACCCTTACATAAACCAAACAGAAGGAAATAACGTCCCTACACAAAAGGGGATGATTTAATTTGCAGAAAACAAATTCCAACAGTGTTTTCTTATATACATGTACATAGAAAAGTAGAAATATCCATAACTCTTCTTCTCCTGTACTAGCTTGGAGTCTTTTATCAACATCCTCTAACAAAAAGTTTATGGTTCATAATGGATGTACTTAAAACCTGAAAGAGGAACAAGAAATTAATATATCCTTTTCCAAGCAACAGCACTTCAAGAAGAAAGGAGATTTTAAGTCTTCACTCACATTTTAGAGAAATTATTAATTTTATCTACAGCAGAAATACGACTGTCCCACTTACAAAGAATATGACATTGAGCTCAGAGAGAAGTTTGGAACTTGCAGCATATAAATATAGAGCAAGTTCTCAGGTTCCACAATACAGGAAATTGGACCAGATAATGACAACAGAACCCTCCAGCACTAAAACTTGTGTCTCTATGCAAATACAAGTTTGTTGATAGCAGTAAAGAGATGTTTTAGAGCAACAGGATAAAAGACAAAATCTTAACTCTTCCAGTTAGAACCCTCCATTTCAAGAAAAATCCAACAAAAATAATTTTTATGATGCTGTACCACTACAGAGATCATCATTCATGGTCCTCAGGAATATGGTTTAGCTATTTTTATTTCTTATTTATTTTTTTGTCAGAGTTAGGTTGATGGTTGGACTAGATGATCTTTAAGGTCCCTTCCAACCTAGACAATTTCATGATTCTATGATTCTGACATGCCACATGAGGGATTTCAGTTTGCACGTTTCAGAAGTTTCTGAATTACTTTCTGCTATCATTCAAAAATGCAGGGGATAAGACTCAGGAGTTGTGTCATACTACAGGTTGCACAGTGAGTTAAAAGTAGAACCTGAAGCAGAAGTAAGTGCTCCCCTAGTTTCCACTTCTTAGATGGGAATGATATGGGTGTTGGAGATGATTATCAAAGGTAAAAGTACTAGTTCAACAATGGTATTACAGCATTATTGTCTCAACAGATGTAATAATAAAAGTAATAGTTGTCATCATCATTATCATCATCATCATCTATGGATGATAGAAGCAAATCTATACTTCCAAAAATGGATGTAGCAGTCATAATGGCTTCCACACATCAAAGAAGCCCTGCTAGTAAACCAGGTTTAGTTGCAAATCTGTAGATGTTCTTTGGCTGCTTCACATCCTGTTGAAAACTCTTCTAGTTTAATTAGAAATGTATGCTGTTACTTTTTAATGTTCCTCATAAAAGGTGACCAACTATTTCATTTGAATTCTTGTCATCATTTAAAAAATAATCAAGTTGTAAACTATTCTGTAGCAACTTGCATTTTTACTTAATTGAGTAGTTCGCTTACATTTGACTGAAGTACATTTACCTATGTTTCTGGTTAATGATGTATACAACTGTTAACCAGCTTGGGAAACAGGCATTTTATTATTCTATCCACTGTGACAAAGTTTCTGCAAAACCCTTAGAAACCCTTAGAAAAGTGGGAGGGCATACATACATAAGCAGTCTGGTTTCCTCTGTTTGAGAAGTAGCTACATAGAAAATACTAATATATAAAGTGTAACTGAATTTTTAAATGAAATTTTCTGATAAGTTTGGTCAAGATTATAAATGTTGAAAACTTAATCTGGAAAGAAACTTAAAAGCAATATATGGCTTCACTTGTATTTTTTTTTCTTTTAAAAAAATCCGTTGATCAGTGAAATGTCTACTTGCTTTAATTTCCACATTAGCCCTTACTGCACAGAAGAAACAGCTCCATGCTGGTATAAAAGATCTTAATTAAAAATTTGGTTTGAAATTTACTGGGAAGAAGAGCAGACCTGGATTGCCTTATTTAATTGCCCAGACTGTTATTAAAAGTAAACTGCAAAATTTAAAAATAATGTCAGTTTTACAAACTAAATGGGTTTGGGTTTTTTAATAGATTATGGAAGAAAGGCACCTTTTAACCTGTTCAAATCACATTTAAAAACTTTCAGCAATGAAAGCAAAAGCAATGTGAAAAGAAATGACGGAAATAAATATGCTCTGAGGAAGTTCAGGGGTACAAAATGTACCAAGGTATGTAGCATTATATTTTGGCTATTGTTCATGGTATAACTAAGAGAGAAGTTCATCTCCCTGTTTCAAATATCGCTTAAAATATTTTTTGATTCTGCTTTTCAGCAGAAAAGCAAGATGGGGTCAACTTTATGAGAATGGATGTGTTACTCAGATTTATAAAGATACATAGGAGTGCTATTGATCTGGAGGAACTGGAAGAGCCCCCGTAATGAAAAAAGAGGTTAAGTGCTGTCAGGAACTGCTGTTTCTTTAAGCTGATACTGAAGGCTGTATAATTTGTAAAAGGCTGGGGAGAAGAATTAGTTTTGGAGTCCTTAATTTTAAATTTGGGTTCAAATTCTCATTCTATACATAATTTTTCATTGCTTAATGTTGTGCCAGACATCTTTTTACACAGTCAGCATCTCATATATGAAGCATGAGTTCCTGTGGTGCTCCTCCAGTGGGGGCATCATAGCAGATGCAGTTCAGTGCAAATGAAGTTTAAAGTGAGGAATTCTCTTCTTTTTGAGTTATTTCTGGCATTGACGTGGCCCTCAAAATTGTTTAATATGCCACAGGGTAGATCAGCTTCCTGCAGCTCCTGCAGTCAGCTGGTACTGCTGTCATGGCATGCACTAGCACCTCGTTTTTGGCTCTACTCCCCAACACATTCCTCCTGCCAGAGCTTGTTGGCAGCAGTGGTGGGCAGTACCAGTGCCAGCACCGTTGCCCTGATACCAGCACCACGATAATGTCCAATTCTAAATCTGTGTGACAGTGAATTACAATGAGTATGTGTTACTGTGCTCCTACCTTAGCTACCTGAGCAACTCAACTCACCTGCCTGAGTCCCACCTGACCCTGCAGCACCTCCAGCCCCTGCCCCTCAGCCTGGCACTGGCACATGCCTGGACCCTGCACTGAAGGTGCAGACATGGTGGGACATGCTTCTCCCTGGGGGGCAATGGCTGCGCTGCACCAAGCCTGGGGTACACCAAGCCTATATGGTGTCGCAAGCAGTGGCCACAAGCAGGTCCCTAGGAAAGAGTTTGGGGAGAAGAAGCAACAAGGATACTGTCTCTTATGCCTTTTCAGACTCTACTTAGCTGAGGAGACTTCCCGAGACTGATGTGTCTGTAATTATTTCCATTGGATTTTTCTTCCATGTACATGACAAGACTCTCCCGCAAAGGCATAGATTTTTAGCTTGCATGACATCCTTTAGCAATAAGGACAACAGATGTACTTTGCATGGCATAATGACCCGCTTCCTATCAACTGCATTGAACCTCATTCCTACTGTCTTCATTTGATACTCCCAAAATCTTGCATTGAATCAAGGTAAACAGCCGCAGAATATACACCGAATTTAACCTGTCACTTTATCATCCATCTTGTAAAGTTATTCTACAGTTCTTCACAATCAGCCTTGGTCCTTCAGTCTCTAAACAAAAGAGTGTCATTTGCAAACTTTCTGACCTCACTGCAGTCTCCTGGCTGGGGGTGACAAGCAGCAGGGCCCTGCAGCACTCCTCTCGTGTTGCACTTGCACTGGAAAAACTAGCTGTTTACTCTCTGCTTTGTGTCTGCCTGCAGAATGCCACCTTCTCATTTCTCTGTAGGCCTAAGCTCTAATAGTAGAGTCTGCCCAGTGCCTTTGTGAATGCTATACCATCCCTGTGAGCTAACAGCACATCTCTCTGCCAGCAGCCCTCTGCTGCTCTCGTACACCTGGATCAAATTGCTCTACGTGCACAAGTTTCCCTATTTCATTCTGGGACATTAAATACTGCAGTATTTAACTTCTGTGCACCCAAGTCCTTTATTGGATCTATCCTGAAGTACACACCAACACTGTTCTTTTGTACAGAAACAGTAGAATAGAAAAGCATTTGAAGGTACTACCTTTTTGCAGTCCTTTACTGGGAAACCCAGCTACGCTTCTAAAAGAATGATAAATGTTGGGCTGAGGTTGTCTGCACAGTCAGAAGCCTGAAGTCTTTCTTTTCCCCAGTCTTCCCCTCATACTTCTCTCTCATCAGTATGTCTTTGGATCTCTGAAGACATCTATCACTGAAATGGGGAAGCTTATGTGGGAGATAGAACTCAACGTGCTCGGGACCCAGGGTGAGACCTGCTGCAGAGTTTCACTCTCAGTTTTCTGCAGGTGAATCTCAGCTGTGTCCACTGCACTTGAAGCTGCAGCATCCCCTTCACAAACCCCCTTCCAAACACACGCCAGAGGGGATTGCATAGTCCTAGAGGTTAAGTCAGTTTTAATAAATGGCTTCATATTGTTCAGAGAATATGAAAACCTCTCCCCAGTGATTAGATTTAGAAGTGAAATTCATTTATTTACTCAAACATGATTCTCATAAGGAGACTGAAAGACAAACACTGTGAAGATTAATCATTATAAAAGGGTAATCAGAGGAAATAAATGTAAATTGACTTATCTTTTTAATACAACAGCCATTTTCCCTAACTGGACAGCAATACATTCTTACTGTATATTACAGCTAGACCACCCACTATCTAGAAGCCATAAAGCTGAACTGCCCCATTTTTTCTTAAAAATAAGCATGCTGAAAAAAACATGAAAGAATTTTCTGCCTCTGGAGGTAGATTTTATTAAAAACAGACCAAACCAGATAGTACGTATACTCTCTCTACACACACACACATATACACCCACAACTATACATTATATCTATATATACATACTTAGTTCCCATATACTGAAATAGAATGCAGTAATAATTTTAAACAGAGAAGAGCTGGTGGCCAAGACATTAGATAAAAATGTCGGAGGAAAGATAAGTCCTTCAGTGTGTCATTACAAGTGTCCCATTACTTCCATATTTCTTTCCAGCCCGTCAACTGTTAGTGGCCCTGCAGGCTGCAACAAAGTTCTCAGAGAGCCCTCCAGATTTTTAAGAACTCGTCTCCTTTCTATGAGGACTTAGCTGTGGGTCTGCTCCCTTCTTCAAGCAAGTCCCCAGTACCTCCTGGAAGAGTCCCACCCTGTATTCGTGTCCTATTTGTCAGGTCCCACTCCGTACTCCTGCAGCTTTCCCTGCATCCACACGTGCCAACCCCTGCTCCCCTGGGGGTGTACAACAGGACATGGAGGGCAGCAGCCATGACAAGGGAAAATGTAGTTTTCCTGTTCTCCATTCCAAACATCTTCAACAAAACCACAATGTTGTGGTGACTACAGAGTCAACTGCAAATGGAGGACCTGTTTGTACCCCCTGTTGCACACATAATATGGCAATGGTGCAAAAGCTCTGTCCTTAGATATTTATTTACTATGCATTTTATGTGTATGGCAAATGGGCTATGTTTGATGTGTCAGTCTGTTTGCCCTTATATCGTGTACACTTGCCAATGCCCTCTGCTGTAGTCAGTGCAGTAGTATACCAGATCACAGCCTGATTAATCAAGAAACCATAAAACAAATACCTTTAAAGTGTTGCCATTTTGTCATCTCTGGGGGACACTCTACATAAGTTATGAGCTCTCATAGTATTAGACACAGGGGATTCATGGCTTACCAGCAGTGAGTTAATAATGGTGTGAGGAAGAGCGTATTTTTAGGTTTCGTCTTTGTAATTGGCTTTTTCGTGATGGCTTTTGAGATGGCTCTCATTTGTTTATGACATCAAAATTCTCTCTCTTGCTGTGGTGTCACAAGCACCATCTTGTGGTCCCACTGCGGATGAATCGGTAACAAGGTTGAAAAGAAACAACTTCTACCCAGCTACCTTGCTAACCAGCACTCATGAAAAGAAAAATCCTTCCCAGAACAGAATGGGGATCCTTTAATGGGAGAGAGATTTGGGAGTTGTTTTTAGAAAAGTCCCTAAAGCTTTTGGACTAAAATACAGCTGCAGTGCTGAAAGCAAATCAGATGCTGGATTGTATTGCTGGGGTAAACAAAGTGGAGCAAAGCCTGGGAGGGGACAGTCTTCTTACATAAGACACGAGTAACATTGCATCCAAAATGCTATAACCCTATTGTGTCCTGTGCCTCAGGGTATCATTGCTCTTGAAAAAAAGGAACAAAGCAGAACAACCAAAATGATAACAAGTTTCAAATATTTAAGCACTAAAATGTTGGAAAATACAGAGTTTTCATTCCATGGAGGCAAGGGGGGAAAGAAAGGAAAAAAACACCTTTAGAGTAATTTATTGAAAATGTTTGCATTTAGCATAGAAAAAGCTAACCTGGATGTAGGTGCATGGCTTTTTCCACAGTCACAGAGAGCAAAAAATGAAGCTAAGTAATGTGAAAATCAGATGATAGAAACATAATGAAGGTTAATGATCACATAAAATAGGTTACCAAAAACCTATTGAGGGCCTTTAAAGATATCTCTATGCCTTTCAGAACATACAGCAGAAAAAAAGATAGAGAGTTACAGGAGCACGAAAGAAAATGATATAGAGAGTATAAAGAGGAGCAGATTTAACAATGGGACATATCACTCTGTTCTCTACTCTGTAAGTCCTTTCCCTGTGTTCATCACTATGTATCTGCTCCGCGTTCCTGTTCCCTCTTTATCAGCAGACTTAGCCTGTCAGGCACTGTGAGATGAGCTCACCTTTTTTTTATCCTGATTTTATACGGAAATAAGTCTCATGAAATAGCACTATTTCTGTGTCACTGCTGATCTTTCGCACCTCTGAAGTAATTTGGTAACTTGTGGGGCCAATTTTAACCATAGGTTACCAGATATATTCCACAAATTTCATGAAAAGGTAGTGGGTTAGAAGACAGAGTCCTTTCAAATGTCCTGAGCTGCATTAGGAGCTCAAGCCTGATTAAACATCAGAAAATCCATATCATCTCTCAGACTCATTATACAAATGTCTGCAAAACTTTCTTCTTGATTGCTAATGCCCATAGAAAAGCGTTCTTAATTTCTTTCATTCCAGAGAGCTCCTAATGGGGAGAAGTTTTTTACTTTGGATCAAACTAAAGAAGACTGAATATATCCCAAGGCCCTGCTTGGTATTCTAGCTGTACCAACTGGCCCAGTAAAGGATATTATCTGCATCCAGAGATCTTGCCCCTGAAATAGATACTACTTTTCAGCAAATACATTATGAAATAACTGCATAAATACCAGGGGTGGATTTATAATGTATCTTTACAGCTGAAATAAGATTTCAAGAAATTCTTACTATGTGCAGTCTTGCTGGTATGCTGTTTGAATGTTGACGTGTTCAGTCATTTGTCTGCTTTTGTATCAAAGCTGTAGTTAGTCTTGTACATGAGTTTTATATAACTATAACTCACAGAAAAAAAAAAAAAAAGAGAAACTCTGTCTTGAATGTGAAGTACTTCACTAGTGTGAAACCCACTGTTTCAAGAGGACATTAATTAAGACTTTAATGACATTAAGTCATCCGGTGAGATATTTTTAAAAGCCAAGTTGCAATCAATATTTGGACAGTTATGCCAGACAAAAACAATATTTATTTACAGATAGAGCAAAGAGGCCAGGCATTGTTTGTTCATTGTGGTGGTCTGGACAAAAGTTTCCCATCTATTTTTTCTGTAATTGATGATCCAACAAAATTAGAAAATATTTTCTGCTTTCAAATAATATGGTTGAGAAACTTCATTAACAGCATTTTTGAAAGGTTTCTGCAGGAGAGAACTGGAACTTTGTGGTTTAATATCTCTTAGTATTTAATCCCATATAAGTGAATAGCCTTTTTTCACAAATGCAAAAGACAAAAACACTGTAAATCCGGAGCAGTCCCTGATACTTGGTAAACATCATGCAGGGTTGTAAGAATTCAGAACAAATTAGAATTGCTTAAGAAATGAATAGTGATGACTATTGGTTTATAACAATCTTTTGAAAAGGATTCCATATTTTGAACCCACTAAATTATATTTGATGTACAGATTATTGAAAACATTGGATTATTCTAGTTACAGATACCTATATGAATTAAACTACAGGCTGCAAAATTTGTGTCTATAGAGGGCTGTGGTTCGATCTGGCAGATTAACTATGGCATTCCAAATGCCAATCAGATTTATAAACAGGAGTGTGTCTTGAGAAATATTAAGGTGCATTTAAAAAAGAAAAAATCTTTCCAAACTACCTCTTCCATTAGTTCATTTTTGTTTTAATGAAGAACCTTTTGGGGAAATTGCTATGCTTGAATGCATGAAGGATGTACGTGACATTTTATTTCATTCACCTGTGACCCTGCCTATTATTCTCCCCAGCAGTCCAGAAATGAAACATTTCATAAGCTATTTGCTCTTTACTGGCCATTTAATTATTATGCACCTCATTTCTTTTGTTTAGTTGTTAAATTAAAAAAATATATTTAATCTTCTTTGAGTTTGGGGCTATTTTATAATTTCATAGGCTATTCCGAGGTGTGTATGTTACTGTAAGATAACACTGGCAGGTCACTAAAAGCATTTGCCTCTGCCTCGTTCTTTACAACACCCACAAGGCATGCATTATCTCAGAGTGCCACACGTCTTGTGTTCAACCTTACAGTTCCTGTGGCTGGTGGAAAAGCTTACTGTCAGGGTCTTAACAGAAATACTACTTTTATATGTTTATAGCTCTCCTATTGTCTACAGTTTGGTCTTAGATGTACATCCATGGTAAATTTGATGTGTATAATAGGAAGGCACTCAGACCAAAGTCAAGGAAGGGATAGGCAGAACACTAGTTTCCATTGAAAATCTGTAGAATTGTGAACACGTTTTGATTGCAGAGCTGCTAGTGGGCTGAGATGGCCCAATAGCAGCACCACGATCACCAATATTTCAAATTCATTACTGGTTTAAGAAAACAGTTCAGTAGAGGAGACATTAATAAAACCAGATTTACAAACACTTGCTGTAGGTTGACTCATTAATTATCAGGTGTAAAAAACTGACATATTGGGAAGGCCTCATGTAGATAATCACATGTGTTTTAATTGCTCTCTGTTATATATTTCTAGTAAAACCTCTTAGAAAATTTGAATTAAATAAATTTGCTGTGCACTAGTAATAAGACCTAATGGAAAATTTTACTTAAGCATCTGCTTATACTTGAGATCATTTCAGTGAGACTATTTAAATGGTTTAAGTTAAGCTCATTCTTAATGAGAACTTAATGTCTAGCTCGCTACTGTCAGGCATTAGACATTGCTCTCATTAAGAATTATACATCTTAATTCTTTGCGTAATGTCATGTGTATGTATCCTTAGAATTCATTATGCAAGACAAAAACATCTAATTAAATCCAATAGCAACAGTAGCATCTGTCAAAAATCAGAGAAATTCCTTTTCTTTAAATGAAAATTTATTAAAAAATAGCAAATGTGTACTTATTCCTTGACTTCAAGGGCAATTCCTTTCTTTTATCTATTGTCACATTGCTAATTCAAGTAGCATATACATTATTATGAATGCAGAAAATCATAGGTTTGCATATTGTAAAGTTATGTCCCTTTGGACACTTGTATGTGATTCATCACCAAAAGGTGCTGTCATGTAGTTCTTTGTGTGTGTATGTACTGGGCAGATGGCTAGGTAGTTATTTCAAGTATCCAGGATGGTGGACAAGCTAGAGCAAATAGTTAATTCTGACTTTCTAATCTTATATTAACAAATGATGAGCATTTACCAAATTCCTGACACTGACTCTGAAAGCATGAAAGTCCACAAACAGAGACTCTAAAAAATGAGCTGAGCTTAAGCATGGGATTCATTTCCAACTTGTTCCTTGAACATGAGATCAAACAAAATGTTGATACAAACCTTGAATTTTGCAGCTTGAGACCTTTTTTAATTTGAAAACACAACACTTTCTTGTAATGGAAAATAGAGAAAACTTGAACTGTAAGTCAAATTGTATCTTTTTCCCATTAATAACTACCAGGTTTTCATGAACTACAATTTTCTCATATTGCAGCTGAGAAAAGTGATGCACACTTGATTCTCCAGTGGGAAAATAACATATATCACAACTTACAGGGGTAAATTAAAGTCCATCTCTATTTGACAATTGTGATTTTGCTACATGCTTTGCCTCTTTCTGTTTTGCTGCTTATAGAAAAATTCTGACCTCCTGTGTATCCAAAAATCAGATTGAAGTCAGAAGGAGCTCGTGGCGTACAGTTGCAGTAAACAGTATATAAATGTAACACAACATAAGACTCAAAACAAGGTTTACTAATGATCCTTATTTAATAAAAAGCTACAGTAATACCCCCAAATACTGCAATAAGACAACTGGGAGCTGTAGTGGTTTGGGGCCATTATTGTTGAGTGCTTTTAATACAGTTTGCAAAAGTAACCCCCTCTCTTTTCATATCAGTGAGACCTGAAATCAGACAGTTCTGCTGGTTGCAACTGTAGCAATAAAACATGAAAGAAAAGTGTTGCACAGATCCAGTCATGTGCTGATGGATGGCTGAAATCAGTGTACTGAAAGCAAGGCTGCTGCCAGGGGTGTATTGAGATCAAGCCAACGAAATACATTCATACTGCATCTCCATAAGTAGTCATTGTATTTTAACAGACCATCATTCTAATAATCTCATTTTCATCTTTTTTTTTTTTTCTTTCTGCTTACCCTATAGTACACTGTAGACAGCAAGGAATCCAGTTTGACTACTAGAAACCAGATGAAACTGTAGCCTTGGTTATTAGATCCCTTTTTTCTTCAAGTTTTTTCATTTATAGACTGAGTATATTTGATCTGGGAACTACTGAAATCCAAACACAGAACTCTGCAATGACATGCTTTGAAATCCCTGTACCTGTTTGGAAATACTGTGTTTCTGCTAGATTTTCCATTTAATGTAAGAACAATTTCCAAAAGTCTTAAAAAAGATGCATTTGGGTAACGGTGCTCTCCCTCAAGCCTACAAGGTTGTGTGCTTGTGTGACTATTACTGTAACAAGAGCTTTCCTGTGGTTCAATATCCACTTAGCATTGGATTTTCAGGTCATGACTTAGAGGCAATTACTGTGTACTCTTAGTGAGTTGGAAGCTGAATGCTATATTCCCTCTGATTACATCTCCAGAAAGTATTTGCCAATAACAATCTGAGCACAGATTCCACAGTGATTAATATACTAGTAGTGAAATATAAAAAGGGCATCACTCAAAGTGCAAGTTCATTGGTCAGTTTATAGCAAACTCTTCTCTTGAAGAACATTTCAAGAAAGCCTCCAAGCATGTGACTATACCACAGATCTACTTACAGGTCGACTTTATTGTTAATTTGCAATTTAAGTGTCAAATTCTGTGCCCAGTCAGAGAGATATTTAAGTAATTGATAGGCTCCTAATTCATGTTGGAAGTATTGAACATGCTCTGCTTTTGAGATGATGAGAAGTAGCATCTGCAGGGACAAAAGCATATGGGGAGTAACAGATCTTTACACCCTTTAGAAGAGCTTTTGGGGTCCAGGGTTTGCCTTCCTTGAAGTAAGTTCCCTACTTATTATTATGAAGAGAAAAAGCATAATACATAGGAACGAAACTATGTTCTGGAGCTATCTCGCTCTCTTAATTCAGAATATTTTTGCCTCTGTATCTTCTAAGCCTGTCTTAAAGTTGGCAAAATAAGCACTGTTGACTAACAGAGTTAAACCACATCTCAGGATTCGGGGGCAGCATGAAGAATAAAAGGGAGAATTTTTTTCATGTTTGGTCTTTATATGTGAATATAATACGAATGCATAAATGTCAGAAATAAGCTACTGGGTAAAAAGGACCTTGATCTGACCCAGAATGGCTGTTCTGCATTCCTGATCCCCTTTCGGTTGCCTTTGCAATTCTGCAGGGAGATGAGAAGATTATGGTAGGTTGAAGGCAATTAAGGGGATTTTTGCTTTTCTTCTGTCTTTTCAAAAAGTATGTCTCAGCAGGGCCGGAGAGTACAGTCTCTTAGTTCTGTCCTACCATGGCTCTCAACACTTTACCTTTGTTTCAGCTGTTCTTTACAGAATAAATATAAACAAAAAACTGACCAGACAGCCCTGAATGTATCCTACCTGTATTCATAGCTCTCACTCCAGAAGGTTTTCCTCCTTAACTCTGTTTTTCCCTAATTCTGGGAGAGAGAAGTGAAGGTAACTGCCTCTGGTATCACGGAGGTGCTGGTGAGCCCATGGCCCAGCTACAGCCCCCTTTGCTTCCAAGTTTTTTTGAGCAATTTGTCCTCCAAAAGGGGAGTCACACATACAAAGCTTCCCAAGGAAAACCAAGCCCAAGTTTCTTTTCCAAGTCTGGTTAGTTCATTCATGGGGGTGCTCCTGGAAAACAAATAATTTTGAAAAATCTGTCTAAGCGCCATTTTTGAGCCATGGAAACGGGTGGTTTTCCTGTCATTAGAGGGTATTTCTTAGTATTTTGTAATTAAACTGGAATTTCTCACAGACACAGCCCATCTCTTCGGTCCACACTGTCCCATGTCTGCAGTGTAAAATGAGATCTTGACCAAGCATATTGTTAAAATGGACAAAGAACAGGTATTACATGAGTGAAGGTGGTGGAGTCTCCTTCTCCAAACCCCCCTGGACAAGTTCCTGTGCAATGTGCTCCAGTGGAGGGGTTGGACTAGATGATCTCCAAAGGTCCCTTCCAACCCCATATGATTCTGATTCTATGATTCTATGCATGATAATGATCAATAGCAAATACATATGATTATCTGACGGTCTAACATGACTTTGTCTCAAACTTTCTCACTGTACATCTCATTCCTGGACAGGTTGGGGGCTGACCTGCTGGAGAGCAGTTCTGAGGAAAAAGACCTGGGAGTCCTGGTGGACAACAGGATGACCATGAGCCGGCAATGGGCCTTTGTGGCCAAGAAGGCCAATGGCATCCAGGGGGGCATCAAGGAGTGCGTGGCCAGCAGGAGGTCATCCTGCCCCTCTGCTCTGCCCTGGGGAGGCCCCATCTGGAGCACTGTGTCCAGTTCTGGGCTCCCCAGTTCAAGAAGGACAGGGAACTGCTGGAGAG
>JAOXNG010000021.1:51420343-51430610 GCA_028566535.1 Scolopax minor
TATAATTTTGAGTTGGCAAGCTCCTGATTTTACAGAGAACCTGGACAACACGTGACTTTTCTGCGGGGCTCTGACTCCAAACCAAGATGACATTTCAGCATTTCTTCATACTGCATGCTTTTCTTTCAGTTTGAATTATACAAGAGATCTCTTTGTGTGGTAAGAAACATATTTTCCATTTGAAGCCTATTTCTGTAATGACTTTTGACAATGTTAATGTTTCACATATTACAAAATAAACATTTGATCAAGGTTGTGAGCAGAGAGATTAAAGCTGCTGTCACAGTATGGGCAAGTAAGAAACCCAACATGCAGGAAACATTGAAGCAATCAAAAGGCTGCTTCAGATACTAAGAAGGTCAACTTAAATTACTAATGTCATTTCAATGTAATCAGCAGTCAGCCAACAAAGTCTGTTTTTCATGATTTATTCTCTTTGTAAATCTCTCAGTTTTTTGAATCCAAATTAAAAAAAGTAATTTAATTTTGTTCATCTTCTGGCTCACAGCTGGACTAGAGTAGAGTGTCCTCGAGCAGACACCTCCATGACTGGCCATGAGAGGCCACAGACTGTACTCTCTTTTTCCTGTCCCTAGCAGAGTCTCTTCTACTTTCCTCCTACTCCTGCAGTCCCTCAAGTGAGGGCAGCACATTATACCCCAATAAGAGCTAGAGTAGCAGGTTTTAGAAACCCCAGGAAAAATATTATTCAGGTTTGTACTTCCCTTTTATTAAGTATTCTACTTGGATACTAAATGAATGCCTGAGAAAGTTGATTTGAACACTGTTAATTGTATATTAACATATCTAAGTCTTTGCCAAGTACCAAAGCCATTCTGTTGCTGTTTTGCAGGTGGCTGCATGCACATGAAATGTCCTCGACCTCAGTGCAGATTTGAGTGGTGCTGGAACTGTGGCCTGGAGTGGAACAGAACCTGCATGGGAGATCACTGGTTTGAATAGTGGGCTGAGGCCAGCCCATGTTGCTGCTAAAGCTTATTTTCATCAGCATCAATTTCTGAACTCCTTGCTTAAATAAAACTCCCAGTGGTTTCAGGGACATGGAGTTCAGAAGTTGGCCCGGTTTGTTGGTTTTTGCTTTCTTGCATATGCAATCGTACCAAAATCACACTGAAGTTATGCCCAGGGGTATAAAGTAAGTAAAGAAAGTAATTGTATTAATAGACAGAGCTGCTCATTGTGGTACAAAGCAGGGTAAATGACACCTTTCTGAACTTGTGCAGTCTGTCAGCACTGAGAGCAGATAGAGTTATCAAGAGGAACTTAGACATTTATAGTCAGGAGTCTATAACTGTTGCAAGAGAGCACAGCCTGCCTCTGAGTGTGTGAGTGCTTGAGCATGAAGGGGGTGGAGGACGTTCCCTGCATCAGCTGTTTTTTCTTTGACCACTCCTTTGCTCATTCAGCACAATTTTTGATTTTGAGGCAGTATTTCTTAACAGCTTTTTTGGCAGAGGGAAGACTGTGGCTCTTCAGTGTTTTCTCAGGGCTCCTTCCTGACAGGCTTTCTGTGTGGGTCTTTCTTTCAAACCAAATTCTCACAGAAACATCCAGTTTTATGCCATATTTATGCTTGTGTATTTGTAGCATATGACACGAAACCTGCCTATGTACTCATTATAGGCTTTACCACTGGAAGATTAGCTACGGATGCAGTTTAGCTCTAGCTGTGACTGTTGTTGCAGTGGTGACTGGATCCAATTAAGTGTTGTGCAAACTCAACTCATAAGGCGTCGTTTTTCTTGTGCTTACAGCAATACTTTGGACATGGCAAAGGGAGGCAGGAGAAGACTTCTCAAGGCTTTTCTCTATCATCATTCTCCTAAATTGAATGAGAATATGGATGTATTTCTGACAACACATTCACAGCTCAAACAGTGTAGGGCAGAGAGACATCTTTCATTTTACAATGTTAACAGAGTAAGTAAAGCTCACTAGCACTCCCAAGCTTGAACAATCTTATTTTTGGTGTGCTTTACATTGCTGTTTTATTCTGAGATGAAATGGGTACTGTCCACAACCAACATGCCACGTAAGGATTTGCACAATTCAGTTTTGGAAAAAAAACGCACAATAAATAAAGTGATCAAAATATTAAACTTTCTTGCTTCATTTGAGTACAAAGTAAGTGACTACAAAGATGTTGGGTGGGTTGTGCATTTCCTTGACTGATTCAAACTCCCAGCTGAGAGGCAAGCCCTTTGATTAAAACATACTATTAGCACATAATAAATTCCAGGGGCATGGACTTCTTTTATCAAGTTTGAATTAATATTTTGTATGGCATAACTATAGAGTCTTGAAAATATGGGTGTGCCTTATATCAGTCAGCGCAGAGCAAAGTTTGAGTTATAAAGAAATCCCAGGCTCACTACAAAAGTGTCTAATTGCTAAAATCAGGGGAGTATTCATCTGTCTCAGCTGGAAGTGACATTAAAAGTCTGAGGAAACAAAGACTTCTAGGTGTGAGGTACCAAAAATGAGAGAGGGAACGGGTAGAATTAAGAAAATGAGAGAGAAAGGAAGTAGCAATGAGAGGACAATGGCCATTTCTTAAAGACCATTTTCCTTTTTGGCCCTGGTGAAGTGAAATGTATTCAGAAGTGGGTACATTAAAGTGTAGGAGTGCAATAGAATGCTGCAGTGGAGCTCGTTTAAGTACATTATCTTAATGGGGATACTTTATTGTGAGCTCTGATTATTTCATGATTTGATTTTCTATACCTGGGTCTATTTTACAATTTATATGTCTTGTTGCCAAGAGGCTAAGGAAAAAAAATGACCATGCTTGCTTTTACTTTGATAGTGTGTTATATGGGAGCTCATCATTTCATGTCCACAAACAGCTGGAATAAAAGAAGTCTGAATCCCTTGTTTATTGTAAGGTAGTTTCACTAAGTTAGAGCCTGCCCTGGCAAGTTAATGTTTTAATTGTCATATAGAAACATGTAATTTATGCCCCTGGATCAAGGTCCGTTGAAGTTAATGGACTTCGGATCAGCTCCTGTATTTCTAGCCTGGGCAGGGCATGGCAGGCATGAGTCATAAGGCTGGAATAGAAACATCTCTTTCTTGCGAAAATGGGACTATAAGCATTCATTTAAGACATAAGCAAGGCCAGGAAAGGAGAATAAAGAAAGACATTCCATTGACTCAAGATTATCCACTTTCAGAGGCTTTCAGACTTTATAAGCCCTTGTCACATAGAGTTTCTTCACACAGTCTAGAGTTATACTCTGCCCCAAAAAACCCATGCATATCCTGCAGATTTTAATAGAACATGTCCTGGTCTTCTCTGTGTTAGTACATATACATCTGTTTGCCTACATGCACAAAGTTTGAGATTCCACAGTCTGTGAATCTGGTTTCTGTTTACAGTGAGATTCTCATAGTTTTGACAATTTAAAGGACATGAAAAGTCAAGACTAATACTCTGCTGACACGGTAAGAATGCTGGAATTCCTATACAGATGTGCAAATTGGACCTAAAATTCCCTACACTGATAATTTTACATTTTTTTTTCATGGAAAATGCCTTTCAAAAAAACTGAAACTGTAAAAAAAATATAATTGATACTGTAATTTGAAACAAAACTAAAGAGAACAAACCAAGTCTTCAGTGTCTATTCAGACCGTTCCTCTTATTTTGGCTCTGCAGTATCAGAGTGAGATCCATTTCACCCAACTCCAGCTATCCAGCTGCTTCAGTAGTCTCAGAGGCTCACACAGAGACCTGTTGTGCATGTGTATGGTGGGTTCTACTGAGTTTTAAGTACAATTGGTCATGGCTAGAGGTGTGATGGCAACATCCCTGCCAGAGACAGGAGTAGCTCCTGACAGGACAGACAGGACTGCAGAGCTCCCACACACTCTTGACTCTGTTGTTGGCACAGACAGGGCCAACACTTTTTTTAAAGCTTATGAACTGGCACTGCTTGCTAGCATCCAAGAAGCCAGCCTTGGCAAATGCTTCCTCTGGGTTGGCACGTGTGTCTCTGGGAGTGGTGCTGGGCAGCCATGGGGCAAATGAAGAGAAACAGGACTTAAGCACAAAACAAGAAGGAAGCCAACCTGAGGGTGTAAGCAGATGCAAAGTTTTCAAAAGCTTGTGGGTTTATGTTCTCTACTAGCAATACACTCTGGAAACATTAAAATTTAACTTTATGTTCTAAGAAGATAATTTATTATGGTGTTATAAAACAAAAAGGAAGTCTGTATCTTTTTACATCTAAGTTTGCCTTTCTTAATCAAATTCTCTTTACCTTGAACCTTCTTCATCTTTCAGATTAAACCAATTACAGACTTGTTCTTGCTACTGCAGTCTGGGCTCCTTTTAGTGTGTGTAAAACGGATTAAGTACAGGATGTATGCTGAAATATTCAATAACAATTATCTCTATAATAATTTAGCTCTATAACAACAATGAAAAATCTCTAATATTTCATTTCAGCTGGCAGTGAATTCTGAATACCGAGCAGATTAAGAAGAAAATATATAACAGCTTGGCTCCCTCAGGAAAAAGTGTATCTCAAAGCTTAGCATAAATAATACTTTGGGAGCCGTGACTTCGACTAAAATATCATTTATATGTCTACCTTATCTCATCGCAAACTCAAGCCAAATATTTTCATTTGAAAATGTACACCTCAAAAAAAAATCAGTGAATAGCACTCCAGAAGAAACAATTACTCCACTGTTGGGAAACAAGACTCACACTCTCAAAGGACAGCAAGCAGTGGGGTTTGCTTTTTGCATATGAATAGTAAGGTACCATCTAAAGAGCTTTTTGCCTACAGATCTTGTAGATCGTGTAAACTGAAGAAAAAATTACATTTGTGGAGAGGAACCTGAGGCACTTGGAGGGGAGAAGCCAGATTCTGAGAGATTCTGCTGCCCTTGAAGACTGGGAAGATTAGGCCCTTTGTGCCAAACTTTCTCACACTTTGAAGTAACAACTGCCGTGTTCCTCATGTTCACTGCGCAGCTCCAAGCACTACACAAGTAAATCCTTGGGTGCAGTAAGCTCAGTGAGCAACAGTTGTAACAAAATAGGAAGGATAAAAATCTACTACTAAAATCTGCTATCAACTCTGAAGATTGGTTAGCCCCATGCTGATCTAATTTATCTGATTCAGTGTTTGACTTAGCATGGTGATGGCTGATCTAGAGAAACCCTACACAGAGATCTTAACAACTAGATTTTGTTCCCATGCAGCAAAATTCTCGTGCTACCTTCAGTTCCCCTTTAAACAACAGAAGAGCCTGAAGAAGACAGCACTGGACCAAAGCTGCCAGAAGGACACCCCATGTCTAATTGTTCCTGATGGTCCTTCAGCATCTTCAGCCCAATGTACCTGACAGCACAGCACTGACAGTGGTTCAGCAAAAAGAGGCAAATGTACTACCTTACATTTTATCTGACTTGATTGCAGTTTTTAAGGAAATATTTCTATCTCTAGCAAAATTAGAAAAAAAAAAAAAAAAACATTAGAATTAGAATTAGAAAAAAGCTCCCTTTTTTTTTCAAACATGTTTGTCTCCTGATTTCTGTATGTGGTTGTCCACGTGGTTCCCCTTCTGTGTCACCTACTGATGTCCAGCTGTGGCTCCTCTTCAGAAGCAGTTTTCCACTTGATCATCTGGGAACTACTAGAGTACATGTGCTGAGTAGTCCCTTCTCATATTCTGGGTAAGTATGTACAGACCAGAAAAAAATGTAAATGGCTTTAAGCAAGCAATAAGGTAGGAAAGTTGAGGGAAGGTCATTTAATCATATGGAGAATCATATTTAATGTAGTGGTTTTTGCATCTGCAAGGAATTTATTTTTTTTTAGAAATCAGGTCATATGCCATTTTGGTTTTCTTCATGATTATTAATAGTGCTTTTTTCCTTGCTTTTAATTTGGTTTTCTTGTCTGTGCCTCCATTTTTCTGAATAATGGAGTAATGGTTCTATGCCAGTAGATAAAATATGCAGCAAGACATCACCTGTTACTTTACTTTTTGGCTTTTATCCCTAGGAAGCTTGAGGAATCCACATAATCCATGTAGGCAGGGAAGTGCCATTATCTGTATTTTACAGCTGGGGAATTCTGTCAAGAGAGCACAACCAGGCTGCATGGGGCAACAGCTCAAATGCACATCAGCCCTTTCCTCACAACTGGGGAAATCTGTGCCTGCACCAAAGTGGAGGCCATCAGCGTGCTGGCTCAGTGATGACACAAGCTGAGGGAAACAAGAAGCAAATTTTAAGTTTAAGGTCCAGAGGACATTAGTATGACATTAGAGTCATAAAGAAATAATAGTAAAAAGAAAGGGTCAGATTTGCAGTGGCCTAAAGAACAGTGACCTAACCCAACATCCTTTGCAACCCCTGGGAATTACCACTGGCTTCACTGGGAGAAAGCTAATTTAGAGACTTAAATGCCATTTAGTTCTACTTTTTAGCAGTACATAAGAGATCTCTGGGAGAACTTGATGCCCCAGTTTCCACTTTGGCTCTTTGTTAGTTGAATATTTGATCTACAAAATAAATTCATGCTCACTCTCTCTACCTTGTTTTAGTGCAAACTAAAATCCATCAAGCACTGATGTCAGAGTTTGAAAAACTTTTAGTTAAGTACAGCTAAAGCAACACACTGTACACCCACTCTTAGCTGATACTGGATTGTATTGTCTGGCTCATAAACAGTAATTTCAACAGCCTGCCAACTTCATCTGCTGCTTACCAGCCCAAAAACTGGTTGGATTGAGACCTTAAGTAATACTCAAAAGATAGTGCTAAAATTAAAAGTAACAATCAATACAATGAAATAGTATTCAGATACTACTTCTGTTGGGGCCAATAGAATGTTTTTCTTGGAATGGATGCTAAATTCTCCTGAATAGGTTCAGCCAACTGAGTGTGTTTATGCCTAGAAGCTAAACCTGGAAAGTCCTGCACTGTTCTTTTCCAAAGCAAAGAGATCACAGTATGGTAAAATGGTTGGGATTTTTTTTAATGAATAGCTGAAATCCATGTGTTCCATAGCTGATGGAGTTAAAAAAGAGAAAAACCAAACTACCTTACTAAGCTACACTGACTTTTTTCAAGTGTTCAGTGATACACCAAATGCCAGGCTTGCTTTTTTTCACAAATCAGCTTCTTGAAGGCAAAAATTACTGTGATATTTACATTAAAATTAGTCAGTTAGTGAAGCTGAAATAAATTCTGATTTGCACTTCTAAGTTTTAGCAGTGATGTAACTGAATCTAAAGCTGTACCAAAACATTACTCAGGCTTTGCTTAGCGAATGTTAAGGTGCTTATTAACTGAGTTGCAATCACTCAGGTCCATATTTTATTTTAGAAGTACAATGATTAAGGCTATTTGGATTGCCTCATTCTATTGGATTTTACAGAAAGCAAACATAAGCTTCAAACCAGTGCTGCAATAAGCTCCTGCATGGTAGGATATTTTCTCCTGAACTAGTAGGCTCTTCTGGTGTGACATTTACTGTGCATGTTAAAAACAATCAGTGACATTTTATTTTTAGTCTTCTTTATTCAATTCTATCCCGGAGCTCACACAATAAATAAAAATATAAAGCCAAGTCTACACAACAGAAAGCCTACTTTTCTTGCTGTTCCAGGTCAGCTATACCACAGAACTACCCAATACAATACCAGTGGGGTATTCAAAATAAGCTGTAGATCAGGTAATTTACGTGTTTATTTATGGCATTATATTGAACGTTTTTTTTAAGACAGTCTACACATAATTTACATTTATTTGTACAGAAGATGTACTAAGCAACAGCCACAGCAAAAAGATCGGAATTGCAAGTCACGCTGTCATTCCTTTATTCTACAGTTAGCAAAGGTTAGGCAGAAATGCTTAAAACATCACTACTTGTTTAACTGGTTCTAAAAATACATAAATAACATACAGATAAATTCAACAGCAAAAGTAAGGATGAAAATATTACCTGGCACATAAATGAAGGAATCACTCTGTGAAAAGTGGATCCTTTATATCCAAATCCTTTTTCACCAGTACAAAGAGCTCTAAAATTTTCTGTGAAAACAAAGCATAAAGTCCTATGTTGCAACATGTAATACATAATATAATCAAACAAAACCAGATTAACTATGCCCCAAGTTTATACATTTCAAAAATTTTATAGTATCTTTAAGTTATTGACTTATTCATTGTTTAAGAAACCTCTGCTATAAAGCTAAGGAAACAAAGCTTGTTTAGCCTCACAACAGGGTACAAACACAGCCCTTTTCCATCTCATCTCCCTTTTATTTTGCTGTCACATCTTAACTCCAAACCCACTGGTCTGGAGTCAGACTTCATTTTCTGAGTTTTGTGCCTTTGTTCTCTATAGCAATTGTGAAGATTATGCCTTTTTTTTTTTTTTAAGGCTATTCATCTACTGGAAACTGAAAGATAAGTACAAGGTTTTCAGAACCACTAAGCAAGCAGACTAGGAAGGAAGCACGTGATAAACCGTGAAAATTCTGTAACACAAGTGCACTGATCAGCTAGTGACAAGGAAAACAAAGCCCTGTATGCTCTTTGGGAACTCTAAGAGACTTTGGTTTACGCTTTCCCATCTGCTTTGGGGTTTGCTTTTAATGAAAATGTATTTATTTACCACTGATTAGTCACAAATTAAGAAATCAAACTATTTGGAACAACAACAAATCATAACTCCTCGCTAGCACAATTCTGACAAAGTTCACATCATATTTCTCCATTTCACAAACAAGGGTGTAACATGGACATAATTTCTAAAATGTAACAGAATATTCTTGTTCCTGACAGTCACAATCTAAACCTTAAACATCTAAGTATTAAATTCTCCAGATGCTGCCTTACCTGCTGTCTTTGGAACCACGTCAGCTTTCAGCTGTTAAAAGAAAAAAAACCAGATTAGTAAGTAAGCTTTTTCACACATGCATAAAAAACTTCTATACAGAAGAACAGTGAAGTAGCACAACTGAACCCTCTACCCAAGGTGATGAGCTACCTGAAATTACAAGTCACCCACAACTCCAAGAATGCCTTAAGACTTTCCAAGCATTTGGGTAGTAATTTAAAATACTTCCTCAATCCAACTTTTAGACAGTTAATGAAGTTTGAGTAGTGTCTAATGATTTCATTGATCAATAAAAAAAACTTAGCAATAAAAAAATTTAGCAATAACCAAGAAGAATCTTTATGATGAGCCCCAAGGATCATAGCCCACTTCAGATACAACTGGAGAGATCAAAGTCTCCTCAGCACAAGCCACCTGTTGAAATATGCAGAAAAGGCAAGGGAAAAAGAAGGGCAGAAACTGCCTATCGGAATGATGATACATACACATTTGTTACCAACAGAAATTCTAATTTTCATTAGTATGCACTTTTTTACTAATCTTGAAAATATATAGTATTCTAATTGCCTGGAAAAAGTGATGCAAAAAATGGCCATCCTGAGTCAGACCAGGGTTTTATCTAGTTGCACACTCTGACAGTGTCAGGCCAGCAGCAGACACCTAAAAACATCATGGCTGAGGCAAGAAGTTAATGTTCCTTCCCTAGGGTGCTCTCCTCAAATGTCTATAATGTGCAGCCAAATCTAACCACAACTTCACCAGAGACTCAAGGCAATGATGCAATGCTTTCACATTTTCTGTCAATTGGGCACATTAAAAATCTTTACCATGGAAATGAAATGCCACAAGAAATACAGTAACATTAATGCTATTTTTCATAATACCGCTCAGCATTTTACTAAATCTCACTGATGAATAAGGAACTCACAAAGCAATATTTTTACCTATGACTCCCTCAAATGTTGCCTCCTGAGAATGTGAAGGCTGGTAGTGTCCAATTAATTTATATACTGTTGCTTTCAATGAAGAAAAATGAACAGGGCTCTAGCCTCAAGGAAAACCCTTTTAGAGAAAACCCTTATGAACCATGTTTTAAAAAAAAAAAAAAATTATCTATGAATACAGACCCAACGTCGGTGTTGGAGGCAGGAGGCCACACTGAATTCCCTCAGCAGGGAGCAATTTGGAAGAGCAGCATTCCCTCTGCAGGTGCTGGAGCTCAGCCCTCATTCCTTCCCTTACACAAAGCCTTTATTCAGAGGCACGTGTGCTGCCCCAAGGATACGTGGTTATCCCAACAATTAAAGTCTTGACACTTATCGTGCCTCTCGCAAGGGCAGAGCGTTACCGCAGTTTTCCTGTCCAGGCTTTCTTCCAAG
>JAOXNG010000021.1:51463578-51479144 GCA_028566535.1 Scolopax minor
CCTGGTCAACCCCCATTTATGTACCAAGCATGATGTCTGTAGTATGGACCATTCCATTGGCCATTTCATTGTTCTATCTTTGCTCCTTCTCAACTTCTATGGGACTTAAAAAAGTCCTTGAATAGTATAAACATCACCTAGCAACAACTAGAACAATATGCAGCATTGACATTCCTTTCATACCAAATCTGAAATACCAGTTGAAAGAAAATTAACTCCATCCCAGCTGAAACTGGGACAGTGACAAAAGTCTTGTTGCTTTGAGTGGCTGGTACAGCTTGAGTCACCAAGTCAACTAAAAAGTGAAATAGTGTGGGCATCGTTCAACTTAAGAATGCAATGAAAGCACCAGCTGCCTTTAGATCTTGCAAATTCAGTCAGTTTCTATTTGATGTCAAAGGTAGAGATAAATGATTCCATGAAATCAGGGGAGAGCATTTAATCTTGGACACTCTGCTCTTTGGGAAAGGTGGTGTGCTTTTTATTGGAATTTCAAGGAGTGGTGGAGGTTTTTTCTACTCCTTTACTTCCTATCTCTTTTCTAATATAAGAACATAATATAACAACATAATATTCTCACTTCTTCCTGTGCTATCATACTGCATATGGGAAGCTAAATTGCTGTTGTGATTAATGACTTGTCTCATTTCAGTAGTCAAATTTGAGTTGGGGGTGCTTATGAATAATCTTTTCCTGTTTGATCCCATTACAAGGTAATGGTTAGTTCTAGTCCTCCTTCCCTTGTATGTCTCAGCCTTTACTGAACAGTGTTAGCTGCAGAGAGTGGATGTTCAACTTGAAAGGAACAGACATTTCTCTCTATTGGTCTTGAAATGATCTAAAAGACTAGTAAGGGTTGTGTTTTAAATTTAAAGAAACAGGAAAAAAAACAACAACAAACAAAACACCCAATCTTGGGGCTTCTAACTTCCAGAAAATATTTTCTGGTTCCCAAGTATACATGTTCACTGACTGATTCAATTGCCTGTTAATCCCTGTTTTGTAAAATGACAACCCTGATAAGCTTTCTCTAATACTGAACTCCACAGAGTGCACCTCTAATAAGAGAATTGAACACTATCAACTTCAACGAGGTGGTTAACAAAAATTTTAAAAATAAATGTTCTTGAAAGATTGCATTAGAACAAAGGTTGGACAAGCAATCAATCTTATTTTTAATTTTTAAATAATTTAGGGACATTTTGTCCTCAGTCTCTTTTTCCCAAAAGACTTAGAGCCAAGATGTATGCCAAGCAAAGAAGGAAGAGCTTAGTGTGGAACATGTTGCAGTTCTGATGGATGCTGTTTGTGCCTGAATTGGAAGAGGTGGGAACACATCTTCCTCCTCCTCCCCCTTATCTGAGGACAGCAAACCACCACAAAGGGTATACACAGCTCTTCTGCGCTGCCTTGTGAAGTTGGCCAAACACATTTTCTTGGATATTAGCCGTGTGTGTGCACAGCTGTGTAGTTTGCTGGGGCAGAGGGAAAGGGGTTTGAACTTTGTGCTTGGTAGGCTGGGGCAGTGCTGTGCTGGGGTGAGCAGAGTGCTGGGCTCCTGCGGGCTCTTTGGGACATAACTCTGCCAAAAGACACTGAGAATGGGACATGCTCATCCAGGAGAAACGGCTTCTTTAGTGGTGCTGGGGGTGTTTACTTAGGAAGCTGTTTGCCAGTGAGTGGAGCAGTGGTTGTTAATTTGTGCTCTTGCTGCCGCTCCGCTGGGGGAAAATTACCTTCTCCTTGTGCTGAGATCCACCTTGTGCTCTCAGGGTGAGTGGCAAACTGGCCTTCTGCTGACTCTCTGCACCAGGGGAACTTTGCATGAACAAAAGAGCTGCCAACAATGGCACAGTCGTGTGGACAGGTGCGTGAGGGCTTTAAAAGCAATTGACTTAGCTTCTAATCTGCCTTCGTAAATAAATTATAGTAGTACTAATACGTATTCTTGTGCTATGAAAGGGGTGTTATTACACCTCTGGGTAAAGTTACGCTACGTAGGCTGCAGTTTGTAAATCCCTCTGAGGGGAAGGCCCTTCTTTGCATGGAAAGAGGCACCCTGATGCCTGCTCATTGACTGCTGCAAAAACAAGATGGAAAATTATTCTTCTTACGACTGAGCTTTCTAGAAACAAAACCAGAGGAAACTGAGAACTGCTTCCAGTTCATCATCTTGGCTGGATGTTATGAGGCAGTAAAGCTAATTACTTCCACGTACAACTATAGGCTTTGCAATGTGAGAACTGGGCATCCAAATAGGGCTCAGGGGTAGTGTCTGGGCCATGTTAATCCTCAAGATTATTTTCTTTGCCTGTATGCACTGTCCACTTGGAGTTTAGAGAAGCCTGTGGCCATTTTGCTTGTTGTTTGTACCAAGGTGGTGCTGGGCAGAGAGCAGACTTCTCTCCTCTGGTGCAGTTGAGTAAGTGGGAAGGGCTGGGAGGTAAGGGGGCCCCGCAGAGTCAGGGCTTGCTTCTTCCTCCACTTCCCTCTACCCCCATCTTGCACTGCAGAGGAAGCAGTTTGCTGTTGTGCCACAGTGTCCTTAATATAATGCTGTAGTGTTTTATTTAGAAAGCAAATTGAGTTACTCTTGTCAACGTAGATGTAGCAAAGAGTGTTCATAGGACACTCAGGACTGCTTTCTTAGCCTGTTTGCAACATTATTGAGTAATGTGTGCAAAATTACTTTTTGTCAAGCGCTACTTGTCCATATAAGGCTTTGTTATCTTAATTCTCCACACCGCATCCATATGAAGCCATGGTAAAGACTAAAAATGGTTTACAATAAATATTGAGGGAAAATTGGAGGTCAGATTTGATAGTCATGCAAAGAGAAAATGTTGATTTGAACCTTTGGAGAGCTAGACCCTCAGCTTAGCCTCCTTGTTTTCCTTCATGGCAATGACTGTAGAAATAGAGTGTACTAAGGAAATGCTCATATTAGTTTTAATCTAGATAAACGCTGCTACTGAGGGGAGGATAGGTATGGAAGCATGGACTTCTGAGTAGGCAGGTGCCCAGTCACCTACCCAGGTGGTGAGGTGTTTGTTGCAGCCTGCATGCTGCTGTGGCAGTTTTGTTCTCAGCACTCAGGCTACTTTGGCAAACTCTGGACAGACCATTGGCATACTTCTTTTCTGTAATGTAGTCTTAGGTTTCTTCCCGGGTTCCCTACAAATCTGAAATTGGCATTTACATGTCAGACTCAGGGGATGTTTGCTTGTAAGTTCCAATTGTTGGTGTTAATTACTTAGCTTTGTACAATAAGACAGATGATTAGCTTTCTGTAAATCTGCTTTTGTTAGAATGGTGAATATCATTGAATCTTTACATTCTTGTCGCTCAGAAATTAAATTCATATGCGTATATTGTATGTGACAGATTTTGTTAAATATAAAGTGTGCTTGGAGCAGATAAGATTGTATATAAATATATCATCATACAGTAATGGTTAATTTTCTAACTTGCTTTGTCTTCCCTTTCTTATAAGTAATGTAATAACTTACTTAGCACTGCATCATAAAAAAGATCTAGTGAAAGATGAGGAAAGTGACAGAAGGGATCTCACCTTTTGTTGCTAGCAAGGACAATCGAGTAGTGAGATTGTGAGAGAAGTATCTGATTTACTGAAGCCATCAAAGTAGGGGCAGCAAGAAGGATTCCTCTGATTTCATAACTTGTCATATATTATTTTTAACTCTGTAGCAGTATATTGTTAGCTTTTACAGCTATATTGCCTTTCAGTGTTTTAAAGAAAGATTCCATTAATGCGGGGAAAATCTATGCTCCAATTTTAAACAGTCTGTGGATCTAAATTTTATGACTTAAGAGTTCTGTTTTTGTTTGCCTAAAACGTACTAGTAGTAAGCAGTCTTGCAAAGAGCTGTCTGGATTGTACCTCTCCCAAAAACTTGTTTGTTGGTAAACAAAATGTATTGGTGTTTGCTCACAAAATAATATTGAGGGATCAGTAGATTAAATGTTTCAAGCAATGAAGTACACTGCAACAATAAACACTGTATTGTTGTGTTTTCCAGCTGTTGTTTCATTCTGGAGTCTGACTTGTCTTCTAGAGGTGGGGGGTGAAACATAGACTTAGGGATATGCCACAATATTGAAATATGAACCTCTCGACTCTTCAAGTGGCAGGCTCTAGAATGTCCTTCATATTTTAGGGCTGATGGAGAGATCATACCATTTTTGTTTATGGAAGTGATTTTGAAATGTTTTCTTTTTGTTGCTGAGTATCCTCTTGTCATATGATGGCATGTGCCTCAGTATCCTACTGTTGAGTTGTCTCAATTACTGTGCCTCAAGCTTGTGTGGGCATGACCACATATGAGCATACACAGTTTCCTTCTGGTAGGTCATATTTGTTCCTGTGGTTGATTTTTCTTTTAAAGCCCCGTATTAGTTTTGCCCTCAAAAACTATGAATTTACTTTGCTTTGACAATGTAGATGATTTTTAGGGCTGTTTTTAACTGCTAAAATGGTACCAAATCTCAAGGATAGCCTCTTGATCCTATGTACCCTTCCTGCAAAGATGCAGAGAGTAGCTCATTGATCACCATCACCAGTTAAAACCCAATACAAACTAGCAGTAATCCAGCCCTGACTGGGGAAGAACACCACAGGCTGAACTGCTGGGGGAATTTTGAATTTTCCTGTCTTTGTTCAGGGAATAGATTTACTGATGTAACATCCAAGTGAGGTGCAGTGTATTGTCTCATTTGCTATGGGTTGGCTATATCTTTTACCTTCCTGCTCCCTTTTGAGCAATGTGCACCACTTCCAGTGCATACCTAGGTGGTTCCCCATTTCCCAGAAATATGAAGGTGACATAGCAGCAGGTTGCTGTAGAGTACGTTTATTGGGCTTGCCCTGCTGTGAGGATTTCAGCAGCTGGTTCAGTGAAAGTATCTGGTGTCTGACTGACTTTTTGCAGGAGGAATACCAAACCAGTAGGAAGCAGTATTTCCTTTCAGCAGGTACTTGAGGTCTTTCAATGTGACACTTGAGGTGAAGGAGCTTCTGAGTGCAGATGCTTGATAGTCCTCTGTGGCTAGGTGCTTATTTCCTGTGACTGGTTTGCAGCCTTCAGGTTAAGAGTTCTTACTTGAGGATTATATTTTTTTCTCATTTTGGAGACTGTTGAAATGTAGCAGGGTCTTCTTGGGTAATATTAATGTATGTTGTTCTTTACATCCATCCTGGTGTAGCATATGCTTAAACATGATTCTTCCAACTCTGTGTTCAGAAGTAGGAATCCTTTAAATCTGGACAAGAAACCAAATGGAAATGTGTGCAATCCAATTCTCTCATCTGCTTTGTTTTGGGCAGACATTTACGCTTTTGCCAGACCCCTTTGGTCCTGGCTGAAATATTTTTTTAAAACTAAATAAGGAACCACAAAGGCGTAGAGGTATAAGAGATTATAATGCAATTGTTTGTGGGTAGATTGTTTTGCTCTTGTGATAGCCCACTTTTACTAGTATTTTAGGTCTGTGTGCTTTTTCTGTACTCAAGAAAATTGCATTGGAGTGTCAATAACTAACATTTCCTCTTTCTCATGGTGTTAGAGAAGTGGGAAGTACACTTCAGTGTGATTATTCTTCAGTTCACTTAGTGGCATTTCTAAATTGAATCTCCAGTATCTGAGTGGGGGGGTTTCTTTAAAAGTTAAAAACAAGCGAGTTTACAAATACATGAGGGTTTTTCCATTGTACATAAATTTCTTACTGCTCATTGGTACTTACAGGGCTTAAAAAAACCAAAAAAAAAACCCAACCCGGGAATCAACATGTACTGCTAATGAAAGATTTTGATGAATGAATATATCTGCTGCTTGTGTTGGCTGAGGAAATACAGGTAGTGATTGTACAGACTTAATTTCCCACTGTCATTCTAAAGAAGCTTACCTTTGGTTTTTGCTAAGCGTGGGAGATCTGCAGCTGTGAGGCTTTTGACAGATAGATTTTCTGCTGTAAAGGAGCTCCTTTCCTGTACCACCCTCAAATGCTGTGGACAGTCCTTTATTGGGATTTTTATTTTTTTTCCTAAAGCAAAAAACCTCCTACCGTTCTCTTAACATTTTTCAGGCTTTTTCCCTAGCTCATATGGCGTCTCATCTAAAGGTGTGCAATGGGCTAATAGCAGTTTGCTGAGGACTCTGTATTGGCAGGCTGGCTGTAGAGAACTAAAGAATCTGGTACTTCCTTCAAACTCAAACCATTTATCTGTAGGGCATATGTGATAAGCTTTTGTAATGCTACTCTCTATTAGGAGCAGTGCTCTGCTAGGTTCTTCTGTGTTATGTAGGATACTGGAATGCTGTAGTAATCTTCAGGACTGTTTTTCAGAGGTGGTTCCTGTGAGCCATATGAGATGGTTCTACTGTTGAATACTTTGTTCCAAATGGTGGGAATGGTAATGCTGTCTCTTGCCTTCATACAAAGACTAAGATTCTGAATGCTGGAGTTATTTCCAGTTTGTGTCACTGGTTTGTCGCTGTAGAAGAGTCCTATAATCATGATTGCATTTTTAAACAGGTCTTTTAAAAGGACCAAAAAAGGGATAGGAAGGTTGTCTGCTGTCATATATGAGCAGTGCCTATATAAGCAGTGTTTTTTTAGGATGTCTTTCTTGACATATGACATATCTTTTGACATATGAAAAATAAATGTTAGTAGAACAAACCCATGGGACCAACTTGTCTGTCTGGAAGGGCACTTCTGATTTCTGGTATTACAATTGGAAGGTCATTCCTGCTGCTCTCTTCAGTGCCTCATTAGGTCTTCAACAAGGAGTCGTGTGCTGGCCTTTGGGGACAGTCCTGGTGCACAGAGGAGCAGGATGAAATGCTGCTTGATTGTTATCTGCACTGACTGATCCTGTTGCCACGAGGAACTACTGGTCTGTTGAAACGTAGGAGTATTGCTAAATTCCCTAGGGAAGAAGGATAAGAGGAGCCTTCAAATGTGAGACAAATATCTCTGACACGTGGCTGTTAAATAATTAATTTCCCCAAAGGATTTGAAAAGAGCATTTCAAAGCAGTGACTACTGCAGATCCGTGTGTGTGTTAAACCCGTTGTACTTGCGAGGCTGGCTTTGTTCCACACGCTGTGTAACTTGGAGAGAAGCAGCTGTTTTGTAGGCAGATTGTGTAGAGATAAAAGACAGAAAAAAGCTGTGAAATGAAATGTTTGAAGTATGCAGTTGTTTTTTTTCAGAAGGGAGGGTTGCTTTTAACTTTCAGTATGGAGGTAGTTTAAAAGGAACAGTGGCTAAAGAGAGGAACAAAACTTGTTTCTGTATTGCTCCACCCCTCTGTCTCAGGACTGCAATTGATGCAGCATCAATTGAAACCTCTTGTTTCAAGAATACATGTGTTGACTTAAATTTTCTTCTTCACCTGAAGAAAAATGGTGTTTTACATTTTGTGGGCATTGCATTAGAAAGAGAGAATCAATTTGGTCAAACTTAAATGATCAGTGTGTCTTTTCAGAGGGAGGGCAATATGGGAATGGGAACTGGGGGGGAAGCTGGGAAATGAGGTAGTGTGCCAGTACACCTGCAGTGACTGGAAGGGTCATGTGCAAGGGTCGTGCCCAGATCAGAGCTGCTTCCTCAAATACTGGAGGTGTGCCTTAATGTACAGGTTTTAATCACAACTTCTCGGTTCCTATCATAAGGAATGATCGTCCTCTGACGATCTGAAATACTTTGACTTTCAGGATAGGTTGAAGGCTTGTACAGTTAAGATCTTGCATTAAATCTGATTCAGATCTTGGTTTCCAAAGCAATTACAGCTTGGCTGTGTTACAGGAACACAAGCTTGGCCTTATTAAACTGTAGTTTATCTTGTTTGGTATATTTCATCTGAGGAAACATCGATGGCACCCCATCAAAAAGGGTGAAACACCTTTTATCGGTAAAGTGTTGTCTTCATTCTGTTAGAAAATGAAATGGATCATGTTCATGGAGCTGAACTGCAAGCACCAGAACTATTGTGTGATGTCAGTCTTCAAAATTACAGCCATAATGTTTCAATAAAGCAACATGTTTTTCACTTATTACACTAGCCAGTTTGTGCATGTGTACATTCAGGTTTTAATTCTATGACTAACCAAGCGTTGAGGTTAAATTGCCAAGAAGATCAAACCACAGATAAAGCTTTAGCTTTGTAATGGGTGTGATAACAGTGACTACACTGGAGTTGAGGACTATTTTCATGCCAGTTGAGGATCTGGCCAACTTAAGTGAATGTCAGTGTATATTTGGGGGGAGAGGGGAAATGGGGAAAAAAATATCTCTACCATCAGTCTTCAGGTACTAATGTTTACTTATGACGTGCAAAAATCCCATTTCAGCTTGAAGTTGCATTTGATTCTTACAGTGTATAGAATTCAGCTGGAGGAATAGGAGTGGCTTTGGTTGGTTGGTTGGCTTGGTTTTTAACTGTAAAATATATCAAACTCTCTCTGAATCTGTGATTTTTATCTTGAAGTTATGTTGACAAATTACTAGATGTTGGGAGGAGGTGGTTGTTACCACTTTAGTGGTAGTTTTGTTTGTACATTAGTGTTTCAAATGGCACTTTAAGAAGTGTTCCTTTTAGCTTATTCATCTTTGCCAGTCACAGGCTACCTCTATGTAGAGCTTTCCCTTGAAAAATTATCAGTGAGCTTCTCTTTCAGCAGCCTATGTGTGCCCTGTGCTCTATAAAAGAATTCTGCCTTGCCTGGAGACTGTTTCTGTACTCCACGTGCCCTGCCTTCACTCTCTACATCTAAAAGGTGAGCAATGGCACGTTGGCTCTGTGGCCAGCCTAAGGCTCTCTCTGTGCCCCCCACCTAGGGATGTTAGATGAAACCCTACTTTCTGTACACATTCCTTGTTGAG
The DNA here is from genome assembly GCA_028566535.1 of Scolopax minor. NCBI lineage: Eukaryota > Metazoa > Chordata > Aves > Charadriiformes > Scolopacidae > Scolopax > Scolopax minor. Next base: position 51,472,486 of record JAOXNG010000021.1, read on the forward strand.
TTGTGGTTTGTTGTGTTGGTTTTTTTTCATAAATGGCCCACTCTGTTTTGAAAATCAAAGTGTATTTTAAAACAGACTTTTGAGTCTTGTTTTACATTTATTTTTCCGTTGCTGCTTGGCAATTTTTTCTTAGTTAAAAGCAGAGAGAGACTTCCTCTTCAGATTTGGAGCTGACCCCTTGTTCTGGATCCTCTGTAGTAGAAACTCTACTCCCTCGTCTTCGTCTTTCTCTGCAAGACGAGATACCCCTTGCACAAAGTTCAGAAATGAAAATCTTCCTTGCTAAATTTTAAGATCTGCTTGCTTTGCCAACTGCTGTACTGTGTCAAGGAGTGATTTAATGTGCTACAACATACGGATTTGGAGGACTCTGGGTTGAGTTCTTCCTTGTGGAAGTCTTCATGCAAGCTTCATCCCACAGAGCCAGGCTGTTGGAGGAGTCTTTGCATGCCATCTGGCAGGAGTGTTGTCCTCTGCTGTGGTGCTGTTTTCTTACAAGCTACTCAGTCACACCCTTGGCAGTCAGAAAAAAATTGAAATGATGCTCACAGCAACCTAGGTCATGAGTGATATCTGTCTTTCAGCTGAACTTGCTGACGTTGCTTTTTCTACTCCTGTCATGGCAATTCCAGTTCTGACATGAAAGAATCTGAACTGGTAAAAATTACACAGTTTTCAAGTAAAGGCCCGAAGTGAGAGGAAACTAGGGTACTTCTAGGTTCTTCCTGTCCCTCTTGGTTCTGTGGTGAAAGCTGTTGCAAAGACTTTGAAGCAGCAGTGTTGATAACACAGGAGGTTATTGCCTAAGCCTTCAAATAAGGTCAGTAAAGTCAAATGCTAAATAATGTTTATTTGCAATGGCTTTCTGCTTTCCAACTTTTTAGGCAAGACTTTTAGAGAAGATCCAGGTGGCCTGCACAGAATCTCAAAGACCTCAGGAACAGTGCCAGCTGGCAACCTAACAACTCCACAGTCTGCCCTTGTTGGATCAGGTATAGCAAAGAGAACTGAACCGGGGCTATTACTGTGCTTCTCTTCATTTCAAGTGACTGAAGTCCTGAGAGAAGTCTAGATGACCATCAAGAAGGGTTGATCTTAAAAAGCTGTAAAATTTCCGAACACAAAGGGAAAATGTCAGCCTGCATGATTTAAAGCAGAGTATTTTGGTCCATTGTAAATCAGTCGTATTGGTGTGTATGGCCTACAGGATGGGAAGAGAATAACTTTGTCTACATCACCTTGCGAGCTGATAAACACTTCATCTAAGTCAGTGAGTCATGTAGGTCCTGTGTATCTTTAATTTTGAGAAAATTGGGGTGACAAAGGTGGTAAAGTTAATTCAAAAAGGAGTTCCCTAGCTAAGTTCAAGGAAATCACAGGCTCTTGCAATGGGCTACTTATTTTTTGTTTTGGGATTTCTGTGGAGTTTTAATCAGTTTGTCATGTGAGAAAATTCTGGTACCTGATATTCTTTGTGTAATATAATATCCCCTGCTTAAATTTTGAAGTTTTTCCTGTGGTGGTTTTTTTTTTATGATTCTGTTATGCTAGTAATACTTGGGATAAAGTTGAAAGAAATATCAGTAGTGTGTATGTATCTGACCTTGTGATACCTCCCTACTCCCTACACATGCACGCCTTGTTTGCATGATGGGTCTTCATTTTAATACTGCTGTGACAAGTCAGATTGTGCTTTTTAAAAAGAAGTAATATCTGTTCCTTCTGCACCTACTTGGAATAGTATGTCTGACTGCTACTCTTCATAATTTGCAAAGCATTGAATAGGAAACTCTCTTGGTTACCAGAGAAGCACAGTCTGCCTTTTGTAACTGTCAGAGGCTGTCTTTATGGAAACAGAATAGAAGAGCATAAACTCTGAGCCTGATCATTATGCAAGGTTGCTACATACCATGTAAGCTAAACCTGTGTTTCCTAGGAAAAGTATTCAACACAAATAATTCTAAGAGAACAACACTCTTGCAGCAGACATGCAAAAGCAAGAAGCTAGTTACCTCTCTGCCCAGTGTTTCTGCAGTGCTACATTGAACCACTGAGACTATGGAGTAGGAGGCCAGGAATGCTTTTTTTGGGGGAGCATGCTTTTGGTTTGAGCTGTGAGAGGTTGGGCAGGTTACTGGTATCTTCACATCCTGGCCTGCTGGAGAGTGAGCTGCAGGATGGCTGAGCAGCTTGAAATGTTCTGCCTCTGGATTATTTTTCTAACTTTCTTCCTGCACTTAGGTTTGGAGGAAATATTAATGCAAGCACAATCAAACAAAATGTAATTTGAGAGGCAGTGATGTGCTTTCCTGTGGTGTAGTATTGTATGCTTTGTGTGCACGTCTATTGTACTATTTCCGATGTGTATGACAGTCTTTGGTAAGAAACAATGGGGCTTCTTGTATATTTATATATTTGGATAACTTCAGTTTGAGGGGTTACACAATACACCCAGTACAAAAATCAAGCTTTCTGTGCATTTGATAGGTATATTTGATCTGTAGTACTTTATTTTTAATTCATGACAGCCATTTGTTTGATTTGTAGTTTCTGACCTTATTGTCCCTTTAAAGAATGCTTTGTGAAAGTCACTGTTAGGGAATAAGAAGCTAAAATAAGCACCGGGACATAGTTCTTGTCTCTCAAGACCTCACGTGATGAGATGCTGTAAGATTACAGAGACAGGGAGTTCATGGAATGCAAGTGAAAAACGAGTAATGGGTTTGTTCTGAAGAATGTTCTCAAAGTGGTAGAGGTTCTGTGGCTAGTCACCCTTAGCTCTGATGATAAAATACAGGTACTCAGTCAGCTTTTTGTTTCCTGTCCTGAAATTCAGATAGAATATGTTGTGCATAAGAAGACGTTCTCTGCCTTGACTTAATTCCTAAAAATAAATTGTTTGTAGATGTTATTTCTAGTAATAAGTGGGTATTTCTAATGAGTGCACTAGTTATCTGAAATCAAAAGCCAAACAAAAATATTATTGGAAAAGTACAGGAACCTTAGATGCCATTACCCTAGTTTTCTTTTTCTGCAGAGATGGTAATTCCTTCTTTTTATATGTTTACACCTCTATGAAATGTATCTCTTAGATTAACTAGAGGATTTATTTCAAAGCACTGCAAATTTTCTTAGGATTTAAATTACCTTTTGCTCAGTTTCCTAATCAAATTCACTTTTCTTCTGATTTGTGCTAGAGATTGCTTTCTATGGCACCTGGTAGTCTCTTATTATCAGTCGTTTTTCTCTGAGATAAATTAACATCTCTTCTCATCAGTACCTGAAAACACAGGTTAAAAACAAGTTGAAGGCCTGGATTTAGAGCAATAAAAACAATAGGATTTTCTCTTTTGAGGTGCTATTTTGTTCTGAAATGCTTTTGTTCCAAAGTCCAAATTTTTGTTAGCTTTGAGACTAAAGAGGATAAACTTGCTGTGCGTAGGAATTAACGCAATTGTAAAAATATATGCTAGAAAGAGAGAAATTATGTAAAAATAGGTTTTCCTCATAAATATGTGGATTAAAGTTGAAAAAAGATGAAACATGGGCAAAAAAACCCTAGTCACATGAATGTGTGGGCTGTTCTGAGTGAAAGTTTAAGTCCTAAGTATGGACAATGTTGATAGCCCTGTAATAAGGAATGCTGAGGATTCATTATGTCAAAGAAGTCAATTGTGATCGAATAAATACAAGTTAAGACTATGACATCTATTAATTTAGTTCACATTTGATTTTATGCATACTTGAATTTTCAGATCCTGGTGGTGGTTTTCAGCTGAGAACTCTTTTGGGAAGGGTTGCTGACTGGTGCTCCCCTGCTTAAGCAGAAGCCTTGGCATGTTGCTGCAAGACACTGGCTTCCTCCTTGTCCAGGGAAGGCTCCCTGCAGCCTGTGGTAGCGGAGCTCTGCGGTGTGTTTCTCAGGCAGTGATGGAAGGGAGGAGACATTGGTCATAAGTGTCATGGATGCAGTGATGCACTTCACTTGTGAGAGAGAAGCAGCAATATATTTATTGCTATGAAACAGAAATTTTAGCAAAATTTGATAGTAAATGTGGCAGTGGTTTAACAAGATTCAGTGGCAATGTATGGTTGGTACAAAACTGTCAGGGAAACCCTCCGGATGAGTCATGAGGTTCAGAGAGGGGATCCCCTTGCTTTCTAAACTCCTCACAGGAGAGTGTTGGTGCGACTGGATCCAACCCTAGTCCCAGACGTGGTCAGGAGTTTATGTCTAAAGGATTATATGTGCATAATCAATCTAAGATACAATCTTAGGGAAGCTTCAAAGTTTAGTGTGCTGTTTATCACTTGACAGGAATATGCTGTGGCAAGGAGTCTCTCAACCTCAAGGAGTAACCTCGAGAGGCAATCCTGGTGTGCAGCCCACTGCTGTGCAGGCAAGCTCTTGAGCTATTCACTATTTATAGGAGTAAGATGATATAATCATATTTGCATATTGGCCATATTGTGGTTAGGTGGGCGCATTGATCAAGTTAGCTGTGGCTACTGTGTTATCTGTCTCCCCTGAATCTACTTTGCCATCACAACCAGACACACCTTTTATGATCACCATGAGTGGTTATTGCTGGGACAGAGTTACAGGAGATAAAGGTCAGGGTGTGGGGGGGGACTACACCATCATAAGATGACAGTCTGTTTGGAAAAATCTCACTTTTTTTTTCTAATGACAGAAAATAGGATTGGAATGGAGTTCCTGTGTCATTGAAGTAAATTCGTACTGTTTCTAGCAGCAGTATAATGTACTCTTTTTAAGATGAATCTTGTTCTATTTATAAAACTGTTAGGTATTTTTAAGCTGACAAATTAATTAGAAGCAGCTTCAGAATATCAGATACCTGTATTTTCAGTCACTTTAGACACTGTCATTCTTACGCTAATGCTATTTTGCTTAAATTGTTCTTTTTCTGCACTGTTAACCTACCGCATCTTTAAGCTTTATTTGTGGGGAGCAGCCCAGTCCTTTCTCAGCGCTTGTTTGATAGCTCGAGTGAACCAAACATTTCTCTTTTCCTGTCATCCTGATAGCCCTGCTCTGCATCTGCTTTGTCTCAGGTTTTCCTTCCTGAGTCTGATATTGGTGTCCTGGCCCAGAGATTATCCTGTAGTGCAATGCACTCTTCCCTTTCTATCCAGGAACAAACATCCTAATGCCATCTTTCTCCTTAAAACTGCATACTAGGAACAAAGCAGAAAGTTTCAGTGGCTAGCTAACGTTCCCAGATACCTCTCTCCTCTATCATTTGCAAGTTATGAAGCTCTATTATATTAGTTCTGCAAGGCATCACACACTGATCTTGTCCTATCAAAATTAATTTGAATTCTGTTACCCCAACTCTCAAGGTCATCTGATTTATAAAGTGCATTCTGACTTTGTATCATCCACAAAATTGAATAATTTTTGTTAAATGTTTTAGTCCTCAGAAGCACTTCAAGGAGGTCTTTCTTTATCCAGATTCATCACAACACAACAAAAACAGATAGTTGCACTTTTTCATTTAGCTCTCCTACACAGCTATTTACTAATTTTCACTTTCTCTTTGGTTTAATAGCAATTTCTTTTTGTACTTCATTGTACTATATGAATGGCTTAGTATAGCCTCGGTGCATTAGATTGCAAGTTTCTCTTTTGTCTATCACATCAGAGTTATCAGATAAGGACATAAAGACTTTCCTCTGAAAAATTATAGAAGGTTTGTTTTTCTAAATTCCAACTCTTGCAGAAATCTTTTGTGAATAGCTTTTGGTTTTGTTTTATTTTCATATTTTTATTTTTGTTCCATGTAGTGCTGAGGCCTGATTACTATGTCTGCACTTATCCTGATCATTTGTCTACTCACCAGTCTAAATATTAGTAGTATGTTTTCTACTCTGATCTGTTTTTTAAAATAAGGTGCTTTGCTCAATCTGAAACTATTTTTCTGGTGAGACTTCATTTCACCTCTTGATTCAGTATTCTGGGAGGTCATCTGGGTCTCCCTGAGCCGAAATTCCTTAGATTATGAGTTTTGCATTATCTTTATTTTCATACTGTTTCCTTGTCCAGTCTTCCTTGTTGCTTTCTCACGGGTGATACTGGGGCAAAAATGTTTTTGTTTTTGGGACATACTTGCTTATCTAAAGACATTTCTCTCATCCTGTCTAGGAATAACTGAATGACTGTCTTAGTCATTAGCTGTAGTCATTAGTCTGTGTGCCATTGAGAGACAGAATTTAATCATAAAGAGTGAATTCTTTATAGTTGTACCAGGTCTAGCTGGCACGGATTATATTTTTTTTTTCCTTAATAGGCTGTATGATACTGTGTTTTGGATTTATAACTAAAAGAGTTTTGATAACACCAGTTTTGGCTATTGCTGAACAGTGCTTTCACAGCATCACATTCTCTTTTTCCCACTCTGTCTGCCTACCCTGCAGAGGGAGGGGGTTCAACCAGGACAGCTGATCTGAACTGACCAAGGGCATGTTCTATGCCATATAATATCATGCTCGGCAATAAAAACTGAGAGGAAGACTGTTTTTTGGAAGGCAGCCATTACTTTGAGACAGGCTGGGCACTGATCTGCTTGTGGGAGGTGATTGCTTTCACATCACTCATTTTCCTCCCCCCACCCCCCCTTTCCTGCTGCTGATCAGGG
>JAOXNG010000021.1:51500949-51517894 GCA_028566535.1 Scolopax minor
AGTTAAGCCTCACAAGGGCCTGCAGAAGCTATTGCTAAAGAAGAGGTTTCCTAGTAAAGATGCAGATGCTGTATCTCTCATTCTCTGAAATTAAATTTTTTTTTTTTAATTATCATTGGTTTAAATGAGAACCAAGCAATCAAAACTGAGCTCTGTGCTTGCATAATTTTTAAATTACTTCCAAGCAGGAGGCTGTCTGGCAAAGGGACAATTCTTGGTTTCTGTTTCTATTCTCTCTCACAGGGATTTGCCAGTGCTCTGTGACTCAAGGTGTTGAATGCCTTTCTGTACACCTAGTCAGTTCAGCACTAATAGGTGAGCAGAAACTGCCACCAGCCTTTATATGCTGCTGTAGAGTACTGCCTGTACTGAGAGTTACAGTTGTTGGTGTACACCTGGGGTTATTGCAGTGTGGAGTTTTAATTTGCCCTTGTGTGAGGACATAATGTCAAAAGGCACAGGAATAGCACCTTGGAAGATAGACAGAGAATGCTAAGTGGACTAGATGGATTTTCTTATCAGTTTGTGTATGCTTCATCTAGCTGCTTAACATTATGCATGTGAGACATGAGTAAAAGTGCTATTAGATGAGCTGGAATTGAAGCTGGCTTCTTGGATGGTTTTCTTCAGTCTCTCTGTTTTTATTGGCTAAATCTTTGCTGTGCACTGTGGAGTCTTAGCTTGTGCAATTTGGCAGTGCTCTCTGATGTGTTAGTTTTCATTGAGGCTTGGCAGAAAGCAGATGAGCAAATGGTAAATCTCCAAAGATCTGTCTGCCAGTGGCAAAACTGTAATTGTTTGTGTCTGAGCACTTCCATTGTACAGTTCATAAAGAGGTGAGGCTTTCAGTTGTCCTGCATTTGCTGTCCTACATCTGTTATCAGCTCAGACATTGGCATCAAAGTTAACTGTCTGCAGTTCAGTGGTCCTCATGCCATAGTGAAAGCAAGTGGGTCAGACTGAGGGGAAACAATCCGGGCATTGAGGCATTTCTTAGAAATGTCTTTGGTTGAGACACTTAGCAAATTTTAGATACCAAGACACTCAAGCATCTCACCATCGGTGAGAGATGTGCAGCAGGAGTTGTGTTTTGAGTCTTTTCTGATACCTCAGTAGAAGTGGAGTGACTCGTTTAGAGAAAGCAAGTAATTCAGACCCCAAGTAGCAGAGCAGATGTTCCAGCCCAAAGACCAGAGGATGGCAAATTGGATGGGTGGGGGAAATTGAGAGAGTTTTGATTTGGTATTTTTATTTGTTTGCTTTTTAAGTCCAGGGAAATTAAATTGTCTAAATATGCACATTGCTACACCTGTCCCTGCTAGCAGAGTTCATCTGGGCTGTGTGGCTGGCAATCGGAGGTGCCTCTGGTCAGACAGATGTAGAAGACCTGAGCTGCTTTCTAACTGTAGTTTTTTTCTTTTTCTTGGTTTTAGTTTCTGATTCACTGTGAGGGCACAAGGTTCACAGAACAGAAGCACCAGATTAGCATGCAGGTGGCTGAAGCCAAAGGCCTGCCCAAGCTCAAGTACCACCTGCTGCCACGAACGAAAGGATTTGCTGTCACTGTGCAATGTTTGAGAAATGTAGGTAAGGAAAGTCGCAAGGAACGGTTATTTCATGTAACTGCTGTCACTTTGCCATGCTCTTCTTTTCCCTGTGGCATGTGTCCTCACAGAAAAGCCCTGGGGTCCTTTCTGACATTTCTTCCGCTAGCCTGTGAAAATTCAAGATTAGGTTTTACAAACAACGACTTAGGGCAACTCGGTAAATTTTTGTTGTTGTTGTTTTGCTATTTTTTTCTGTTCCTGAATCTGCATCGGGAGGATCTCAAGTTGCATGTTGTGTACCTATTGCCAAGGGATAATGTTTCTTAGTATTTACTGAGCAATCCAATTCCAAATGAAGCAAATACATCACTATAGAATCCAAGGCAGTGTGTCTTAAATATATTCTTTTGGTAAATATCTGCCTCAAATAACACCATTTTTCAATTAAAAACAATATTCTGCTTTAATCTTCTGTGTAGATGTACTCTTTAGAGTTTCATAGTTACCTTTGTGGAGCTGAGGAATAGGAGTATACCTGTAGGAGATACATGTAGGAAAAATTTATAAAAAGAAATATTTCTCCATTACAGAACATGAGTAAGTTTTTCTTTGTTAATGTTGTTCTGAACTCCCCACCCCAAAGTTATTTCTGGTTACTTGCATTTGCTGACTTCAGAATGCTACTGGTAAGAACTATTGCACACATGCCTTTGAAGTGATTTGCTTTGACTAATACAATCCATCAAAATCTTCTGCTGTGTACTTCATGGGCTAAGGAAAGACAGTGCTAAGTAGCCATAGTGCTACAGTATCTTCAAGGTTTGGTAGGTTTGTGTGCTGTTAGAGGGCTGATAAATGAGAAAGACAAAGTGGTTAGGGCTTTAGAAGAAAATGTTCTAGCTTGGCTGAAATTAATGTCAAAGCTTCTTTTGTCTTTGAAGACGTGTTTTCATGTGGCATATCTGGGATAGCTGCTGTAAAAAAAGCTTTGCAGTCAGCTGTCTTGCTTTCTGTCATGTTTCTTCTACATATCCTCTTACAAGTCAGGTAGATGATATCACTGTTGTAGCTTGTCAGGCATCCACGACTTCCCGCTCCCAAAACGGATAGCATAGCTTGGATCTTTTCTGATACGTGAAGAGATAAGTTATGTGCCCTTAAAGGCACAGTTTAACCTTCCCTTTTGAATAAGGGCAACTGTTTTGCTGAGGGTGGGGGGAAGATAGGCTTGAGGCGTTGAAAAAGAGCTGAGTCAAAACTCTGTGACCTCTAATGCCCTGAGCTGGCAATCAGGGACAGGTTATTTTGGTGGTGATTTTGTTCTTTTTACTACTTTGTGTGAAGCAAGCAAAAGGTCGCATGATTATGGACAAGTAGCTGACTTGTTTCAAAATGTTTCAAAAGGAAACAATTTTACGTAATCCAAGTGACAATTATAAAAAATTTTGGACATTGAGACGATACATTACAGTAACACTTCTTAGCATCTTAAATACTTGAAATACTTTCAGAAAAAGAAGACTGAGATTGATGGATCATTTATAAATTTAGGGAAATGTATGTTACTATCTCAATCCAGAAACTGCGACTTGTTAGGTCAAACAGGGTAAGGCTAATAAGAAGGTAATATTTTCCTGCACAGTCATAACTTCTCATAGGTGGTTTTTGTTTAAACTGTATAGATTAAAAACATAACTAACAAACCTCTGAGGGAAAGAGCTGTTGACCCCAGACTGGTGTTGCAAATTCATCTGGTTATGTTGCTTTACTTGCCTTGTTGCTTTTTTTTTCAATGAGAGTTACTGGCTGGGTTACTATGTGTTTCCTGCCTATAGAGACAAGGAGTATGTGTGAAGAGCATTAGAAAGGCTTTTGTAAACAAAATCTTTGAAAATTTTAGAGCTCCTTATAACATCAATATGTACAGGTAACAAGGAAGTCCATAAACATTTTTTGAATAGAGAACATGGTGGAAGTCTGTTTTGTCAGTCCATAATCGAGAAATTTAAGTTCTATTTAGAAACTATTCTTTTCTTGCATGAATACTGGTAGGATTTGGCCAGTTATCTCATTAACCTTCACTAACATTTGGTACAAGCAGTAATGTGATGTAGGTGTCAATATATGCAGAGGCTATACGCTGTAGTCATTTGGCACTTTTTTCTTTTGAATATTTACATTGTTCACTGTGAACTCCCCGCGTCTCACTGTGAAGCTCTGCCTTATAATGTAGCCCAGCAAGTGACTGTATCCTTCTACTCAACTACTTGTTCCAAACAGCACCAGTGTGACTTCTGAATTGCTGCACTGCCTGCAGAAGCAGCAATGGCAACATGCAGATGTTCATAACTTCAGTTCAGTGAAATCTCTGATGGACTACAAGAATGACTCTTGCAGGTTGACCTGTCTCTCTTGGGGTACAATTCACAGCCATTTCAGTGGCCGTGTCTGCAGCAGGGGTATCCCTGCACGTCTCTGAAAGTGATGCTGAGTCCATTTTGGGGTCTGCCACTTTCTGCTCTTGCATTTGAGTGGTGGGCCTGGCTGGAGTGCCCTGCTAAGGGAGATAGCAGCAGCATAACATAGCAGCGAAGGCAAGCCAAACATTTGGATCCAGTTCCAAGCTGGGTGTGACAGAGCGTGTCATTTTCCTGTATTCTTCCTTCCTCCTTTCTGACAGGGGTGTGATTCAACCTCTCTGAGGCTGTAGGATGTACTATAGGATGCTGGTTGCTGTGACTGGAGAGGTAATTCACCCACAATAGCAGTGATCACAGTTGGACCTTTTTCAAATATTGTGTTAACTCTTAATGCTACCTGGTGCAGTCGTTCTGGGTCTGTTGGGAGCATGCATTGGTGACATCACTCTGGCCAAGCCCATCCATTTTGAAAAACTTAGCTTCAGAAGGACTTTTAATGTACATGCATGGGAAAGTGCCTTCATGCCAGTGGGAGCCATATCTGTCAGTGTAAGCAGATATATTTGGGTAAAAATATCTATCACACAAAATAACAAAGAAGTCTTGCCTCCTAACTCATAGTCTTCATACGTGATAATGGATTTCTTTTCTCTCCAGTGATTTACTTTCACAAATTTAGATCTCTGCACAGTTTGATTATTAAATGAGTGATTTTCTAAAACACTCATCCATTACTTACAGTAAAAAAAAAAAAAATCATAGATATTTTAAAAGTTATATTTAACTGTCACTTTTATTGCCTGGTTATATATCAGTCAGTTTCTTTCAGCTGTTTTTATTTAGTTAAGACTTTCATTTAAAAATGTACCTCATGATGGATTGTAGATTACTTCAAGTTATGAACCTTTTCCCCTGATTGTGCATAATGGGAACTACTGTCCTACAGGGAACTCATAAGGATAAATTCCAGGGTGATGTTCTCATGGGGTTCAATATGACAGTGTTTGGGGGTTTTGCAATGACTTCTTTTTCCCACGAGCTGCGCTTCAGTCCTGGGGTTTTTTTAAGTGTTTAGTGAGGCTTCTGATCATCCTTCTGAGCAAGGAAACAAGTTTGAGAGGATGAGTGATTTTTTGATCAAGATGACCAATGAGATATTAAAGGATTGTGTCAGGGTGGCTGTCATACCAGCAGTACAGTGAATTCCACTGTCTCTTCCCTCCCTTTCTCAGTCTTCAGTTCAGATCAGTGTGTGCTGTAATGAAGCTCTGTTCATTGCCTATAGGTTGATTTGTTGGATGATCGTTCTGGGATAATCCACCCTGTCCACAAAATAATGCATGAAATTCAGGAGGACAGCTGAACTAAGAAAAATCCTCACTAGATGTATAATCTGAAGATTCTTTAGGTCAAAATTAAGAAATTAAATCTTAAATTCTGACGTACATAGCTCTCTGTCAGAATACTGACTTTTGGTACAAGAAACCAAAAGTTCAAGATACAAAGTAACCTTTGCTGGGCAGAGATGAGAAACCAAAATAGAAAAAACTAGCCTTTTCTTGTCAGAAAATAGCAATTAGGCTGAAAAAAAAATTGGTTTCAGTTATGATCTGTTCTGAACCTTTGAAAAGTCTTCCAAATATTGAATTGTAGTTGTTTTTTTAAGGAAAAAGGTGTTTTAAGATAACTTCTTCAAGAAAATATTTAATTTCACAATTGAAGCAAAACTTCTCAAATGCTGCATAAATTAGTTTGAGAGTGAGCCATTTGCAATGTTTTCAGGATGCTGTGGAGTTAATTTTTTACTTGGTTTAGAATGTGAAATTTCTGGACTCTTCAGCTGTTGTATGAGAAAATCATGAGATTCCCAATTCTAATTATGTAATTATGAAATAACACATTTAATGAAAAACAATTTCAGTGTGTCACGCAGAATTCTGGTACTGCTTTGGCTGTGGAAGCTTTCTGGGAAATTTTAGTTCTGAGCAGTCTTTTTGTTTGACACTTCTACTGTTGCTCTTTTCCTGCACTTTCAAAATAGAAAAGCTTAAGTCTTCAGTTATTTTATATCTGAATATAACAGGTCTGTTTACTCCTGCATATTGTTTGCTCCTGTCATTGTCTGAGATTTGGCCCTGCTTTGTACCACAAGATTTCAGTGTGGTATTAGAAAGGGCTGGACTGAGTATCAAACTACAGAGCAGTTACAAACTGAAATGGGGTATTTTTTCCCTGAAGAGAAGGAGGATTCTGTTTATGGCTGTCAGCACATAAAGATGTTCCTGACAGCTCTGCAGAAGTTTTTTCAAAACAGGGGAAGCATCTTCCAGTGTGTCTGGACTCAGTTCATATCAAAACTCACATGTAGCTATCTTCTAAAAGATAAAAGAACAAGTGCTGCATACATCATACATTCCTTATTGTGTACCTATTGTCATTAGAATAATATCATGCTATTAAAGAATAAACTAAGAAGCTTACCCTGTATAAACCAAATTGAGCTCTTGTCTTCCTTCAGTTACGTTGGATTAGTAAATTAGACTAGATTAGTAAAATCCTTCTACACTAAGAAGCTTAAAAATGGAGGTAAATAATTTATTCGAAAAAAAAGAGTTATTCCCTACTTAAGTTGTTCAGGGAGAATATTGTGCTTGGAGTAGCTTTTGGCTATTTGTTTATGTGTTGTAGTTCTGAGTTTGGACTAAAACCACAGCTGTAGTACGAATAGAGTTGTTAATGAGGGATGCAGTCTGTAGGCAGCGACAGGGTTTTGGCCTCTGTTTTCAGGATTTCCTTGCAGCGCCGAAACCAGGCTGTTGTGTTCACCGCTAGGAATTCTGTGTGCAATAACAAATGTTGTGGTGAGTTTCTGGGGGCTGAATGTTGTGGCCAAGCCATATTTATCTCTGGAAGTTACACAGGCTTCAAAAATAAAAGCAAATCTGTTCTGTGTAGTAAAAGGCTTCCTTAGGTGGATCGAGAGCTCTCACAATAAAGACTCGTCAGAGAGTTTGTTATTGCAGAAATCCAGAGCAGAAACCTAAAATACAGCAAGCTGCACATGAAGTGCATGTTATCAACTTATGTGACAAAAAAAAAAAAAAGAGTTTTGTTGCTGGCATTGATCTAATTTGTACCACAATGCACACTTGGCTTCAGTGTCAGGAAAATTCATTGCTGTCTGGTAATTTTGTGACATCAGGAAAATAGTGTCTCTAAGGATGTGTTCCAGGAAACTCTTTTGAAACATTTTATGTGGTTTAAAACAGTAAATACTTTTTTTTTCTGTGGAAACTGCTTGTTAATGCTGCCTTAGTTTAGCTATGCATGACCTTCACAAGTACTTTTACTGTTACCGTGCAATCCTGAACTGCAGACACAGTGTTTTCTTGAGGCTGAAAGTTTGGTTGCAGGTTCTGCTCTGTAGAACTTGGATGTTACACCCTCCCAGCTGCACATCTTCAGAGCGCAGCTCGCACAGGACATGGTCTGTTATTCTGTCTCTGTCCTCACTTACCGAGTGCCTCAGTTATCAAATAATGGAAATGATGAGGAGGTTGTTTTGAACCTCAGTGACTCATAGTTGCATTAAGCCCTCTTGGGCTTAATGTGTCTCCCACACACTTTTCCCATTCTTAGTCAAACTGTGTATATTGTTCATTGTTCATAAAGTGTGTATCTGCCTGGTTATTTACCCAGAAGAGAGGGAGAGCTGTGTCATTCACAGTGAGATGAGAAAGCTAATAGTTTTTCAACCATTTGTCTCCTACCACGTCCTAGGTATATTAACTGTCAGAAACTGTAACTAACTGTGTTCCCTGTGCTCAACGTCCTGCACCTGATGGGGAAGGGGAGAAGGGGGGAGAGCAAACCCTTCCGTTCTACTGTTGCTGAAAGGGTCGTTGGTTATTTGGCTTGTTAAAACGGATTTATTAAATATTCCATTGTCATCTTTACCTTGGTGACAGCTTAAACTATGGTGCTATTGCTGATGACTTCATATTTAAATATGCTCCTTGTCTGAGAGAATTAATTGTTTCCATTCTATTACTACATTCTATTCTACAACAGTAATCACGTAACCTGTTTCTCTTCTTGTAGTTTCTGCAGTCTATGATTCTACCCTCAATTTTAGAAATAATGAGAATCCAACATTGCTGGGAGTTCTAAATGGAAAGAAATATCATGCAGATTTATATGTAAGGCAAGTAATCTACATTTTAATTCTTTTTTGGCATACAGAAATGTGTATGTGCAGTCACAACTGTAAAAGTAAGGATATAATTTCAAGTAGATAACGAATAGCAAATCTCTACCAACCTGGCTTCACAGAACTGCAGATAAAAACTTATATGGGATGGGAAGGGTTTTTTGTAAAGTTCTGTGATTGTAAATATGTAAGAACTCTATAACGGTCTACAGGATTTTTGGTTTTTATTTTTTTATTCATTTGTGTGTCTGTTTGTCAGTTCAGCAACAACTCTTGGCCAGCATATCATACTGCTGCCAAGCATCCAGATGGAGTGATTTTTACACCTGTCTCTGGCACAGTCACCCCCACTCAGGTGGAGGCCAGGCTCAGGACTGTTCCCATCTCTGATGTAGTTGTTGATGTATTTGACTACTGCTCCTTTCCTACCAAGAAGGGAAAAAACAGTTATCTGGATTCTGTATCTTTAATGTTTCTGTAAATGATGAATACCTCAATGATTTCTCATAATCATAATGAGAATGGGCCAATTCCAAGGCCCTTATTGCCAGGCCAGGTTCTACCAGCAGCACCTGCACTGCAGGCACTCAGCATATGTGATGGTTTAGGGTTGGAGCACAGGAGCCTAGAATTGATCCCACAAGTGATCAGGAATTCATCATAACCCCTTTGTAGCTATAATTGGCTGGTCCAATTGCTTTATCTTGGGTACCAACATGAAATGGAGTAGGGTGACTTTTTGTTCCTATGTCCCTTTTTTTGCCTGTTTAAAAAAATATTTTCTTCAGAACTGATTTTACCCAAGGGTCAAAAACTTTCTTTTGATTCCTTATGGATACAACAGGCGTTTACATTCCCACTTGGCTCTCATGGGTAGCTCAGCCTAGTGGCCTTGTATCTGGTGTAGGTGGCCTGGCTGGCTAGAATTCATGGAGGAGCAGCTGGCCCTACTTGTGTAGGCCATTCCTCCAGCAGTGTAGAGGTGTACATCTTGTTTTGTCTTCAGTAGAAGTTTGTAAAATTTGGATAGCCTTGGTTGTCTCTGCTGAAATTGTGTTGATTTCTAATGTTTGTCATCTTAAAAACTTTCTTAAATAAAGGAACAAAGCAGTAGTGTCTCACCTCTTACTTTATTAACTGCAAACAGGAGTATCTTGATTGCAAAAAGTGCTATCTCCTGTGCTGAATGAGAATTTGATGTTGTTCTTAATGGATATTAATTAAAATATGTACTATATTGAAAAATGTGAAATTATTAAACATTGCTATTAGCATAAGGGAAGATTACAAGGGGATTATTTTTTAAAATCACTGGATTATGACCAGAATGTGATGAAAACTTTGTCAAGAGAGGGTTTTTCAGTGAGAGGAGCCATTTTGCTGGAAATTATCCATCCAAGCTGCACATAACATGCATTATAGGAATTGGAAATGTTACCTGAGAAACACTATAGCGCTTTACCCTCGGTGTAAGGAAAATGTTATTTTTTTTCTCTCTAATGCCTAGCTGGTTAAATACACCCTTGAGCTCTCTAGATGGGGTAAGAAATTAATTCACTCAAAACCTTTGTTTGGAAACAGAAATTTGCAAACCTTTATCTAGAAAATGGCTCTAGTGAGCTCAAATGTAATGTATTACTATTTCAGAAATCTGAATTTCTGATACATCTAAAAGCTGAAGGTGGCTCTAGAAGCAAACTATACTTTGCTGATCTGGGAGCTGTTACCACAAGTTAAAAAAAGATGGAAAATGTAGTGACTCTCCTGTCAAGTGGATAATGTACATATAATGAAAGTGCTGTTCATGCGAGCTAAAGTATTTAATATTCTTCAATTTCTCATGTTTACCATTGGCAGGCGGATTCCACTAGAAGAAGTCCCAGAAGATGAGCAGGAATGTTCTAACTGGCTCCACAAACTGTATCAAGAAAAGGTTGGTTTGCTCATTTTTCAGAGTAAGTGTTCCATTTCTTTGGACACAAATTGGTCTTGTGCTGTCAGTCACAATTGCCTTTATCTTGTACTTCAAGAGAAACAGGAAGAAAACTTAAGCAAGCCTTGATACAGCAGTTTTAAAAATCTTCTTTACAAAGTTGCATAAGGATACAAAAACCACAACTGCCTCCTGGTTGGTAGAAGTTGCATTTAAAGGCACCTCCTAAATCAAGAAGTAATTCGTGGGCTAAATGAGATATATTTTGCTTCAGTGTATTAAAATTTTTGTCCCTTGTTTTACCCTGTCTTTTTTCCCAAGGCAGAGATCCAACGTTAATAGGGCAGGCTGATAAACCGCTTTCACATTGTGTGCATAGAAGGCGTGCATTTAAGATTCCTAGGACTGTGTGTTTGTTGATGCCCACTGCTTTTTTTTGCTGTTTGTTTCTTTCCAAATACTCTCATGTGTGTCCTTCAGACTTTCAGAAACTGCTTCTCATGGGTTTTGTTTTTATGCCCATAGGAGATAATGGTTGAGGGATGCCCTCTTCGAATGCACGCAGCGCTCCCGTTTCAATCAGTGGGAGTTATAGGTATGCAAGGCACGAGCGCCTGGCAGCTCAGTTTGCTTCAATAAATTGATTCAAGTTATGTATTCAGAGTGGAATAATGCAGTGGTTTGGATTTAGAAGGGATAGAATATAGCTATGCTCTGTTTTCTTCTCACTGGGGCGCAAAATTCTGCTGTGCCATTTGTTGTACTCCAGCCAGAATATCATGTTAGCATTTCTGGTTTGACTGTGTTCTAGTCTTTCTCAGCTTCAAACCGTGACTGCTTCTGGTTTAATTCATTGCCTGTCTAAGCAGCTTCCTTATAGGGATGTGTAAAGTAAATGTGTGTTGAGGCTTCAGTTACAGATGTGCCTCTGATCTCCCTTCTTGTAAGCCGTGCCACGAACACCTAATTCAGACACAACCTCTAACACCTTTCTGCAGAAAGGCAGGATTTTACCCTGGGCCTGTGCCCTCTTTACAGGCATATAAATGCAAATGGTCCTTTTGCTGAACATTGCAAAAGTCCACTTTCTGCTACTGTGACTTTATCTCTAGGCTGTTTCGTGTTCCTAAGAACTGTTTAGACATTTTCAAGGCAAAAACATAAATCAGACGAGAACGTGATTGTTTTCCTGAAATCTTTATTATATGGGTTGTGGTAAATAATTTCAAGTTTTTCTGTTATACCCTCTTTGGCAAACACTCAGTTATTTCTAGTGCAAACAGTGTACATCTATCGTGCTTTCTTCATAACAACTTAGTTTGCTGGTTGGTTAAATCCATAGTTTCCTATGTTGAGTATAGGAGGGAGGAATATGTGTACAGATTTCATTTCAATTAAAACCTTTCTGGTTGTGTGGCATTTTTTTGATTGGTTGGGGTTTGGTTTTTTTTAGTTTGGTGCTGGCTTTGTATTTTTGCTGAAGGTTCCTCTTCCATCATCTGTTTTACATCCATGAAACCTACCTCACTGTGGTCATTCCTGGTTTACACAAGCCCTAGTCTCCGTAAAGTCAAACTGGAAGAATACAGAGCAGGGACAACTTCTTCCAGAGTTCTGAGATGGTGAAGGCCCACCTGCAGGGTAAAAATTCAGGGTTTCACCTTTCTGCCATGCATCTTAAAATAGATAAGTGGCTCTTAGGTCGGATAAGAAGCAGCATCACCACCTAGGTGTTGTTTCCAAAAATTAATTCTGTGTCAGGTTAATGTCTTCAGAACCAGTAAATATTTATGATGAAAAATAACAAATCTGTATTCAAAGGGCAGTAATTCATCACAAGACATGCACTCGTGCCCTGCTTTGTATATTTTGGCTATAGGACTTCACTTTCTGTTTCAAAGTAAGACAAGGTATGCATGCCACTGAAAAACAGTGCCCTGTTTTATCTTGCGTTACGGTTGCATGTGCCATTGTTTGTTCTCACTGATTTTCATAATTTTGCAGTACCTTCTCAAGACCTACAAACTGTGCACTGAATTATGCTCCAATAGCATGATTTAATAGATGGGGCTTGGCACAGGTACTGAGGTCAAGGGTGGAGTGTCATGCACTCACGATGAGTAGTGAAATCAGTTGCTAGTGGACATAATTTTTTATATTTTCTTTTTTTTATTGTCATAGTAAAGGAGTTAAGAGTCTTTGAGAAATGCTTGTTCCATTGTTTTTTTCACAGTGTTGCCTGATGTCTATTATGTGTACCTCAATCTGAGATACAGCTCTGGCAATTTATGTTCTAGCTACTTTGCACTTCATTTTCTGGTTCAGTCACTGCTGCAAAAGCTCTGAACAGAGCCTTGCCCGATAAACAGTAACGCTGTGTTGTTCTGAACCAAACACTTTTCCAGGCTTACTGCATCCACGTGCTGCTTCCTCGCTTGGGGTGAATTTTGTCCTTGGCCAGCACTGTATCAGTTAATGCCAAATCATGACAGGTGCAATGTGGGTTGCTCTCTTCTCTCTCTGCAGACTCCCCATTCACACCCCCCTCTTCCTCTCTCTCTTCCCCTTGCTCTCCTTCTCCCCCTTGCCTTTCTCTCTCTCTCTCTCTCTCTTCTCCCCTTGCTATAAACATTCCCT
Source organism: Scolopax minor (assembly GCA_028566535.1). Taxonomy (NCBI): domain Eukaryota; kingdom Metazoa; phylum Chordata; class Aves; order Charadriiformes; family Scolopacidae; genus Scolopax; species Scolopax minor. Next base: position 51,513,697 of record JAOXNG010000021.1, read on the forward strand.
TTAACAAGGACTGGGTTGAGTGTCTTACTGCCTGCTACGACCAGGCACAGTTTAATAGTCACAGCTCTGCTCGTCCTCACATATTTGATTTCTTTTTTCACATTGTTACAGCCTCAGCGCCTGAAATAGAAGTTCTGCTTGTGAATCTTAATTTCCATTAAAAAGAAAGCGAGCTTCTAACTCTTCTCACTTGTAAGAGAAGCTTGGAAAACAGGGCATGAAAATACATGCCGAAATGCCCCAGGGAATTAGCAAAGCATAACTGAAGAGGGGAAGTGTACAGAACTCCAGTGTTTGGTAACAAAGGATATATTTTTGGATACTTATTCTTTGTGGGCTTCCTTGTGAAAGGGCAGTGTCATACCTCTGCTGTCCTTTCTGGTGGGGGCAATGAAGTAAAATCCAGTTAGAATCTCAGGAGATGGTGGATGTTCCCCGATTCCCCCTCCTGCATTACCCACCACACTGTCTAAAGTAACCCAAATTCAGTGGGGGTATTAGAGGTAGCATATTTTTATGCCCAAATATGATACTTGGGTGGGTGGGATTTATTACAAACAGAAAACAAGCTCTGTATGCAGGGGAATGAAAGGGACTTAATTTGGGGGAGGTGACCGAGGGAAATTTGGAGGTACATCATGGATTTAAATGCTGACTTGAGCTACCGTAGGCACCCTTGAAAAAGCTTAGAAGATGGATCAACCCACAATCTCTTCTGCAAGGAATGTGAATGTTTTTAAGGGAAAGGTATCATGACTGAATCAAAGAGCTGTTCTCCACAAAGGTGTACAATGTGTAGTGGAGGTAATGGAATTGACATTGGTTTGCCTGTTGTATGTTTCTTCCATCTCTCTGGAACCTCTTGGTGAGGTGTGGTCAATGGTGTAGCTGCCCCTAAGGTCCTGCAGAGCCACAAAGAGAAAGCTGCTGCACTTGTTTTAAGTCAGTCTGTCTTGCTGTTTGTAGTAAAAGGCCCCCTAATGGCGATACCAATAACAGTCAGAAATTCTTAACTTTTCTGTATAATACCAGTATTTAGAAACCTAATTATATCTAGTAGAATTCAATTTGCTGATGATTAGTAGCTCTGCGTTAAACCAGTCATAAACCAAAATCCTCAAGGCACTGTAAAGAAAACTTCATACCCTGTGTAATTTGTTGAAGACAGCTAATTAATTGGCCATAATGATCCCAGTACAATCTAGCTCGCATGTGCAGAACAGTCACAATTTTTCTAATCTCAGTAAAGAGAGCGCAATGCTTTAATTACTGTGTAATCTCTTAAAAGCTAAATGTTCCCTTTGAAATAGATAAAATGGTAGCAGCCTGTAATTGCTCAAGTTGCCATTAAATAATTAAAGCATTGTCTGTGTCAGCTGGAGTGTAAGTAAATGTAAAATCATAGCATAGTAGAAATAATCTTCTTGTGGTTGATTAGGAAAATCTTGACTTTGCCAGAATTTTTGGAAACAGTCATGAAGCATTCCTTTCTTTGAGGAATTTTAGCACCTCGTGCTGACTAAATTGAGGTTCTTTTTTATGTCAGTCTAATTCTTATTTCATTAATTAACCAGTTTCATGTGATAACCCAGATTAATAATCTTTGCTTCTGAACCAGAAGGAAGGGGTTTTTTCCCCACCCCCTTTGATATCTTGGGCTGATCACAGAGCTGAAGGTTCACCCATATAGGCTCTAGAGGAAGGTGTTCAATTCTGAGTCTTCTGTGCTTTGAAAAACACACACCACAAAACAAAAACACCCAAACCCCACCCCATTATCTTCCTCATATTATACTAAAAGAGAGAGTCCTCTGGTCAAAACCAGTAAGAGATTCTAAATTGTTGGCATGCTCCACTGTCTGTAGAGAGGCTCAGCAGCCAAACTTCCTTCTGTAAGTTTCATGGGAACAGGATGAACAAGACTGAATCTATGGGACAGAGCAGACAGGAGGAGGTGGTGTTCTTTGGAGTAAGGGACAAGATGTTGTCTGCTCACCTTTTCTGACAGGGCTGTGGAAGCTGTTTGAGACCAGTGGTTGGAGAAGACATTAGAGAACAGAGTTCTGCTGCTGAACCTGTAGCCCAAGCACTCTCTGGCTTACCAGCAGTATTTTTCCAGCAGCTGTGGCCCTTTTAGGAGATTCAACAGTGATGCCTACATTGCTGTGGGATTGTACATCCTGTCACCTTTACTGGGCTTGTTGTACTCTCCAGGCATGCCATTTTCAGGCTTCTCTGTGTGGTAGAAAGAAAGGATGTGCCCATCAACATAAGCTCTTCGGTTTTTTTGACTGTATGTTCATTGACTTCAAAGTACAAGCTTTCCAGCCATGACTTGGTCTTTGATCTTCCCCCGCAGTTACAAGCATGCAGAAAGAGGAACATCAAAGCCAGGAATGGCTAGTTTTGTTGGCAGATGGGGATTTAATTGTTGCCCTCCTTTGTTCTACTAGGATGCGTTCCAGGAAGAGTACTACCGAACAGGAGCCTACCCAGCCGTCCCTGTAGTGCCACCCCGACGACCATGGACGCTTTTGAACTGGCTTTTCTGGGCCTTATTGCTGCTCTATCCTTTATTCAAGCTGCTCATCAACATGATCAACAGTGGATCATCGCTGACATTGGCCAGTTTTGCGTTTGTCATTGTAATAGGTAAGTTTTTAAAACAGAAAGATTGCTCACGGGGTAACTGTCAGACATGATTTATTGAGGTTTACTAAATACAAACATGACTTGTGAAATCAACAGACAATCCGATACTATATCCACTTTAGCCTGGAACAGGTTAAATAGATTCTTTTTTTGTTGTTTATTTTTGTGTACTTGTGTTATTTTTTTATAAGAGCTGTATACAAAATAGTAACTTTCCAGTGGGTTGCTACAAGAGGCTTTCTTTTCTTGTCTACTGTGTTTCTGGGTTGCACTTTGAATGCCTAAAAGAGGTGCTCAAGGCTAATTTATTCTGTTGAGAATTCTTGCATCTACTCATAGTCTGGTACATCATCACTAGAAATCCATGACCTTGCGATTTAAGGACAGCCTGATTTGAGTGTCTAGCCTGACTTACGTAGCACAGATCATAGACAATCACAGGTGATTCTTACAGTTCCTTTGTTAGCTCTGAACTGCCTTTGTTTGTGTTTAAAGTAATGTTAAGTTTAAGTTGTGTTTAAGTATGTTACTTAAGAGGAGGAAGGAAAACACAACAAGGAGGTGATGCAGGGAAGGAGACCTCATTTGGTGTCCTTCATGGAAGTAGGTACCAAATCAGTTTGGTGAGTAACATCATATCTGGATGTCTGTGCTTTCTGGCATGTTGAGAGCCTGTTTGAAGAGTAAGTTCTTTTCCAGAATAAGCCATGTGTTTATAAAGCAACTATTTTCTATGGCTGCACTGCCCATCACATGTATTCATGGTTTCATCACCTTAACGCCATGTATGTTACAAACAATCTTTGAAAGAGAGCTTCACAGTCCTTCTGGCTTTGAGTGAATTTGGATGAGGACTTTATTATAGAGTTAACATGAAAAGCCATGTTCAGAATAGCAACAGAGGAAGTAGGAAGGCATGGAGTGTTTTCGTGTCTCAGAAGTGAATCTTTGCTCTCTACCTAGGAAATTGTTCCTAACATATAATAATTGTTTGTACTTTCAAAAAGTCTGAATCTTGAGCAGGTCACACACTAGCCAGATCAAGATGAATTCACTGATAACCCTTTCTCTATCTGTGAAGAGCTTGAGATGGTAGGCACACAATATTCTTTTCCAGAAAGCTCCCACCAAATTGAACTCTCAATGAGCTACTGTGGAAGCTTCTTAGAAAGATAATTGGAGAAGGAAGAATTTGTGTGTGTACGTGCATGAGTGTAGGCAATTTGCTTCATGATGCTTTGGTCCAGAGGAAGGAAAACAAAAGGAAGGATTAAGGTCCTGTGTATTAATTGGATAATGTTAAGGTGGGCAAGGTAGAGGGATAGGGTTTTTGTCCTCACATGGAGAAATTCTTGGTGCTTTTTACCCTGGGAATGTTTTGTGTAAAACGTGTAAGAATTTAATGGAGCAGTGACTGCAACTTGTGTTTTCACATACCTTACCTGTTGGAAGGCACAAGTGGTGCTCCCCATACACCCTATGAAATACTATATCCTCTATCGGCTCATTAATTTCAATAACCGCCGTAATTATGCTAATATTCATT
>JAOXNG010000021.1:51527026-51537183 GCA_028566535.1 Scolopax minor
ACCCATCTTGTGTACTCGTGCGTTGCCTGTGCTCTGAAGCTTTCTGGAATAGGTTGTACGATGTCCTGAACATAAATATGGGCTTTAGTGTAGTTTTTCTACACATGAAACAGAGCCTGAGATCAGGGAATACTGCCACGCTTATAAAGCTATTCTCGCAATAAAGCACATGCTCTGCAACTCTATTTGCCAAAACATTCTCAACAGTGGAAAAGAGAGTATTAGAACCTGTAGTAGTGTCTAAAAGTCCATCCGTCCCGAAATCACGCATCAGGCTCGTTACTGAGCCAGGCCTGAAGACACCGTGCACAAGACTTTGGAAGAGAAAAGGTCTCCCCAGTCTGGCATTTTACTGTAAGCCTTACCTGGCCAATAGCATGGGCTGTTCTCAGGGTGCCAGAATGACCCCTATGGCAGGGGTGAGTAGTTCTGAACAGCAAATACATATTCTCATAGTGACAGGAACGGGTTTTCTTGCCTTTTGAAAGAGCCACTGATGTGACGTGCTGGTAGGGAGATATTTAACATTCCTAACAAATCTTAGTCCTTTCCTCTCCGACCTCATGCTGTGCCACTTCTCACAGAGGAAGATTCCACACGTGTAAATACTTCTGAAAGAGTATTTAGACAATTTCATACCCATTTCCTTGGGATCCACCCTGAGAACAGGCTGAAGGCCAACCACACCACTCCTGGATCCATCCTCTGGAGCCCTTGTAGAAGTCAGTCCCAGTGCACAAGGACAGCACGGCCGGGCCCTTCCAGCGTTCACTGGCAACAGAGACAGTTTATCAGCACTTGCCAAAGTGCCACCAGTCCAGCTCGCTGCATTAAAAGAATGACATCTGTCATTGGGAAGCAGTGTTTGCTCCTCCTCCCCACAAGCAACTGTATGTTCTACAACTGCCTTAACAAAAGTAGTTTTAACGGTTGTTTATACAAAAATAAAATTATAAAAAGCTGATGTGCAGCGAGTTTTCTTTTGGTTGGCAACAAAGAACTACTAACAACAGCTTACTTTTCACCTTTATCCTGACTCCTAAAAGCTGTCCTTGGTTCCTGTTGTGTACAAGGGCACCTGAAACAAGCAACTAAGGACACAAATTGCAGGGATGTTCCTGATACCACACCACGAAGCACACAGCAGGCTGGCAGGGAGGACTTCTACCTCAGTTACTCTCATAGTCAGTTGCTGAGGATGACATTGTACTTCCCCTCTTGTCATATCTGAAAATAGAGAACTGGAAAGAAGGGAAAGTCTTTGTTTAAATTCAGCATTGTATTTTTTGAGAGCCAAGATATACACTGCTCTGGTGACTGGCATAGTGAGGCTCGTGCTTTTCTTGATTTGTCAGCTTCTATGATACCTTCCAAAGCTCACCCAGCTGCTAAAAACCACCCCAGACCCATAACAAACCAAGGGCCTGAGGATTAAGAAAAGAAAGAGGATGTTAGAATAAACCAAGTTCTTGCCGCCTTGTTACCCATTTTCAAGTCAAGTCTAAAGCTGCACTAATGCTTACAAGTTACAGTTTTAAGAAGTCAGTCATCTGTTTGTAATAGCAAACCAAACAAAATAATCTAAATCAACTGTTGCAGACTTTTTGTTCCAATTGCTGACCATTTTTAAATTCTCTCCATTTTCTGAGGCTGATGGGGTGGGGAAATCAAAGTCCAAGATCAGAAATCAATTTTAAAAAGCTAACAGTAAGGTCTCAATTTTGCCAAACAGAACACAAGAATAATCTCAACTGATTCTCCTCTTGGCCACAGAACTACCAGGCAAACCATTCCCTGCAGTCCAGAAGAAAAATTCTATCAGACAGTGCCTCTACCCCTTAAGATGCTTCTTACACATCTTAAACTTCACAAAACATTGTCTATTGCAATAATACAAGCGAGGCTTATTCCAGTTAGGTGAGCTTAGCAGTCTTAAACAAGTATTGAAAATTAAGTTTAAGATGTGACATGACCCCGTGTACTTACTTTCAGAAGAAAAACCCTTCACCAGTAACTCCTAAAATAAACCATTTATTGAGAAAAAACTTTTTTTTTTAAAATTTCATTAATCAGCCTTGTGCATAACAAATCTGAAGCTTGCCAAAAAACAATAAACAAAATAACCAGTAAAAGTTCACAGTCAGTGCACTCAACAAACAGATTAAAAAACAAGGTCCATAACGCCTGATAACACTACAGCATTTTTCTGAACCTAAAGAGTTCAAAAATACTACATATTAACATTACAGTTCTCAATCAAATGAGAAACAGGAGAAAGAACAAAAAAAAAAAAAGGTATGGTCCATATACAGTAGTAATGGCACTTTCACTGAAACATGCAGCTTCTTCCAACTCGGGGACACTGTCACATGAGCAACATGTGCCAATAAAACATACAGGAGCAGCAGAGGAAGTGACGCTCGTCACTTGTGCAGTCTTCGTAAGGTCAACGTTGATACTGTTTCTCAGCACAGTCTTTATGTAAATATTACATACAGTAGTGATTAAAAGATATCGTGCCAGAATAAAAAAGGCCAGAGACTGAATAACTTCATTCTTCATCTGTGCAAACCTGTGAAGAGGACAAAAGGTAACGAAGTCATTTGTCTCCCCGTTGCAGCAAGATGACAACATCAATTTCTTTAGCATCTTCATTGAAAAGAAGGGTCACAGGACATCTTTGAAGCTTGCTTCTTCCTCCCACAGAGATAATGAATTACACAGATTACTCCCATTACACAGATAACGAATCATGAATGCTTATATGTGAATATTGGTGTTTCCACTGTCACTGTGCAACTCTTGTGTGCCTAAAAACACGTTCTGCCCCTGTAATGGAGGGGATATGCACTGATACGAGGGGTGGGTATGATGACCCCAAACACACTGCTCTTGAGCCAGAAAAACCAAAGCAAACAACTTTATGCTGGAAAGCGGGACAGAATTCAATAACCTACTTCAAACCTTCTTCAAAGGAGAAGTTACAAACAGGCCTCAATCTGTAGCTGTGAATATTTGTCTATTCTTAAGCAAAGCATTAAACCAAAGTTCATGCAAGAACTGCAGATTGTTCTGCTGACTGCCAGATAAACAGTCAATATGAACTGGACTTCAAATATGAACTTCAAAGAAAAGCAGAACCTTGCACTGGAGGATGATGGTAGAGTTCTCAAGCACGTGCTTGTTTCACTTTTTTGGAGGGGACCCTTATCTCTGCATTACAGAAGTCTGCGTGTATGTACTCACTAAAGTTTTAGGCACAGAGCCCTTCAGATCAATTAGCTACCATCGAACTGAAGTTTGACAAGTCTTTATAATGTAAAGATAATGCCTCTCATAACAGTGGAAGGTTATTGTATGGTGCACACCAGGCTCTTTTCACCAAATGTTTGATGGCAACATCACAGCTTCTGAGAAGCTGCCCACCCTTGTTCTCTGGAGAGCATCAAGGTAGTCTCTGGAGAGCATCAAGGTAGTCTCAGGAGAGACAGAGCCCTGTGGCCCAGCTGCAAAAGAAGCCAACTAAAAGCAAAGCTGTTTCTGATTCCCATCTACAGTCTTTGTAGCCAAAGCTAGGAGACAAACCTTGACAAAAGGATGATCGAGGAGCTGGCTGGCAGTCCACCTCATCTTTGGGTCACTTTCCAGGCAGTGGCAAAGGAAGTCTTTCCCTTCTGGGCTCACTTTGTCAGGAATTGGAGGTTTATGACCCATCCCCACTTTATACATGATCTGGAAGTTGTGCTCATATTCGTGCCAAGGCCTCTGCAACAGGTAACAGCACTGCTCAGTGCAAGCGGGAGCGCGTAACTTGCTGTCCAACAGAGCACACATTTCCGTACCCCAGGAAATTAAAAACCACCCCTGTACTGGTGCAATTAATTGTAACAAATTGCTGGGAGCAGGACAAGAACTTGCAGAGAAACTGCTAAGAACAGCTTTCAGTCATTGAGCACATGAAACATCCCTACCTTGCCAGTGACCATCTCTATAACAACGCAGCCCAGGCTCCAGATGTCCGCTGCTCGTCCGTGCCCCTCTCCTTTAGCTCTTGTAATTACTTCTGGAGCCATGTATGCTTTGAAACAACACATACGATGTCATCAGTTCAGACAGCAGAAAGAACAGTATACATTAAGTGATTAACTGGGCAAACCCATTTTTTAATACATCTGTAATGAATGTAATGAATTACCACTCCTCTTTTCTTGGTAAGTTTTATCATTTGCTGGCTTCTTGTTCTTTGGCACATTTGCAGCATAGCTGTCTTCCAGTTTGAAAAATGACAGGGAAGCTGTCATGGTTCATGACAGTACGTGCTTGGAGTTATTTTAATTTTTTAAGACTAGATTATGCAGCTGTTCAGTAAGAACAGTACTGCTGGAGTAAGGCTGCAGAAAAACCCCAGAAAACACAAGCTCCAGCACCTTTATAGTTACCAGACAAAAAATTCCCAGTTACATCGTTCACTGATTGTTTTGGCTTCTGGATGTAAAGCACATCTAATGAGCTACAGTAAAATCAGGTAAAATACATAATTTTACTCCAGCCAAGACTTTTGGCAGAGGTATCTTCTTTTATGGAAACTAGACAAGTACCTGCCCAGCATGTGCTGCCTTACCTGCAGTCCCCAAGGTACTGTTCACTTCTCCAGGCATTGTCTGGGTGTTGTTCTTCAGTTTCACTGAGCAGCCAAAGTCTCCTAGTTTAATCAGTCCAGATGAGGTAAGAAAGATGTTGGCTCCTAGGAAACACAACAAAAACCAGTAAAACGTGTTAAAACTAGTGCTGAATCAATGAACAATGGCTTCTCGATATACTCTTGGAAGTTACACAGTAAATAAATAATAGCTGAATTCACACTTAGATCTACACCTGTAGATTAAGCATGGAATAGCATTAGAGATGTCCCCCAAAGGGTACATTACCGTTAGCTGATGGGATTTCTGGTGGGTTTGTGTTAACACAAAGTGTACTGGAAGTTGACAAGAAGTGTTCAAAACACAAAGCAGTACTGCAGGCAAACTCATTGGCTTTCTATACTTGCTCGTTAAGACAAAATACTCCTCCAGGAGTTTTATGAATTCCAGTGCTTCTCCTTGTGAGAGCTGCACTGCAAAAAGCCCACCTGTCCTCAAGGAGCTTCCTGGCAGAGCCCATTGCTGTGTACCTGCTACTGGGCACCTTTTCAGTTCTGCTGAGTCAAGAGCGATGGTATCATACAGCTGTGTCATCACGGCAGGCTTGCTTATACCTTTCAGCATTTTATTATGTGTACTTCCCAATGCCCACTCCGATTGTGCTCTACTTCCAGAAGAATGTCTGGCAGAGGGCTACTGTTTAATTGCTGACTACACTAGAAAAAATACTAGCCACTTTACACTAGGAAAAACTTCCCAAGTGTAGCTGAAAATCTCCAAGGGGAATCTGCAGTTGGCTTCAAGTCACTTGCTCTACACAACATCACAACACAAGTCAAGTGGTTTTGGTAACAAGTGGTTTTCTTCCATTCAACATCCTGCCAAAGGACACCCTGACAGCCAACAGAAAACAGGAGGAGCTCGCTGTACATGTCAGGCCAAATCCTGGATTCTGCCAAGTGTCGCAGTGAAGCCACAGGTAGGCTGCAAGAGTCACCTGTCAGAAACACAGCTGTGATCTCTCAGAAGGAAAGATGAATGGTTTGCACAGAAAAAAAATGCCCACCTTCTCTAGGATTAATCAAATGTTGGGTGACACAGAGCCTTTTCCCATGCCACAGAAGTTTCTTTTCAAAATGGCTCATCTGAATACAGCCTTCAACAGTTTTTCACTTTTGTTCCACCTTGAACATAGATCAGTGCAGGAATTCCTGGCTGCTCCTCCTTTGTGTTACGTTCTCTCAGTTAATGACTTTTTCCAGTTAGCATGGCTGGGCTTCCCCAAGATAATAATGGAAAATAAAAAGAATCCTCAAAAAGCTCAAGTTAGCAAAAAAAATGCAGTGCAGGTCAATGATGCCAAAACCCTGCCTGCTTCTCAAGGGCTTCCCTAACTAAAAGGGGATGCTTGATAACTACAGAAGATTTATTTAGTCCAAGAGGTGTTGCACCAAACTGCACTAGAGAACAGGGAGAAAAATCATTAACAGAAATAAATTCCAACATTTAATTACTGTAAACCTTTTACAAGTTCTGAAAGAATTAACTTTCAGTGAATAAAACTCTCCTGCATATTGTGTCTGTAAGTTTTCTCCTCCTGGCACTCGGGTGCCTGCACATACTCCAGATCAGAATTCCTTGTCTGGGTTCTGCAGTTTGCCATCAGAGACACGTGTGTCCTAAGTCACCCTGCAACCACAGGCCCATGTAATGCAACTGGGCAGACCTTTCCTCAGCTCCTTGAATGAAAGAGACTCCAGAAAGCAGTACAAGGCAGCTTGACGGGACACTAAATATGGGCAGTGCATCAGAAGAGAGACAGTTATTCCATCAGCAGCTTTGTCCTTTGAGCTACTGCCCACAGCTTTGCTTTTTCTAATCAGCTTCAAGCAATTAGTTGTCATAGAGAAATAGGTGCACTGAGCCCACACAAACAGCTTAGGAAAAATGGCCATCCCTTGCCAACACTTTTACAAGGGTGTTTTGGAAACCTATGTTCCCGTTCCTCTAGAAAGCAATATGCAAGTTTCATGGGAGGCTACAAATTAATTTCTGATTAGTGCAGCCATCTCTCTTCTGACTGAACCTAAAGCTATCGTGATGGTTTAATACAGTTCAGAAACTACTTACAAGGCCTTTCAAACTCACATTTGTCCCTTTAAAAAAGAGTAATGACAATTTAGCATAAATGTTACTGCGAAAGCTCCTTTGTCCTGAAAGCACCTGGAACTGTCAAGCGGAACAAAGCAATGAACCAAAGTTTCACCGTGAAGACAGAGACACTGAGTCTGAAGCCTCCTGTTGCTGACGTTTTCTGTCAGCTGAACAAGGCTTCTACTGATGCTTTGTTGCTGGAGCCTCTGCTTTGTAAGCCTGGACCAAACTCTGGGAGGAGTCTTTAAAAAGGTTCTCCTTATTAGATAAGACCTGCACAGGTCCTGCAGGACCTGGGTAAGAGAACAGGATACCCAGGGTAGTACTTTGAGAGTGCTTGATGCTTTTCACCTTTCTCAGTTAATGCTACTGGGAATGTAACAAAATTCCTACCGTATCTGTATGGTTAATATGCAAAATAAAACCAGAGGCCACAGCTAAAACAGCAAAAAGACACCACACACCCATCTGTCCCTTCTCTCCTCCTACACATACACTGTCAAAAGCATTTTCATTGGGTGTCCCTGGCAGAGCCAAGAAGTAGCCCAGTTGTGCACAGCCCTACTGCCATTTGTATCACAAGGTGTTTCTGGGCAGATGGCAAACAAAGAGCAAACGTCAAAACCTGTACCCCTGCTAGAGAAAACAACAGCTACGACCCAAAGCATTTAAACTGAAGTTTCACCCCCTGGATCTCTGTAGCAAGTCACCCTGCACACAGCACAGTGAAAACCAGTGGGATATTCCAGAGGTGCTGGTGTAAAAACTGTGAGTCCGAGGAGCGGCACCAAAGACCGTGACAAAATTCCACAAAGAGGGGCAGCTCAGAGACATTCCTCAGCCAGTACCTAATCAGGGCAGCAGCCAAATTCGTTCAAGAAATAAGCAGGCTGAATGCTACCCTTTGATGAGGAAAATCAGCTTTACAATCCTCTTTTAATTTAGAAAGTGTGACACGTGCCCACTGAACAGCCTTCTGTCTCTTGCTGAATGGCCTTCCTTCTCCTGCGCTCACCACGAAGGCAGCAATAGCAGAAATTTTGAGAGCTAACAATGAAGTTAACCAGAGTACAGTAACACTTTGATGAAGACTTCCTGGCCTTGAGCATCTCATTCACAGGTTTGATTTACTGAAGTTTCAGATACAGTCCCTTTGTTTTCTGTATTGATTCTGAAAATGCAATCTGAGACCTATTCAGGAATATGCTCTTCTCTCCCAGAAAGAAAGCACCAAACATGACCTCAGTGATTAATTCTTGCCAATTCAGCACTTGCAAGACCATGCTTGGGGTGCTGTGTTTTGCTCCAAGACTGGAGCAAACCCAGCAGAAGTGCATCAAGATGGTCAGAGGGCTGGTGCACAGAATGTATAAGGAGAAGCTGAGAGATGGGTTTGTTTAGCTTGATGAGGGCAAGACTGGAGGAGTGTGTATGTGGAATTTATTGCTGTTTTCAGCAGTAATGATGTGAGGATACCAAGAAGATGGAAATAGGCTGTTTCCTCAAAAGCACACTGTAAAAGCATCTGGGGCAATGGACTCAAACAGCAACCTTTGCAAATTCCAGGGAGGCATCAGGAGAAAGTTCTTCATAATGTTCTTCGTAAGTTCTTCATAATGGAGATAGGTCAGTCATTGGGACGAGAGCCCAGAAAAAAGGGAATCTCCATTTCTGGAAATACTCATAACTCAACTGAACAAAGTCCTGATCAGTCTGATCTAAGTTGACATTTGATCTGATATTGATGTTGACCCTGTTTTGAACAGAGAGCTCACCCAGAGATGTCCAGAGACTCCCTTCAGCATGAAATACTCCATTAATTGCTGAGCAGAACAGCTTGCTTGCAAAAAGTGCAGTAATTATAACTGAGGAATCTGGTCTCAGCCACAGGGGTTACAATCCAATACCCAGGACAAAGATAAAGAAAAACTGTCCCAAAGGCTTAATCACCTGCTACACGCTAGACCAACACTTCACACCTTGATGCAGACTAGTCCAAAATTCATCTGAGTGTAACAACCAGCCAACACTACCCTCAGTTTGCTCTCACAACCATGGGTTGAAAAAGGATTCAAGGCAACCACGTCTTGCTTCATCTTTTACACTCATAGAACTGGATGTCAAGTAGCATCTGAAGGACAACACTGGCACTGGTGGGCAATGCTAATCAAAAGACTCCATCTTTGAGCAAAAGGTACCTGAAGACACCAACTGCAGGGCATGGAAAAACAATTAGTCTGAGAATTGGTTATCTGCTGCTGAAGGAAGCAGATCCACAGTTATGTTCAGCAAAACTGGCCACAAGGGTGTGATGTGACAGCGAGATTCCCCTAGGAAAGCAGTTTTAACAGACTGAATGACATATTGTCATTCTTCCCTATCCCAAAAATAAGAGTACCTGACTACATAAGAGCCAAAAGTAAAACCAGAGTTTTTAGCCTGAAAACTTGGGGATGTAATGCTAGCATGAAAGGAGGCAGAAGGTGAGAGACTTTCAATGTCCCATCAGGCACCCTTTATACAAACACCCTCTGAAGGTCTGTTCACAGACATGGCTGCTTATAGCTGCTGTTATTCTCAAGGAACACCCCAATATTTGGTACGAGGAACCTGTTGCAGCAGAAATACCCTGAGATAACATAGCATTGCAGTTCTGTCAGACAGCTCTCCTCACTGCATGGCCCTGATGAGAGGAAGACTTATTTGGAAACGTATCCAGAATTCAGTAATGACACAGAGCAGCACAAAAGAAATCCTGTCAGCCAGCCTTGGATTTTGATCACAACGAGCCTCCAGGAGAGCGTAACGCAGCTAATCAGAACCTGGATATGGAAGGATCAAGTAAAGGGCAAGGAGGGCACTGTGAAAAGCACGGAGGGAAATCCACAACTGGAGAGAAACCTTTGGTCAGGAAGGAGAACAAGAAAAGGCAAGACTGTTGGGAAATGGGAGTGAGGGAAAGTGTTTTTTAGGAAAAAAAGCCAAAACTGACCCAAGAGGGGCCTACCTGGGTGGGAGGCCTCTGGATCGTAGATAGTTCTTTTCCCAAATGAGAAGCACGAGGCCAAAGGACCAAGAGCAACTGGGAACCTCCTACACTGCTGCGGTGATTCAAAACCCTGTGAGCAAGAGGGACATAGAAACCCAGCATCGTTGGGTTGCACTGCCTTGTCATGAAATGAGCATTTGCAGGGCACATCGTGTGCATTCTTTCCCCTACCTCGTGTTAAGTTTCTGCCATGGGTGAGCAAAATATGCCAGACTAACAAAACCAAGGTAACTCGACATGGAGGATGTTCTCGGAAGGCGCAAGAAAAGAAAAATGAATGTGAAATGGGGACTGACACTGGGTGCCCTAAGCTA
>JAOXNG010000021.1:52161746-52174475 GCA_028566535.1 Scolopax minor
AAGCAAGGGACTTGATTAAATCCCTTCTAGGTAGTAGACAACAATAACTGTTGAAATGATAAAAATAAAATAAATGATTTCATGTACTGAACCACAGTTTTAAGTAAACAAAATAGTGTCATTGTTTCTTGTAAGACATCTTCTCTACCTCATGATACTCAGTTTCTTGATTCTAAGTCTGACAGTGACACTGTCTAAATACAGTCACTTGCATTTTAACACTAAATAAGAGACTTAAACCTTTTGCTCAAGAACAGATGTTAAAAATTCTGCATCGGTAACAGCCTGCAATGTGAATTAAAGTCTATTCTTGCTCTTTGGTTAAAAAGGTCAAATCAGAAATGTTTTTTTCTGTTTTGTTCTCCCACACTACACCAAAACAGATGAGGTTCCAACAACAGCCAATCGAGACCTTTCCTGGGGACCTCTGTCCAGAGAGCTGCTGCAGAGGCAACTGCTTAACTGTATGGCAAAAGACTAAATATTCCTCCTGGCTTGCCTGAATGTTCACTTTATACTAATCAAGACAATATAATTTCTTTTGAAATCACTGTTGTAGTAGTGTATATATAATAACACAAAAAGCTTCCAATGGGATAACAATTTTTCTCCCTAGTTACAGAACAAAGTTCTTATTCTGCTGTTTTGAGGTGGTTTACAAATGTGATTGAAATTTTTTTCTGTTAGTCATTCTTCCTCCCTCTCACTAGGCACATGGACCAAATCCTGGAAACACTTCCATGTGAGAAGCCATCACCAAAGAGCAATCCTCAAAACTCCACCAGTAGAGACACAAATGTAACTGGACTGACTTTACACAATTAGTCACACAGTGAAAGGATTGCAGGATTTTGGCTTTAGAATAAAGTAAACTTTCTATTTCTTGGATGTAGTTTTATTGCTGTGAATGTTCTGCTTTTGTCTATCACTTTTGCCCACCTCAGAAAATTCTGGAGGATAAATTTAGCATATCCTGCAAGAGCTGTGCCGAATGTTGAGAAGCTCTTCGTTTCCACAGGTTCCCAGAGCTCTGCCACCTCTTTCTGGTCTATCTTCTCTCTACCACTGCAGCTACACTTTTCTCTTTCTCCAGTTGAAGCAGAAACTACAAGGGCAAAAGCCATCACCTTCGAAAACCTCCTTTCCATGACCAGACCCACAAAATAACTGACAGCAAAAAACCTTGAAGGTAACTGGTGACACAGGAAGGCCACTGCTCTCAGAGGCTTCCCCCTTTGACTGCCAGAGACACAATGTGCTGGTGCTCTCCAAATTCTGTACATCATCAGAGACATCTGAGAGGACATGGGAAAAAAAACAGACTAACAAGAGAAATAAAACATAGAAGGGAGAGAGACACTGGACATTGTTTTCATGAACAATGGTCAAAAAGCCCCAGAAGCAACCATTTGAGCTGCATCAAAAAGCTGACAGAGTGTAATAACCATGAGGTCTCTTCTTCCTGCTTCTCTCCCCAGAGCAGACACTGCCTGGAGTCACCCTACCAATGTCCACGGCAGTGAGGTCAGACCCAGCACCAGGAAATTAGCTCCTCTGCTGAGGGGCTGAAGTGGCTCATTGCAAAGCCAGTAGACTTGGAAATGAAAGACAAGCTCAACAGCATCGTGGCATATCCCTGTCATTCAGGTCAGAAAAAAGTGCTTGAATTTTTTTATTATTTATAAGAGCATGATGATCAGTACAGATGAGCCTAACAAGTAGAGACAGGAAAAACTGGTCCCACTGTCCAAGTAATGCTCAGGGAACTAAGGGACACAGATACAGAAGCAATATAGTTTAGTGCTTATTACTAAGCAATTAAAGCTGTTGTACCACGTAAAAGATGGGCCAAAATGAAGTGATTAGTCTGATACATCTTTACAAGGTTTCTTTTCAAATAATTTTTCTTTGAAATTATACTCTTCAAAGAATAAGGGATTTCAAGACAGAAAAGCTTTCTTAAATTACAATTTACTACCTGTTTTTGCTTAAAACTGTAACTCAAACCACCTGTTAATATGCTTCAAACAATATTATAACTGTTTAAGTTTTTACACTTTTTTTACTGTTTTCACAGTTATGTTTTCCAAATATAAAACTGTATTATTTACAAGCATAAACTACATTATAACCTGTTGCACAGGTGTTATGGACATCATGAAAGAAATAGTGGAATAAGACTTACCAGGTGGTCTGACAATGAGGAGGGGATTGTCTAGAAGAATGAAACAAATTTTTAAAAATTAATATTTTGTTCCAAACCTTGTTTTATAATATGAAAGACACAGCATCACTCAAGAAAATGTAAATTGCAAAATAACTACTTTTAGCTGCATTCTGAATGTGGGTTTTACATGTCTGGTTGATTTGCAGAGATAATGAGTATTTGTTATTCCACTGTGTTTCTCCATTGATGAAACTTGCCACAGGATTGTGTATTTATTCTGATACTGTAAAAAATGTTACTAAGAAGAGTATCAGAGTTTAAAGTCAACTTTGAAACAGATTTTCTTCTCTCAGAAGGTCCTCAGAGTAGTAGGACAGTTTCCCCATAAGAACATGCAGTGTAAGTTACCCCTGCTGGCCCAACTCCCAAAGGGAAATCTATCCTACTTTTTGTGTGTGAATCTCGGTCTCAGAGGTCCATCGTGTTTAGTACAGTTGTTTCATGGTATTTACAAATATGTGACATTTATCATTTTAATTCTTTTTGTCATCATGACAGAATTTTTGCAGGAGCCCCCTGGGCAGTGCAGGGAGCACAGTCCACTACCTCAGGGGCTTCTGCTGGCTTGAAATGCTCTCTTTGTTAAAGACAGAAGGATGGAATAGGTGTAGAGTAAAGATAGCAAACCAACATGCATTAGCTTCGTTACATTGCAATTTCTGTCATCTCTTAACCAGCTCTTATTGTGCACAAAATTCCTGAAGAAAAAGCATGGTGCTTGTCTACCAGCGGGGAAGAAAATTTCCAGAGAATTTTCCCAGTTTGATGAAAGGGAGCAACGGTTTTCTCTTCTCTTCAGTGGGTTACCAGGGGTAAGACTGGTAACACACTGAACATTTTCAGTAAGCTGCTTGATCTTACAACGGTGATCTTTATTGAATATTCTCATCAGCTCAAATCTTTCAATTGGACTCAAAGGCCACTCTTCTGTCTCTTCTGACCTACCCCGTCACTGTACCTATACCATCTGGCTTTAGATTTAGCAAGTGCTTTTGTACTTGTGCCAGCTGGAAAGCCACCTTTGGCCACATGACAAACGAAAGATCAGTGCTGCATATAAAACTTTAAATCTAGTGGATTTAATCTGTTAAATAAAGCTTACAAGGTAGCGGATTTTGGATAGGAAGATAGGCATCCAGGCTCATATCCTGGCAGCCAGCTAATCAGCAAAACCCCCTGCAGGATACAGCATGCCATATTTGTTCAATGTTAAACATTATGCTTGGATTTATATTTTAACTTCTTCCTCCCTTAAAAAAAATTGGAATATGTTACACAGGACCATTTACTTATCTTGCATCTTTGTCTCCCTTCAGTGAAGACTTATTTCAATGGTTCTTAATGGAGCTTCTGAAGAGAGCACTATGGTTTGAAGCCAAATGAGCAAAGGCAGAGACTACATAAACGCCATGTTGTCCAAAGGGCAAAATTTGCAAGAGACAACAGACATTTCACTCAAGTAAAGACGGAATAATTTGCCTTTTATTATTCAGTGGAGTCATTGGCCTCTGGCTCAATGGAAGAAGAAGAAGAAATGAGTAAAAATAGCTCACTTAACATACTATTTTTAGAAGGTGGTGCTGCTCTTGAACACACTGTTAGCTCTATAACAGAGAAGCATGCCTTGTCAAAAAAAAAAAAAAAAAAAGAGAACGTTGCCTGTCTGATGGAAAAATTGTTTCCTGTATTTCTTCCAGAGACAACTTCTTCCAATTGTTCAGCTGTTCACAATTAGGAAGCTAATTTACTAAATGTTTGGTCAATCTATCAAAGACATTAAACTTCCCATTGCTTCTGTATTGTTGAACATTAATTGTCTTTTGTATTTTAAATTTAACTTCCTTGTCCCCTGAAGCTCATTTTAATGTCACTTATAATTTAATAGTGGCATATTATTTTCCTAGCTTTACTGAAAAAGATAATTAACCTAAACCCAAATATCTCAAAAGCAGCAAGTTCAGGATAATCACCACTGTTACCATGCTGGTTTCAGTCATTGCCCTGCCACATCTGTTACCAGAAATTCAGTTTTGAGATGAAAATAAAAACTAAAGCATACCAGATTCAGTGATAAATGAGACTGAAGAGCTTACAGGTCCATAACCAAAGGGGTTCTTTGCTTGGACTTTAAAATAATACCTGAAACAAAAAAGATAGGAAAAAAAAAAAGATTACAACATTGATTCCACTACAATTGCTTTATTATAAATAATACTAAAACAGGGTGAGAATCAAACCAACAGAATTCCACTGAGTTTAGGTGTCCTTTGCATTAAATGGAGTTGGATACCCAGCCAGAGTATGAGCTGGCTGTTACAAACTTTTTATTTTTAGAATTGCTCATGTGCATATTTTTGGATCATTTATTTTTATCACCTCGCTTCCAAAAAATACACATAACTACACCCACTTAATATGAAACAACTAATAGCAATAGACTAAAAGGAAAAGTTGCAAGGAAATTAAATTCTTATCTCTGAAACAGTTTTAAACCAGATTAACTCACAGAATCACAGAATAGTAAGGGTTGGAAGGGACCTTTGGAGATCATCTAGTCCAACCAAAAGTCCTACAAAAGCAGTGGTATGAACTGCAAATTAAAACTAGATCAGTTTTATAAGAGATTGGAAGCTACTTTTTTGACCTTCCTGTAAAAAAACTCTAGCAGCATTAAGATCACAATACTTGAGTTATATGAGAAAGTTTCACGTTTCCTTATTGATTTGCCAAAGTTTTTAAATCACATTGCTTAACACAAAGCACATAACTCACCAACAGAAGCCCATTCTTTTCTTGATACAAGGAAAATTATTATCATTCTTAGAGTAGAATGTGCAAACACATTTTTATTTTATTTACAAATATTTTAATTTGATGGCTATCCTGACATTTTTTCTCCAGATTAATGTTTTCTTCTTTCCTTTTTTCCTTTATATCCAGTCCAGCAGAAACCAATTAGAATGGAAGATTACTGTAAAAAGTTCCAGCACAGCATTTTTAAAGTGCCCGAGTTTCAGGTTTTCTTTCTTGCCTGCTTGCTCAATTTCATTCTTGTAAAGAAATTAATAAAAAAAACAATGACCACACCTCTCTAATAGCCACATAGCATTTGGGTCTTGGTTTAGCCTCTCATCTGAAAGCAGATATCTCCAAAAGCCCCATACATGACCCACATAACAGAGTGAGCATTTACAGGTGTCACCAAGTGCTGGATTACCTTCCACAGCAATGTCCCACCTGGGTGGCAGGCCTGATGCTCCTGGTGAAAGTGAGACTGCCACATTAAAAACATCAGGCTGCTCTTGATGGCAAAGCTCTCCCCATCCTCCACAGAAACCTGTTTGCATGGCCCACACTGGGTTGAGGCAACATGTTTCACAGCAAACGTGGTCTGACATTCCTGGAAGCTGTTGCCACCTGGCACAGTTTATGCACCAAGCAAGGACACCATCCACATTAAAAACTTGTCTTCCTTTTCTTCCCTTCTGCCCACAAGAAATGAAATAGCCCTTGCAATGTAAGAGTGTAACACGTGGTTTAATGCCACATAGGATGCTCATGCTTTACAGCCTCCCAGGCAGCAGCAAATTCAACACGATACTTTTACAGGAACTTTGCCATTTGCAGTCTGCCACTCAAATTTTGCCAGGTGCATTTTCCTATACCATGAGATGTACCTGTTCCTCCAGGACTGAGCCAGAGAGCAGGGTCTGGACGTCACTCCTGAAAGGAACCTCTCTGGCCTAACCACCACAAAGCACATACAAAACTATTCACACTGAGAAATTGGAGGGGACCCATTTGAACCATCCCTTTGGCAAAGGTGACTCTTTTTCCATTAAAAAGAATGTTTTTTTTCATGTAAAGTGGACTGCTTTGTGTCAAAATCAAACTGATCCCTATGAAAAGATGTGCAAATAACACTCACTTCTTCAGCAGAAGGGTCATAGTCAAGTGAACACGGGATTTTGCTGTGAAGCAAGCTGGTCACCTCCCGGGTACACGTCAGATCATCTTCGTGTTCACCACGTAAAAACTAGACATGTCTTTTAGGCAAGATCAACATGGAAGTTGCAGGAATTGACATATTCTGGGCTTCATCTGTGGCACAAGATTTACTTCATATCGGTGCCAGACCTGGAGCACATGCATGGTCAGACCCTCTGTGGGACATGGTCCCACCCCAGCACGGGGAACATGCCCCCTGTCCCTGCTGCATCCCACAGCTGACAACAAAAACCAGCTCCACTCCTGCTTTCCGCAGCCAGTTCTGCCTGTAATTAAGGGCTACGTGACGCTCACAGAGGACTCGCAGCTTTCTGTCAAAGAAGACACACACTCACACAATCTGGCAAAAAGAAGTAGTGACATTTAGCAAGGCTGTGTCTTTTGCTCATTCCTAGCATAATCCTCTTTCTGGCAGAAATATATGCCAATGGTTTTAAGTATTGGTCTTGAATTCTTGTCTGCAGCTTGTGAGCTGGAGAAAGAGGAAAGGGGAGGTGAAAAGCCTCCCCTGTGCTCCTCTGATTCTGGCCACCCGAGCAAGCACAGCAGCCTGAGCACTACTTTAATCCCTTGACTTGTCAGTGCTCCCACAGGACACCTGCCTCCGTCCACACCTCCTTCACCCATCCTCATCAACTTCTCCACTCGGGTTGGGACAGGGGCCAGTGGCACAAGGCTGACCACAGGGACAGGACACAGGGCAGCAAATCCTCACACCGGGTGCCAAAATGGCCACAATTCAGCACCAAACTGCACTGACTTAGCCCAGCATTTGGTGTGACTACTTCAGAAGAGCAGGAGAAAAATGTTTTCCAGCCTGCGTCTTACCTATGATTACCAAGGCAATCAGGCCAACTGTCCAGTCAGGTGCCCTGTTGTGTACATAAAAGCCCGTCTGGGACACATGATTGTTCAAGATGCCTGCTCAACTGTCTGGAAAAAGCAGCAATGAAGTTATGAGTGCATTTTTTATTTGCTAAGTTGGAAAATTAGTTCCTAAGCCTTTATATATACAGGAAGCCTTTAGTAATGCCAGAAAGAGAGCCAGATCTCATGATTTGCTGACTTGTGATTTAAACATACACGATGCTATGATTGCTGTATTAAGAACGTCAATAAAGTAGCGCAGTCAGGATATATTTCTTTCTCAGACATGACAAATAGAACAGAAATTGCCAAAGCCCTCCTAAGCCCAGGCATCTGACATTTTCATTAGTCAGAATCCTTCAGCTGATGAATTTGCCAGGAAATCTCAAAAAGGTATAACTCAATTGTTCCTCACCACATAAATACATAAAAAAAAACTTGTAATATATAAGTTGATTGGGCTTTGATTACACTTTGCTTAGGCTGAACCACAATGAATTGTTGCCAATAGGCACAGAAGAATCGCAACTGCAAGAGATGCAATACTGTTCGTTGTTCATTTTCAATGCAGGCAAGAAAATCTATTCCTCCCAAGAATAAATCTCCTTAGAGATTTTATATACCAGTTCTACTGACATGTCAAAAAAGGACATAATAAACTGTAATGGGGCAATGAATATGCAATATTTTTATTCATTTAGACTATATGACTAATCGTATCACCATACCTGTCACTTCAAGCAAAATCATAACTTAATTCAATGTGTCTCCCTTCTTTTGGAATTAAGTAGCTGGCACTCGCAGATGCAAAGTGAGATAGTCAGTCAGCATGCTAATTAGGGAAACAGCTGCTTTTTTAAAAAAACATTTGTTCACCACAAAAACTTTTATTCTACCTCTCCAAAGGGATGCCTGTATAGACCCCCTGGCCCTAGAGCCCGTCCAGCAGCAAGCTGAGATGGTGGGACCCACAGCAGTGCCATCCACAAGTGACAGGGCAGGATCCACAGCACTGTGACTACATGCCAGACATGGGGATGGTGGGATGGTTGCTGCCAGACCTCCTGGGTCCATCAGCATGCAGATGTGGAACTGCAGAGGGTACACGTGGGTGTCAGGGAGGAAGACCCACACGCTGCCCAGGAAGTGGAGGGGACGAGCTGACAGGACAGCACCCCACAGACCCACCGCCACACAGGATCAGTAGATGAGGAGGAAAAGAGGCTGTGAGGGGGCCTGGAAGGACAAACAGGCTTCCTCTCATGAGCAAATGGAGAGGGCAGCTGGGGCTGAAATCCTCCTCCAGCAACCACGCCATCCTTCCAGAAAAAAACCACATAAATCAACTGAGTGCAGGTTCACTGGCTAGTGGAAAGAGTCTTCCTCCTCAAAAATGGCCTAGCACTACATCCACCATGATATTTACAACAAATATTATAATAAGACACGAGAGCAGAGCTGTAAGAGGAGCTTTCTACACAGCTGGTAGGAGGTAGGTATGTGCCACACAGGTCTACCATTTACACAGGACAAGGGTTTCATTGACATCTTACCTCTTTTGTGCTGTCTGGTGATACCCAACAGCCAGCTGTAGCTGCTACTAATTGTTGGACCTACTGCAGCTTTGCTTAAATGGAGATACAGAGAAAAAATTACCATTTCCTTTCTATCTGGCCCCCAGAGCCAGAAGATCCAGGCTCTGTTTGCAGTTGTGAGCCCTGAGTAAATGTTTGAGAGCCTCCTGTGCAATGCGCTGTACAACACTGGAATTGGTAGCAAGCACTGTGGGATCAAAATGTCCCTGGAGGGAACAAAAACTGAGTAGACAAGCAAGAAGGTTTGATGAGACATGGAGATATGGTGGTAAAGGACAATGTTTTAAATCATGAGACTATCTAGCCCCTCCCATCAGGCAAGGACACAGCTTTCCCGCAGAAAGGCAGGAAAAAGCCTAACCATGCTCAAGAAAGAGATTTAAATGTTTATTAACATGTTTATTAAATTGTTTGTGACTGCAGGAGACTAGATTTAGTGGTTGAGCAGATGCTCTCCAGCCCATTCCATCAGTCTTCTCTGACAGCTGAGAAGGTTAGGGAAGGGAGATTGTCAAGACTGCTGGTTTTAAGATTTAATAAGGTTTAAAGTAATTTTAGTGTTTATATTCACATGTCACATGGTCCTCACGTGTCCTGTGCCCACTGAAGCTCACCAGAGTTTTGCTAATAGGAAAACTTCCACTTCTCCATTGGAGGTCAGACCAGGCCTTGGAAGAAAACTTATGTCAGGGATTAAACATAGACTTCTGTTTTGTTTGTAAAACCTAAACACCAGTCAGATGTTTTCCAGGATGTGCTGACAGCTTCAAACCTTCTTTGGGGCTGACTTCTCCCAAGATGCCAACCCATCTCTGATACACTGTGCACGCTGCAAGATTGCACCACCAAGAGCTCCTCATGGGACACACGGCAGTCAATAGCATCTGCACAGAGTAAAACTGACTTAATCAGAGATTTCTCAGAAAATGCACTAACAATGTAAACACAAAATTTTTAGACTAACTTCAGATTTCGTGCCATATTTTCTTAGTTAGGCATGGGGTCTTTTTCTAGTGGTTAGGGAGTTATTTTTAAGACAAACAATATGCATTTGATTCAGTCTGTGGATTTGGAGAACATAAATGAAATTGGTCAATACACACAATTTCCCTGTCATAAAGAACCCTCCTTCTCCACCACAGATCCCACATGAAGCCCTTATTGCCTCCACAGAGTGCACAACAGAGGACAATGGATTATACCATTCTTCAGTGAGATGCTGAGAAAATAATATGCTTAAAACAAATAGCATTTGGTTGAACCTCCCTACTTCTGAAACAGAATCTTAATATGTGAAATGGAAGTTCCTACATTCATGGAAATGCATGAACCTATAACCTTGCTGTTCCTATAAACCTCCATTCAAATACAGCTAAATTGTGACCTTCCAAAGCCTGGAGTTAAGGTACATCTTGGCAGATGTATCACAGGTTGGCAGCTCGGTTTCCATCATTTCCCCTGCACCAAGCATAGCCAGGACAGTGTCTGCAGGGCTTCTGGGGGGCTTTCACTGCAACCACTCTTTCTGGTGACCTAAAGTCCTTAAGATGTTGGGTACCAGAAGCAGCGAGCCATGCTGGCCTTCAACACTCTCCTTGGGGCGGCAGGAGAGGGAAACTTGACTGAAAGATGGCAAAGAGATGAGGAGCTGGGGCTGGAAGCTGGAAATGGCAGAGAAGCCAGAGACACAGGAGCCTGACCAGGAGAAGCCGGGGAATGCAGGCAATGCCTCCCTGGCCTGCGTGGGGGACAGGGTGAGAGTGGGGAAGCAGAGGAGAGACTATGGTAAACCAATGAAGGAGAAAAGTGCTGAGCATTACAGGAGTCTGGGACGTGGGGGCAGGAACTGGAACTGACAGCAGGAGGAGAGAGATTTAGGAAAAGGATGTCCTTAAGGCACAAGGATGTGGACATACAAAGGCAGGAGGGGGTCTGCAACCACTTCCCTCACTATCTAGGAACAGAGCTTAGGAGATCTCAGACCTCTTCCATCTTATTATAAATGGGTGAACCTGACAGATAAACTCTGCCCCACACCTACCTCCATACTTTTGTAATGATGATGTTTTATAAAAAGGACACTAGGATGTCCTGGTTTGAGGTCCCCTCTAATGGAGCAAGACCCTCTTCTTAACATGTGCTCTGATTTCTTGGTGCTTGGATGTAACTGGGGGAAGTTATGTATGAGTCTATGCTAAAATCAGGGTTGTGTGGAGAAATGCTGTAAAGTAGGCAGAAGAAATATGCTTGGTCATATTTGAGACCCAAATGCTACACTGCAGTAACTTTTCTTAATTTACTTATTTTATTTTTTTAATTATTTAATCTATT
This sequence comes from Scolopax minor, assembly GCA_028566535.1. Taxonomy (NCBI): domain Eukaryota; kingdom Metazoa; phylum Chordata; class Aves; order Charadriiformes; family Scolopacidae; genus Scolopax; species Scolopax minor. The sequence goes on from JAOXNG010000021.1 coordinate 52,172,775, forward strand.
AAGATTTTAGATGAAGGCCATGCTCAAACAATTCTTCTTTGTTCTCTAGATTGAAGTTCTCAATTAACTACTTTTAACCTGTAGAACTTTCCCTTCATCTATAAATTTTCTTGGAAAGAAAAGATATTTTAGGTGATGATGTGTCTATCTTCTGTGTGACCCTGGCACAAACCCTATATGCCTGTCCTGGGAGTGGGTGCTCTGATCTGCAGTTCCTCATGAAGCGAGGCATGCTAGTCCTAGTCCAACATCCCAGTGCATCTCCCATGTTACCACATACAGGAGCAACACCTGCCAACAGTGTCTGGTGAGAGACTGCAGGCACCATCATGTGAAGAGCAATCACCTAGTCCGAGGCATTACCAAAAGTATTTCAGATTCAGAATCTGAGAGAAAAGTATTACAGTCACTGAACATCTGTCAAAAGAAGTAATTTTAATGTAGTCCCTTTGTGACTGTTTACTTCCCCCCTCGTTGACGCGAATTACTCCAATATCATGCACAGCATGGATTCTTGTTCTGTCATTTCAGTTAGATTTTTTGCAAGAGAAAGACCTAAAACTCCTGCCAAACTAACTTCTGAGCAACCTCCACAGCCTCATGATACACCAGCAGGACTTTTCTTCCAGCACGACTCATGTGAACAAGCATCAAAACCAGACCAGAGAGCAGCACCTTTCCTCAGCAGCCCTTAGGTATCAAATCTTGTCCACCCCAGTATGTGGAAATGGCCACATCACATCACACCAAGAATGTGTATACACTTTCCCCTCTGCAAAACTCAATTCAGTTATGTATGACTAGAAAATGCATTTTAAAAATAACATTTTCATTCTTGCTGATACACGTTGTTATATACACAAACATATGCGCATCTACACACAGTCATCTGCCCCAGTGTTAATATGATAAAGATAGCATCTAAGTAGTTGTGCAGTTTGTAAAACAATTTGCTGTCAAACAGAATGAGTAAAATCTAGATCAGATGTAAACATTTATACTGAGGCCAAGAAAAACAATCGACAATTCTAAAAATTTGTTTTACTTCCCTAACAGAACTGAAAAAGAGTGGATCAAATCCTTACCGTGTGTTGGGCTTCAGATTCTCAATTGGCAAATGAGTAGTCCCCGCAGTCCTGGTTGACCACTTGTTCTTTAAAAAGTCATCGTAGGATGCACTGTAAACCAGATAGCCTGTAAGTGGGAAAAACAAATAGTTGTGAGGATTCTAAAGAAACTTAAAATAAATTATATCCCTAGGTGTTGTGGTAGATTTTATGGTTTAAAAGGGATTGAAGCATCTTTGAATATTAAAGTGATTTGATGCCTAACTCCCCTGCAAAAGCCCAGGCTACGAGAATTTCCTGTCATTAGCTAATGACAATGGAGCATTACATCAGAGGATGGTACCTAAGTGCAATATTGACTTAAAACAAAGAAGGCAAAAAGATGACAGAGGCAATATATTCACTGTTTTAAGTGATACACTGACTGTGCAGAAACTAATATAGCTAGAAATACTGTGGTTTTTTTATTTTTTTAAAAAACATTATGCTCAGAAAGGTACTGGATCAACAGCCTTGAAGAATGAAACGATGTGGGGACAGACCCACACAGCTTGCTCAAATGCCACCTTCTCCCTTCCCAACCACGATCCCTCTTCAACAGTCTCCTTAATCAGTATAATAGTGTTTGTCTTAG
>JAOXNG010000021.1:52257986-52275502 GCA_028566535.1 Scolopax minor
AATAAAAAATAGGAGAAGAAACAATACTGCTGAAAGCGTACACTTCCAGCTGCTGTGTACCAATGTTCCTGTCTGCAAAAGGGAACCATATAATTTTAAACTGGAGCTGCAACTGGCGAAATTCACTGCTGGAAAATTATCTTGGCCTGCGACGCAGGACAGGCATCGTTTAGTATCAGGTAGTGTTTTGCAGTGTCAGCTTTGATACGTTGTGGTGTATCAAACCTTGGGACAGGAGGCTTGTTGCACTGAGTATTTGCAGCTTGCTGGAAACGAAATCTTGGATTGAAAATCATGCACTCTTTTTAATGTCGGTTTCAAATCTTTTAGGTTAGTTTTGTTTTGTTTTCATTGCATCATGCTACACACTGAGCTTTACCAAAACTCCCTAGAGCACGCTATTGTTGCACTGTGGCAGAGTGAAAACCTAAAGGTCCCAATTGGGTAAATCGCTCCTGCGTTAGACCCTTCGCTGAGTAGATCTGTACCTGCACTAACAGTCCCTGGCCCCAAGGACAGCTTGCGGAGCACAAAAATTTGGTCTAGTAGCTTCACACTCCATTGCTTGCTCATGGTCACTATTACCATGAGACACTACTCCTTCTTCTATATATGTTTGAATAACAACTATGTGCCTTAAGTGTGTACCACAATCCAATTAGCTTAATTTAGAGGCCATTGAGAATTTCCTAGCATGGTGTAGGAGCACCCTGAAAGCAGAACCACAGTAGGGGTCACTAGCACAGCGCTCAGGGATGAGACTCTGAAATAATGTGCTGATCTGAGAAATGTGATGCAGGGGGGGAAGAGGGAAGACCTCTACTAAGAGCACGGTGGAGGTCTGGGAGAGACAGCTCTCACTTGCTGTTTAGAAGGAAGTTCTCTGTTCCAAAGCCATTACTTTGAGAATAAAAGCCCCTGCACTAATGTGATTAGTTACTGCTTCAGGTTAAAAATAGAGCTAATGATAGTCTGCCAGGTGAATAGAAATTGCTTGCGCCCCTACACATTTCTGTAATGGGAAAGGTTTGTTCTTGTCATGCATTTTGAAATAAAATGGAGTAATGATAGTAAACGCAACCAAAGTAGGAAAGACTACAAGACTATCCAAGATGGAGCTGTTTTCTGCCCACACTTTTCTTTGGATGTCTTTCCTTCATTTACCCCAGATAATCTGTCGCAGCTAATGCAGCTATTAATTGTGTTCAATAAAGTATACGAAAGTAGCAATGACGAAAGATACATCTTTTAGTAGCCCCTAGAGAAGATACCAGAAATGTGCATGAGCTTAAATTAGAAGAAATTGATTTGGCCACTGAGTAGCTCTGTATATCATATCTCTGTCTTCTTTCTATGTGCAGGGAAGAGTAAGGACAGAGGAGGTGACTTCCCTTTTTTTAAGTCTGACTCTTGAAGCTGCTTAATGCAGCTGTTTCTTTTTTTATCTGCAACATTAAGTATCATGTTTTAAAAATCCTGATTTCTTCAGAACATTACTTACAAATCTTCTGTACAAGGAAGCCTACCTGTAACCAGCCTTTTCCCACTCCAGCTTTCCCCCCTTAGTGCACAAGTATTCATTTCACCTCCTGCTCTGCAGAAAGCACAGAGGACATTGCGGTCATCGTCCTTATCTTGACAAAAATCTATTGTCTGAATTCTGCACAAGGGCAAAACTCATCTGTTAGCACACAGCAAGTCAGTTCATAAAAGTAAAAAATAATAGCAGGAGAAGCAGGGAGGCAGTGGTATCACAGAGCCATCAACTCGTCTGTTTGCTGTGTGTTGTACTAATTCGTGGTATGAAATTTCCAGCTGTGGATTGTTCCCGAGGCAGACAGCAAAGAAGAGAGGGGACAGCAATGGATACCCAAGGAATTAGCATCATTACAGAAGGAAGAATATAACTGTTTCTTCTGTGCATCTCTAGGAAAGAGGCAAACAAGTAACTGCCAGTTAACTGCTCGTTTCTCAACTTGGGTTGGGAACTTCCTCATTTGAAACAAGAAATGTATAAAAGCCTCTTGCATTTGCTGTAAAAGGAAAGCTTTCACTAATAAGGCTATGCAATGTATCTCACTCGCAGTTTTATCAAAGTATTGTTGCTCTTTACATTTAAGGCAGAAAGACCATATTTTTTCACAACACCAAGCACCATAGAGAAATGTATAGACAAAGCACAGCTCCTGGTAACTCAAGATAAATGTCTTCTTGCTTGCTGGTTTCATTCTTGGGAATGTCTTCTTTGTCACAAACTGAAAAGCGTTTAGTTCACCGGGTCCTCAAAATAAAAAGCAAACCCAGAGAATTGCTGTGTTGAGGGTTGGCAAGGAATAAGCTACTTGAAGGAAGGTATTTATAGCCAGGATTGGGCAAGGTTAGTAATGTATGGTGATAGCCATCCCATCTATGCATTTTGGCATGTGATTTGAAAGCTTGAAAGAGAGTTGTTGATTTGGGGAAGCAAACATATGCAAGGAAAGATGTTATCTGCTTTAGGTTGTAATATTTCTCCCCACCTCCTCAGAACCATGCACACTGACAAATCCCTGAACTGCGCAAAATCCAAAAAGCAGCTGGAAAATTGTTGTCAAGCCCAAGCACTCAGAAATCACCTGAACCTGGATATTTTTAACTAAGCTTTTAAAGTGGTCGGGTCTTTTGCTGTTGAAACATATGGTGTGTATATTGTTTGCTTTCTTTTTTCTCTTTTTGCATTTTAAGATTCCCTATTTACCTTAGTTTCTATTTGCCTTTCCACACAAATGTTTAAAAATATTTACTTGTATGTGGTTTTTTTATATATCTTTGTAGGTACTTGGTTTATAAAATTAAAGCTGAAACGTTCTCATGCGCAAGTGGCTGCAGAGACAGAGGCTTTAAAAAAGCACCAGTCATTGTGAAAACAGTGCTGGGGTTGTGATCTGGAGCCCCACAGGATGTGCGTAGATGGTGTAGAAGACGCTGATGTACCTCTCAGAATAGCTGTTGTGAAGAATAGACAATTCGGTATTCACATGCAGCTGTGTACTGAAACCCACTTTTAACATTTTGGAAAAGTCTTCAGTGTGAAATGAAAACATTTGCAAACCGTAACTCTCTGATACCTTTTCCATATCTTTTTCAGCCTCGTCTAAGTTAACAACAAGAATCTCTTGGCTAAAGTGTTCTCCTGCGATGTTTGTACTGCAGTTTCATCCAGTGGGGCCTCATACGTGGCCTCATGGTGGGATTATGATAATGCCAACTGATGTGGGTATTGGTGAGGTTCACCTCTGGGTAAGGGCATAAAGGTGCCCAGTTTTGGACATGACTGATGGGATATATCTCTGTGTATTTCTGACAGGCATAGAGAGGGAAGTGCCAGCTCCCCAGTGGGTTCTCTATTCTCAGCTCCAAACGCAGTCTCAAGGTTCTGTCAGTAGATGTGAAGGGTTGGGTATTTCAAGTGCTAAGGCCACTGGCAATAGTCATTCATACCCGGCACCTCAAAGGATCAAGCCTGAAGGGTAAGGAAAGATTGGTGCTGGTCCCAGATGTGCTGGCAAAAAAAATCAGCATTCCAGGAACAGGCTGGGGCAGATTCCTGTGCCAATGTGTGCATGAGTCTGTGACTGCCTGTAACTGGCATGACACCTCCGCCCTTATCACACTCAAAAATGTAGGAAATTATTTGCAACCCTTGAAAGAAAAGTCAAAGGCATTTAAAGAAATTAATTCTCAACTACAGTTGCAATTACAGCAGGTTGTGGGATGATTCTTTTATAAGCAAGGGATGAACACACAACAGTAGCGACAGCAAACGCTGTCAGAAAGAAAATCTAATCTCTTTTAGTTAAAGGACCATGAACACTGATCAGTGTAATCCCTTGACAGCTTTTCTCTCCCCCATTTAATTACTTCCTTGTGTGAAGATGAGCTGAAGATTATTCTCCTTCAAAATGCGTTTAGTCTGTCTCACATAGGTAGCTGCACACAGAATAAAGGCTCCACAATCTTTTCCATACTGTTGGCTGCCTCTGAATTTATCACCACGCAGCCCTTTCTGCAGACTGACTCAGCTGCAGAACTGATTTGTCGTTCAGTGTTTGTCAGTGGGGAACAGACTTGTCTCGATGCTGAGTCACAAACTTGCTTGCATAACTGGAAGGGTTGTCACTTGTCGAGTGACTCAGTGTGCAATTTGATCCCCATCTCATTCCCAAATGCACATGCACCTGCATTTTGGGATAGCAGGGATAGTTAATTACAGTTTGAATCACTTCAGTGGTACCCATGGAATGTCTCCTTTGGAAATGTTCTGCTGTTCAGTTCTCTCTGCCATAGCCCCTGGGATTTGGCCAACTGCTTCTTCTTTCACACAGAGGAAAAAAGAAATAAATCTGTATTGTCCTTCATTTCTAAAGCCAGTCATTATTACTATCCTACAAGAAATCCTTTGAATTAAGCACATGGAGCTTAATTCAAAACCCTAGCATCAGTGCTTTTCACCATATTGAAGGGACTATTATTACCCTATTTAAAGGACATAGCACTAAACTATTTCAATGGTACATTAGGGTTAGGAAAGAAGGTGTATCTTTTGTGTATGCAAATTCCAAAACATAGAAATCATAAGCCAAAATCTTCCTGCAGATGTAGGTATATTGTTTTGACTGCTGTCTGTGGGAGAAAAAAAATGGCCTTTTAGCTCAGAAGACCTGATGCTTAAGAGGAGTTAGGAAAAACTTCGCCTTGAGAGAGAACAGCTTTATCAGGTAGAGAAACAGAAACATGTAACTGCACTTTCAGAAAAAGCTAGCCATAAATCTAGAGACAAAAACAGTGTTGAGGGCAGTCATATACTTTATGGATGTCACTGTTTCTCTTATAAAACCTTAGGAAGTGCAATGGTCCTTCTTCTGAGAACCGCATAGTACCCTACAAGCACCAACTCTTGACGGCCGTACCAAGAAAGGAAAACACTAGCCTAATGGAACAGATGGGGACAATGACACAAGCAGCGCTGACACCCCTTGCCAGAAGCCCCACACTGAACTGGTGGCCGAGCAGGGTCCTTGCTGGTGCTGCACTGTGCCCATCACCCAGCTCTGCCTCCAGCTCTCCCCGAGGACTTTTTGCTGACTCAGCCCAGCGCATCGTCTCTAGGTGAGATTTGTTTATGACCGTAACAGTTTTGCTGTGGGTAAATGAGCCCTTTGGAAAATTTTATTGTCAGTTAAGTTTCTGTTTCCTCCTACGTCCTTGAGCAGAGTCTGAGCGGGGCCCACACTCGCTCTGACACATTTCTTACCCTTCTCACACTATTCGCTGTGGAGATCCTCTGAGAGATGCATTTTGATTTACATACAGAGGTAATCATATATTTAACTCCAATGAATTCTACTGCTTTTAAAGCAGATCTGAAAATTTACACTTTCTTACTCAAACCAAAGTGAAACTCTGTTTGCCGCAGCGGTGGGGGTGCTGGGGGTGCATCTGAATACACTTATGAAGTACTTCTACCAATATGCTCTGTACCAAACAACAACTTGTTTGTTGTCTCTGACGGTATCTTTTCAGTTGCTTGAATGCATCCTCCACCTCAGAAAACCCACAGCTACTGGTCATTAGGGGGCTGTCTCAAGACACAGGTCACCTTCAACTTATTTCTTACAGTTTTCTCCTGAATGTTGATCATGCCTTGTGAAAAAAACACACTTTGGACTTAGACAGACTTTTGGTAGTAGGTTTTTTTTTTGTAAGGAAGGTACTCTAATGAAAGTACTTTAGTGCAAAACATGTCTTACAGATGTGTGGTAGCACTGGGTTTGAGCTGCTACGCCTGTATCTGGGTGTGAGCCCCTGCTTCCCCAAGGTTTGGGGCATCAGAGTTGGGATTTTTGGATCAGCTCATTAGGAAGCTGGGACAATCACAAGTCTGGTTGTGATTTGCAGTTGTGTAAGTACCTGGTTTCTGGGGCTAGTTTGGGCTTGTCTCTAGGATCTGGGAAGCATTGTATCAAGAACACATGTTGTAACTGCCAGAGCCAGCTGCCAGAGCATTTGCATAATTAACTTCATTTTGCTTTCTGATTCTTGTCCTAAGGCCATTGGCCAGAGAACACACATGGTCTATTCACTCACCCAAACACATGATCATTATGTTTTGATTCTCCTCTGTACCAGTACCAAAAGAGCTCTTCCTCCATTTCACACTTCCTGTATTTTTGAATATTGGGTCTGTCGTCTCGCTTGATGCCATGGTCAAATTTCCATTGACTTCACTGGAAGCAGAATTTGGCAATTAATTTTAACTGGCTTGGAATTCTTAATACTTATTTAACATGGTATTTTCTATGACAAATGTATAGCATTCTACCTAAGAAATTATTTAAGGGAAGGAAGAAGAAAAATTGCTGTATAGAGGCATAAGCCTTAAGAGAAACAAAATATTTGTCAGAAAAAGGCAGAGACATGAAGAGACATGTTATCTTTTCATGAAAGGAGAAGACTAGCACTCAGGGGATTTGGATGCAACTTCTGGTTAGATCAAGGCTTCCTGTACACCTGTAGGCATTTTGACAATTTCCCATCTATAATACATGGGTAGCAATAGACATAGCAGTATTTTTAAAGTAATTGCTTGCAAATTGGATTCGACAGCCTGAAGTGGAACATAGTTTATAAATGTAATGCAATATTATTATTGTTGTCACATAAATTGAAAACCTAGCTTAGTCCATCAACTTAATTTAATTGTCACCAAAGCAGCTCATATGGCAGGGTTTCTAACATTACTTGGAAAATCATCTTCCAAATGAAAGTGTTTTCCTTCAAGAACTGGCACATCTATCTCCTTTCATCTTCAGGGAATAAGACTCTGAAAATCTCCGTGTAATGCAGCTTGGAAGGCTGATGGGCACATTACTGGGTGTGTAAGAGAATTTGGAGAGTGCTTGTTTGCGTGTAATCAATCTGTCTTACGACCTGTAATATACTGGAAACATTTGTTGAACTGTTAAAACTGCCTGATAAAACTCTTTGACCGAGATACTAAGAGCCTGGATACACCTCAGCACCTAATAACCCAGTGCCAGTTTGGCAATATTCGCTGCCAGGCCACCAGCTGGTGCCAGACGAGCCTGTTCTATGTCTTGGACTGACAGAGAGCGTAGGTAGATTGCTCTACCCAGACACCTGAACGAAGATGGGGTTGTTTTCAAAGAATGCTACAAACCTCCAAACTGCAGATATGTATCATTAGAAAAAATAAATCTCTGGAAAATCAACCCAGTAGTTTGGTAACCAAGATTAAAATTAAATGTAGGTGTGTTGCAGTGAGAATGTTGACTAACGAAGAAGAGCTGGCTTTGCTGCAGCAGGTAACGAGCCTATCTTAGACACTGTTCATGCAGTAAGAGGCTCTAGATGATGGGTCTGGCTGCTCTTGCACTGCAGGATGTGGGATGTGGGATTTAAAGGCTTCCTATTTAGGAGGCATCTTTCAGCACTGGGATCTGGCCTTTACAGCTGTTGATTTTGGACCACATTAGAATCACAGATTAGGAGAGACCTCAGGGAGTTATTTTGTCCAATCTCCTGCTCAAAGCAGAATCAGTCTGATTTCTGATAGGGTATCTCTGGTTTTTGTCCAGCTGGGTCTTGAAAATGTCCAAGAGTGGGGATTCCACAACTTTTCCAGGGAATCTTCTGTTCCAGTGCTTCATGTGGGGAATTTTCCTTTATATCCTATTTGAACCTGCCCTATCTCAATTTATGGGCATCGTTTCTCATTCTCCTGCCGTACACTAGTGTGTATCATTACTCTTCAATACTTTAAGGCTGCTGTCAGGTCCCCTAAATCTTTTCTCTCTGGGCTAAACAAAGCCCAGTTCCTTCAGCCTCTCCCCACAGGTCACGCACTCCAAGCCTCTGACCACCTTGGTGACTCTCTGCTGGACTTGTTAAGTTCATCTACATTCTCCTCACACTGGGCGTCCCCAAACAGTTGACTTCCTTACAAAAGAAAAGGGAGCAAGAACTCTTCCTATACCCATAATGTACTTTGTGTATTGTGTAGCTCTACAGCAACAGGGAGGGTCATTTATCTGCTTCCTCTTTCCCAAGAGTCAGCAAAGTGTGAAGCTGCAGAGAGAACATTACTAAGGTTTCTCAAGCTCACGTCCATACATTTTCACTGACCAGAATAGCCCTACAAATTGGCTGCGATTTTGAGTTGCAAGAGTAATTATGATCTTCTCATGACTGCTAAGGGGCTAAATTCCATGTGGAGAACCCAATCAGGAGGAGACTGAGGAACAGAGCCATATAGGAAATGGTCTTAAAAAACTATGTATTCTAAAGTGTCTGGAGATGGAAATCTGCCACCTCTGTGCCTCTTCTGGCCTGCTATTTTTGCTATAGGGTTTAAAGGAGGGGACTGCACAGCATCAATTGAGCAAGTGATCTGACCCCCTTAAGGAATGAAAGGGGAGAAAAAGTCTCTGTAAAGAAGAATTATCTTACACGTAATTAATTTAACTGTCATGAAAGCTGCAGATATGGCAAGATTTCAAACATCACTTGGAAAATTTTCTTGCCATGTCATATAATAGAAATATTTTTCATCACAAATTGAGGTGTCTATCTCCTGTCATCTTCAGATAACGAGCATATGAAATTTGATATGCAGGTATTTGGTGTGTTATTTGGAATGGAAATAAGTATTGAATTGCTTCTCTAGATGTATTCCGAGTACTAATTATTGGTGAGCTTTAAAAAATTCGCTGTTGGATATTTCAGGAAATTAATTTTGTTTATCTGTTGTTGAATTATTTTGTTAATTATACTTGATTTTAAATCCACACCAAATTGGTACTTACAGCAATTTTATATGCTGTAAAAGTTAATATTAAATGTGAAAAGCATTCTAAATTGTTGTGTATGTAGGATCTTCTCTTGCGTAATTATATGTTAGTTGGGTTTTCTTTTATTTATCATGTTGTAAAAAATTATTCTCTAAGGCAGAAAGTGTATTTAACATCCTTCCTACTGATACTTAGCCATCATTGGCTACCAGGTTTGCAGTAAAGCCAATGTAGCCCTGTAGTGTGAGGGTGTGTAACTTTGCTTTCTGTGCTTGTTCCCCAAATATGCAGTCTTTCTCTCTGCTGACCCTTGCTAAGAAGTAACGCTTAATTTGTTACGCATGGTATAAATGTATATTAGATGACACATCTTCCCAGAAACAATTTTCTTTCAGTAAAAAGATGTGTGAATTCACTTCTCAAGATTAAAAGTACTTCTACCTGATTTGCCTTTACACTATTTTACACTATTAAAACCCTATATCTAGGATATTAATAGCAGAATTTCTGTAATCTCTCAAAATCTCATCATGTCATTATAACTGGTTATTAGCTTTATCAGAACTACACACTTTCAACAATTGACTTGAATTTTGGAGCACAGACTTACCCCATCTGAAGCTGCAGTCTTACATTTAAGTGTATTTTAATAAATATTTAAGTACACCTTAACACATTTTAATAAGATTCAGAAAATGAGGATAAAATGAGGTTCAAGAAGCCACCTAATCCATTCCCCATCTCAATTTAAAATCAGCCATACCTGACTTATTCCTAGTAGATATATATCCAGCTTTAAATAGAGGCACAGCCGGGACAGGTTGCATTGCTGAAACTGAAAGCACAAGGCAGAAATAAGAGGAACCTTGCCACATGCAAACTATGCAGAGATGCTATTTGTAAAGTGTGTATATATATACATATAAATATATTACACAGTCAAAAAATCTTTTTCAGACCAAATAACTTTATGTTGATAAATTGGAATAGAGGCAGCGTGCTCTGGTTTTGGTAGGGGTCGCTAAAGCCTAGGAATGTCCACCTCCACAGGGGCTGCTGGATCAAGCCGTGGATTGCATCCTCATAGCAGTTAAATTTTACATTGTATGACTTAACCGTAAAAACCCAACCTTGTGTTATTGCCCTTGTACTGACAGTCATTCTCTCAAGTCCAGTTAGTCCACCTCAGTGGTCTTTAATAGAGGATGCCATGAGTGACTTCAGCTTCTCTGGCTCTAATGTGCGATAGAAAACTGCTTGGAAATCTTGTAAGAGCTGAGCTTTAAAGCAGATTTTCTTAAGCCTCATGCACATCTGTGTGCTGTAATTGTATTTTTTTTTTTTCATTAACAGGTGTTTGTGCATGATTTTGCTTAGAAAAGCTACTTACCTGCCAGACAGCCCATTGTGGGAATGCAAGACGCTGAACAGATATTTTATCGTGCTCTGGGATATCTCTTTCTGTTCTTCCAGATCCTGTGGCTCGTTAGTATAAACATTGGTATATATTTCTCTGGAAACTACACAGAAGCTCCTTTCAATTGATCTTTTGAATCTATAACAAGTCAGGAAAGGAAAAGAGAAAGTTACCTTTTTTTTTTTTTTAAACAAAAAAGCAGCTACTTTTTTTCTGAAATGAATAGCAAAAAACTGTTCTCAAATACTTAAGATTTTTTTTTTCCACACTTCCCTTTTTAAAAAGGAAAAGTCCTATAACTCATTAAAAAGGAAACTTGGGGAAAGATTCTTAGGAAAGCTTTCACGGGGGGAAAGGGAATATCTTTAAAGTCTTTTCCTGAAAAATGGCCTACTCTGTAACACCTGTGCCAGCAACTAAATATGAATGATGTTTGTTTGTTTAAAGAATTCTTGGAAAATTCATTTTCAGAGCAGCTACAGATTAAAGGTTATTCTTAGTTTTTGTTGGGTTGGTTTTTTGGGGGTTTTTTGCATATCTTTGCTGTTTGTTTGCTGTACACTCACTTTCCTTTCTGCAGCTTCTCTCTTATTGCTGGACCACCCCAGCTATGTTCATCCCATCATCTGCTCCTGACACGAACAAAAGGTCCTGCAATGGGAGCCTGGACTTGCTTTTGTAGGGTGATGGCCTACTTTGCTCCTGCAGATTTCCACAGTCACTTTACAGTTGTTTCACCTTTTTTCCCATGAACTCAGTGAACTCTCTGGACTTCTTTTCTAATTTTGGAAGGGATTTTGACTAGTTTGTTGTGGTTTGTTGTTTGGTGGTTTTTTGTTTTTTGTTTTTTTTTTTAAAAAGGGGTTTCCTGTCTGATTGCTGGAGGCTGAATGGGTGAACAAAACCATCTGGGCTTAAAAAAAAAATAGGATAAATAAGTTAATAATAATCCTGATAGGCTTGTTTGTTGGGCTTTGAGTCTCTGGCAAACAGGTGGCTGTAGCTGTATTGAATTACCCTCTTCATGTATCTAGTCTTCGTTTGTAACCCAGCCTTATAATTTGCTCCATACTGATTCTGCACCCAATCCCCCTCCCACAGTTCTCATTTTCAAACATAGACCTTTTACTGATTTATTTTTTTTCTTATTATGTTTTGGCTGATAATAAATTTTATCACCATTTTATCTCACAAAGGGACCATTTGTAGATGGTCCTTACTTTTGCTATATTATCTACAGGTATTTTCCTCCTGTGTAATCAAGCTGTGTGTTCTCACAGTGGGGATTTTTCTTTCCCACCAACAATATGAATTATTGAAAAGAGAAGCAGTATAAAGAAAATAAAGCAGGTGACATGTCAAAGCATAATTACTGCAACTAATGCATTTGTACTATGAAGGCAACATTAGTGTAAAAAGATCTCTTGGAGCTCCTTTGGAGACTACTCGTCTGCTGACTATCAGGGTAGCAGTTCTCAGATTCATTCACAGACACTTTCTTTGCATTTATAAGATATCTCTACCACATGAAATGGTAGAAAAGCATGCCATGGCAAATAAGGAAGTTTCTAAGCTCTCTCTTGCTTGGTTTTCTAGCTTGGGCTGTTGGGTAGTTCCATCTTTGTCTGAATTAAGAGGGAGCAAATGCTGTCCGTCTTCATTGACTCTATACTGTCCTTAGCCTTGAGGTAGCCACTGTACTCTCCTCCAGCCTTAAAGCCAAAGAGGCTTCATGACCTGGATGAATGTCAGTAGGACATGAAGGAAAACAGCTTCATTAGGAAGCACAGCCTCATTTTGTTTATGCTTGTTCTTCACTGCTGGTTTTTGGACCTGTCTAGCAGGACTGCCCATGGTTGAACTGTTCTTCATTGACTGGGAAGCCAGAGGAGCTTCACTTTGAAGCATCTAACCTGGTGCAAATATTCAGTGTGAATAACCTTAATAAGGCACCCCAGTTCCTGTGTGTCTGCTGCCAGGATCCCCTGTCCCCAGAGGGAATGTTCTTCCATGGAGAGTTAGTTTAGGTCACAGGAGATGTAGGGAAGGTTCCTGTGCTGGCCACAGGCTTTAGGCAAATCCATTGGCTGCTTCTCTTCTCAGAAGGACTGAAATGTTTCTTTTCTGCCTTGGCTTCAGGATATGGACACGAATTCTGAATGTAATCCCAAGTCAAAAGTTTGAGGTTCAAGGAGTTACCATGGTGTAGCAGCATAATATTTATAAGGCTGCAATGTCCTTATTTTATACATATAAGTTCCCAGTAAAGGAGATGTGCTGAACCTTTTTAATCAGCTTTATTAAAGGACTTAAAACTGCAAGTGTCCATTAACTTTGGTGTATATACTGGAGGAGTCTGCGTGTCTGTGCCACCAGAGGAAAACTCTCCCCATGCTTTTCTAAACTCTTTCCAAGACAGTGGTTGGAAATCAGTGGAAATGAATGCTGTTATCAGCACACATGCAGAATGTTGAAAAGCAAGATTTCTCTTCCAGGGAAAGAAATGTGTTTGTACTCTAAGGTTTTGGGACATAAATTCCAGCCTGCACCAAAATGAACCTCAGTGGAAGCCCTACTGTGTTTCCCTCTTGAGGTTGGCCAAGCACTGAAGATATCAGATTAGCCATTGTGCAAGGTATGATCTGTGGAATCATTTCAATGAGCATTTCCCATGCTTCAAAGTTATTTAATTGGACAGATTCAATGCACAGTATGAAAATTAATAGTTGTTAGGTTTGTGAGAGAAAAGCAATGTGGAATTTAATAGCAGAATGTTCTAATGAAGTGCATCTTTTAATCAATAAATTACTATGATTCTAGTTCACGATCTTTCTCCACCTCCTCTACAGCTGAACACCAGCTGGGTTGGAAGTGTTCTCATTGATATAACTGGATGCAGACAGCTAATTTGGTAGTTTTTTAACCTACTTTGTACTTCTCTTTATCTTTACTCTCATTTTTGCATGGCCTCCTGCTACAAACCATCCCCTAAATGGTAGGACAAAGAGAGATCTGACAAACACACTTTCTTTTGTGGGTTTACGAGGTTGAGTTGCTAAAGGATTGTTTTCATTACTAACATCCTGCTGTAGTAAAAGATCAAATTTAATACATATGACAGTTGTTATATTACTTAATCCACTGTTTGCCTTCTAATTTCATTTGAGTTTGCCTTGTTATTGGGTATGTTAGAGGAAGGCTACAATTTAGCTATTTGGCACACTCTTATCATCATATGTATTTTAGTATCTCAGGCTGATGGAGCCTCCAGCTGTTAGACGTCATGGAACAGCGATCTCATCAACTTGTCCAAGCTGACTCGGGAGGAGGATGCATCTGGTGTCTATTCTGTCAGATCTCTCCATCACAGTTTAGTGGATCTCTTTGTTAATGGGAACACAGGTGTACAAGATGCCATGTGCTGTGCCAGGAAGACAGGTGTCTGGATGCTGGGTCGTGTGCTTGGTGTGTGGAGATTACCAAATGGATGCATGTCTTCGGGGGCCTCCAGTTGCAGGGTTGTGAGATGCTTCTGTCCTGGTTTTCTGGTTATCCAAGAGGGTGCCTTCACACAAGGCCTGGTGGAATGTTGTTGGAGAACAGCAGAATCAAGTGCTGTTTCCCAGCATGGACCTCCCCAGGCCCATGCCTACCTGTAATACTTGGTGCAGTATTAAGCAGGGCAAGGAGCAAGCTGACTGGTACCTTCCATGGATGACCAGGTGCAGGTGCTTGGCTGGTTTCTGTACAGCAGTGCACTTGAACCCTTTGAGGAGAGCACCCTGCTGGGAAGTGCTAAGATATAGCTTTTATGTGGCTTCAGAGCTTTGTGCAGCCGACATGACTAAAAGCTTAGGAAAAGCCACCAGACTGTGTGGTAAAGACCAGAAGTGCGAGCAGACTGTCTGGGGAAGTCTGTTCATGGATCTTCTATGAACCTGGGAGGCTGATTTTTATTAAACTGGTTTTGTTTGGTTTGTTGTGGGTTTTGGGGATTTTTTTATTATGCTCATTTGCCAAACCTGAGATCAATAGAGTGATTTTTTTTCTTTCATACTGTAAGTATCAGACAGTAGAGCCAGGCATTGCTTTGCTCATCCCAGAAGGGCAAGTCACATCTTCAGCAGCAGGATATCTGAGTTTTGCAGTGCACCTTCAAGGACAAATCATATGGAAGCCATCCTCTGCCGCGCAAGCCCCACAGAAGGATAATTTATGTGTAAGGTCCCTCTCAGGGCACTGAGCATCATCTGGTCCAGGAAGAGACAAGCTTGGCTGGTGCAGGCAGGAGAAATTGCTATGGAGTAATCTGTGGCTTTGCAGGTTGATGGATTTTGTAGCTTGGCATTGCTAGTTGCTAGA
This sequence comes from Scolopax minor, assembly GCA_028566535.1. Lineage (NCBI taxonomy): Eukaryota > Metazoa > Chordata > Aves > Charadriiformes > Scolopacidae > Scolopax > Scolopax minor. Next base: position 52,272,615 of record JAOXNG010000021.1, read on the forward strand.
AAGGTTTTGAATCGTGCTGACCTTCTGGTTCTCATCATTTTGGAGTCTAATAAACCTTATCTAATTGTAGGCAGACAAATTCTGGGTTTGTTGAAGGAGACTGAGCTCCTGAGTCTATTCCTGAGTGCTGTCCTGACTGCAAACCAATGGGAGGTAGAGCAGCACTCCAACTCAGATTGCACCCAAATCTCTTTACCTGTGGAGCATGCTGGTGGTTTTTTATTTAGTTAGATACGGAATGTTTAGTAAATAGCTGCTGGGATCCAGGTTAATATTACAATATTTTCTTTGGGGTTTTTTCAGGGGTTTTTTGTGGTGGACAAAATTATTCCCATGGCACTTTAGGAAGAAAGTCACATTGCAGAAGTGAAGATATGTTAATCAGACTCCGTTTTATTTTCAGGATAAGCAGGATTCAGCCCATCAGAGGCGAGATGTTTACATGTGGCCATTCCATTTGTGTGCCACACATGTGATCAATTTAACCAGGGGAGGATTTAGGCAGGGTGGGGAGGCCGATGTTTCTTGTGACATGTGGAATGTTAAGCCACAAAAATGCAACCACAAAATCAGCAGATTAGAATTCCCATTTGTAAGGAATAAATAATCATTATGGTGAGATAGTCCACCAGGGATTAACACGGCTGCTTCCAATTCTGTTGCTCTGTTGTTCGATGTGCTGTGACTTTTTTTTCCACACATATATCTCCCTCTTTTTTTTTTTCTTTCTTTATACTTTCCCTTTTGTTTTTCCTTTTTCTTGGTTGGTATTGTAGTTGTCACGGTGATTTATGGGAATGAATGCAACTTTGCGGGGTTTGTCTCTGTACATACCTCTTGTTTTTCTTCTTGCTTGTAATTATGTTATGCACCTGTTGTTCCCCAGTGGGGCCCATGTGCTCGGAGAAATGATGCTCACGTTGCACTTGGTTTGCTCAGTTTTACACCATTTGTTAGTCACATCCGAGAGATCTGTTCTGGCTTTGTGCCGAAAAGCTGCCTGGCAGCATAAATCATTCCTGGAGTGAAGAGAAGAGCACGGTATCTATTTCAGGTTCCCACCCACCAGAGCCTCATAAATCTACACAAATGTTTCAAGAAACAGGTTTGATTGTTTAGAATGAGCTAATGCTGCAAAGCCCTCCTTAGTCCTGAACTGAGTCTGGGACTCTGACTCCCCAGGCTTATAGGGTTAACTTAGATTTATAGGATACGTCTACATCACTCTTAAAAAGCAAGCTCAAGAGCAGTGGAGAGCATGTTGGCTTCTCAGCTCCACAAGCTTCTCATCTACACTGAGATCTCCCCGAGCATGCCTTGGTGCTGAGTACCTGATGTCATGTTAACTGCTCTGTTAGCCTGCCTGGCATATGCAGGCGTGTGTCTACATCCTCTGGTAGGAAGTCTGCAAACGGGTGTTGAAAGCATTCTCCAGACTTTTCTCAAACCACAGTGTGTGTGTATCATTAATTTGCCCCTTTAGTCCAAAAGGCTCAAGAGGAGGCATAAGCTGCTTTATCAGACAGAGGAGAAAAATGTACATTGCTGAGGATGACCTTGAATGCTCTGAGTTGCCTTCAGAGGAGCCTCTCTTCTCCACTGGAGGGAGACTGGATTTCTAATTTAGACCTGTGATAGGTGGTGTGAATGAGGTAGTGGTGCTACTCTTGGCAAGCCTCCGGGACATACAGGGCATTTTCATTTGAGGTGAGATATCACCTGTGGCCATCTGTAGCTCACAGCTCTTCCATGGTTTTCTGTTCCAAATTAATAGCCTAACTTCATGCTCATGGAGTTCTCCTTTACCCGGGATAAATCCTATCTAGTTTGCCCTAAGGTAATCACTCTGTTTTTTGTAGAATTCCCTTAGCATGGAAGACAATTCTTGGAACAAAATTCTTTGGCTTTCAGAAATTTTCTGATCATCCCTCGATCAAAAATTTACTTGATGGCAGAATGTCTCCATTCGCAACATCTTACCAATGGCCAAATTTTCTCTTAAAATATGACTGCTACAAATATTCCCAAGTAAGGAAGGGACTCTTTTGTGTATCATCAAGGCATGTGTCAGCAGTGTCATAATTGTGTTACAGCTATTTTTATAAACTTTACAGGGGACTAGTGCAGGAAGCAACAAAAATGTGGCTAGGGTCTTTAGGTTAAGTATTTGGCAAAGTCTCTGAGCATGATTTCAAATGTAATCTCTAAGCTGCAAGTCTTCTTACTGCAAAGAGAACAATTACTGAAAGTCTGTTTGCAGCTGTAGTGATTTCTCTGATGGTGATGAGGGAGGTAGTCTCATTTGTGGCAACTCCTGTCTTCTCTATCTATGTGCCTGTTTGGATGAAAACTGTCAATATTTAATGTTCCTGAGACTTCTGCTCTGTTTTTAAACTTCACTGAAGTGACCAAATCACTTGAAGGGCCCTAAAAAAAGCCTGGAGAGAACATGATCACAGAAGCTTCATTTCCATGGGAGGTCAGACTGAAAATTAGCCCCATGGAGAGCAGCATTTTCACATGTCTGTGTTGTGATATTAGCTTCTCAAAGCTTTGGTCTATTTAGAAAGGACCATCAGAAGTTTCATATAGTACTTGTCTTTTGAACAAAAGCACAGTTACCAGTAATAATTCTCACAGCACTCTTTGGAATTCAGGATTAAAAAGGATTAAAAAAAAATAATCTATTTGACTATTTCTTGTGCAGATTTTCAATGTAATCAGTGGTTCAGCAAAAGTGCTTCCTGCCATGCCTAACTCTGACTGTGTGAGGAATCCCATTGACCCCACTGAACCAGGAGTGTTGTGCTTGGCATGGTGTGTGGTGGTTGGAAGTGTGATGCGCACTAACCTCATGGATCCATGTTATTACAAAGCATTTCTGCACG
>JAOXNG010000021.1:52290951-52302062 GCA_028566535.1 Scolopax minor
CACTTGTAGCTTTATATTTTGGCTCTTAACATTTTTTTTCAGTTCAAATCCTCCTAAAATTATGATGCCAGTAGCAACATTTTAACTACGATCTTGTTTTTAACCCTTCTTTAGCTTTCTCTTGCTTCCCTGGGCAGCCTATTCCAGTTCTGACCACTATTTCTGTGAAGACTTTTTTCCTAATGTCCAGTCTAAACCTACCCTGTTGCAGCTTGAAGCCATTCCCTCTCGTTCTATCACTAATTACCTGTGAGAAGAGACCAGCACCAACCTCTCTACAATGTCCTTTCAAGTAGTTGTACAGAGTGATGAGGTCTCCCCTCAGTCTCCTCTTCCTCAAACTAAACTGTCCCAGCTCCTTCAATCGCTCTTGATTTCTGTTCATTTCAATCTCTGCATTTATTGGCTTGCAGTAAGTAACTTGTTCTGGTACAAATAAAGAAGTTGACACTTCATGTGAGCTTTCAGAAAAAAAAACTGCCCAAGACATTTGCAACTGCCTACACTTCTCACTAGGGCCACTGAAAGCATAAAGAAGGTGTTTTGCTGTACACAGGCTTTGACTGATCTCTGTCATAGTTGTTAATATTGGAGCAGAATATAAAGACACAATCTCAAAGCTCCAGGAGGCAAACTCTCCTAATCATTTAGAATATGATTTTTGGTGTTTCCTCAAGCTCTTATAGGTGAGAACCAATAAAAAAGAGGAGTGATATGAGAAATTCAAGCCTGCTGTTCCACCGGTGATGGACATGATTGGGGAGACAGGGAATTTGGCCTGAAAAGATGTCTAGCAGTCTGCTGTGAGTCAATTAGAAGCTCTTTTAGAAAGAGGAATACCTACTGTAAACAGTAGTCTGTTTTCCAAGTTAATATTATCATATCTATTACTGGAAAAGATACCATTAAATCTGCTCTAAGACAGTTGTTTCCCAAACAGAAACATACTAGAAAATTAAGATTAAATCTGAGAGTCCAACTTGTAAATGAAAGGCTTCAGCTGCATTCAACACATCTTTTTCCATACATAATGCAGATTGTGTGGCAGCAGCACGCTATTTGCCTTGTAATTGAATGAGTTTGACTCAGCCAGTCCAAGTGGATTTCCATCAATACCGCATCCTCCACAAGCAGAATGGGAAGTTACTGGAATGTGCTGACACACACTTGGTTATGAAGTAATTCTGCTGAGGAGCAGGTTCTTCTTTCCTAATTGTTCACCACTTGCTTCTTGAGTCACATCTATCATGTGCCATGCAACCAAGAGTAGTTGCCATTCAGAGATGGGATGAGCCACGTGATTTTTTGGAGCATAAAAGGACTTTTCATAGTGGAGCAAGAAAGGACTTTTACCTTCTGAGGGAGAGAAGTTCTGCTTATACCAGTTATTTTTAACTGGTTTGTTTTGAAATCTGTTATTCCTCCAATAGGCCACTTCAACTGAAATAAAAACTTCATCTTCTAAGGTCCTACTCAAGGCTGAAGAGATTACTAGTAGGCTTTTGGTAATCCACAAGCTGGCATTAACTAACAGCTGCCTTTTATGAATGCTGTAAAAAGAAAAGTCCACTGGCTTCCTTCCCAGCTGCTGGTGATGAAATATAGGTGCTGTGCTGAAACTGCCACTTTATGTCACCATTTGTCCCTAAGCTCAATGATATGGATATACAGGTGTTAAAGCTGAAAGAATCATAGATGTGCAACTTGTTTGTTTCTGTAGAGAACTTTTCATCCTTTCTCAGGTTATTATACTTAGATGCCAGGTGCCAGAGTGTTAGTGCAGCAATGGAAATGTGTGCTTTTAGGACTATGTACAGCATACTCTTACAGCTCAATTCTGTTACTGCAAATGGCTCCTCACTGCAAATGTTACAGTAGTTCAGGACTCCTAATTGTATGTGCATGGGGCTAATGGAATCAGGCTTTACATGTATGCACAGGTTTTGATTTTCAGAGTAGATTTCCTTTCCTGTCTGAAATCCCATGTTGTGCAGAGTTGTGTGGGGCTGCAGACTTACTGCAACAGGAGAGCTTGTGTCTTTCTCAGGCATCATGGGAAAGCTAGTCATAGGGGTGATTAATACCAAGAGGTAGCATACTAACATGAAGAGATGAATTCTGAACACATCCTCAGCTGATTGTACTTGGTAGATACCTGGCTTCAAAGTTGTAACCTCTGCCGTCATCACCTGGCCTGTATTTCCTCTGTGTGTGAGGTTGGATGTATGCACCATGAGGGACTGTGGAAGAAACTTGATTTTTAGAAGGCCAGATATATCTAGACCAAAAATACAGACATGGAAGTACACATTCCAGTTTGAATATATACAGTATTTTAGAAGAAAACCAAAGTGACAGCTAATCTAATAAAACACACTCATAGAATTAAGGTATTTATACTTTTTGGCTGTTACTCCAGAGTACAGAGTAGTTGTCTTGATATTCTAATGTGTTACATGTATCTAAAATAAACCAGTGCAAGTCGTTGAAGTATATTTATTTGAACTCATGTTCAAACAAGCAAACTCTTGACCAAAGGCTGAATGATAGAAGAATTTAGAATGGACCTTTTGAGATTGTCTAATCCAGGCTCCCTGAAACCACACGCAGGTAATGCAGATTGCTGAGGGCCATGTTCAGACAAATTTTGAATATCTCCACGGATGCAGATTCCAAAACTTTTCAGTGTACCTTTTCCAGTGTTTCTGAAAGTTTTTTTGGTTTTGTATTCTTTCTTCTACTATCTGGCCCTTGTTCCCTTCTGGATCCATTGCCCCTTGTACTGTTGCTGTACATCTCCATGAAGGGTTCACCCTTGCGTTAGGCTGTTGGTGACAGCAACAAGATCTCCCTTGAGCTTCCTGTTTTCCCAGCTGAACATTCCCAGCTCTCTCAGCCTCTCTTCATGGTCCTCCAGCACCTCTGACCCTCTTGGTGGCCTCCCCTGAATGTATCTCAGTGTGTCCATGTCTCTTGTGCTCAGGAGCTCCAGCACACCAGCATGGGGACACTGAGGGATCACTTCCCTTGGCCACTTTTGCTGCTGCAGTCCAGGATGCTGTTGGCCTCCTTTGCCACAAGGGCGCATTGCTGACTCATGTTCAACTTGGTGTCCACCAGCATCCCAAGGACCTTTTCTGCAGAGTTGCTCTCTAGCCAGGGAGTCAAACTTCTACTGCTGCATTGGGCCCTATATTAAGGGAGAAATTGCCACCCATCTTAAAGCGTGAGTGGTGAGGCTATCCTTCACAACTAGTAAAGTACTAGGTATTAATATACTGCCGGGTTAAATATAAACAATGCTATCAACATGTATGTAGATGCAAAGTTTCCAGAGTAACAACAGCATCTGATAAATGATGTCAAGTTTCCTAAATACTGACCCGAGATTTTTCAAATGCTATTCTGCCCTGCTCTCCTGTGCTCAGTTGTTCATTTGTTCCAGCTCTTTAGTGTCAGTCCTGTCCATGACACTATCAAAGGAATGTTTGGAATTTGTTGTCCTCTCTTGGGAAGATCTGGTTCCCCTTTGTTTGAAATGGGAATTTGAAATGGGGAAAGACCTCCATGGTGGCATTGCATTTGAGCCTGCTGTTTTCCTTATGAAAAATTCCTAAAACTTTGCCAAACAGCGAGTGTCTCAAAGCAGCAGTTTGAAAATGCCCTAAATTAATTCACTGTGTTCCTTGAGCAAAAGGTGCTCACAAAAGCTTAAATCTAAACATTTTATTGAACCTCACAGGTCTCTGGCCAAATACTGCAAATGCTAACCTAGAGAGTAATTGAGCATACTCTGGCATAAAGCTGAAAGTCCTCTGCAATTTCTGGTGTTTGTGGCCTAATATGATGCTGAAATAGAGGCAGAAAGTCCTTCCTTCCTGTCCAGGCTCTGTATGTAGATAAGGAAGAGCATCTTGAAAATGTGAAGTGGGAAGCAGGCTAGATGACGCACTTTAGAAACAGAGAGAAAAAGGCAGGACTGAGGGAGAACAAAAGTTGATGTCAAGAAGCCCCTGATTTTGCAGGACTGTGGAGTCAGGCTTGAAGAGATGGCATCCATTTGTTAGGACAAAAGTGTGACCACTTCAGCTGTGGAGCCATTACCCTAATAGGAGCAGGTCCTCAATGTAGACTTAAAAGATCCTAATGTTGACCACCTTGAATGTAAATTTTAGTATGTAGTTTGAAATCATGTAGGACTTTTAAAGGTAAGCCCTTGGACACTGGGAAGCCCCATGCTGTAGTTTGTCAGGACAGCTGTTATTTGATCCCTCTGTTCACATTCAGAATCGGATTCTACTTGACCTACTGGATCACAGAGGTCGTGGGTGATGCTGTACGTATCATTGCAGATGGCTTCTTGCAAGTGCCCTTGATCCATGTGTTCATTCACTGATGTCCAGCTTACTGCTTCGTGGTGTTACACAGCAAAGTGCCTGAGGTGTGCCGTAGTGACTAAAATCAGAAGGAGCTGACTTGTGAACAAGAAGTGTGCTTCAGGTGTCTCAAGTGGGCATCATAACTTATCAAAAGTGATAGCCTTGTCCTTAATCTCTCCGAGCTGAGCCCTGAGTCTGTGGATAGGGCTGTTAGTTCTGTCTTCCCCCATAAGACTGTTAAGAGTTTATGGAGCTTTCCAGAGATTTCAGAGAGGAAATCTCTGGGGAAATGAACAGTAATAACTGTCCGTGGACTGAATGATGAATATTCAATTTTATGTTGTGCAACTTTTATTCAGCACACACAGACTGTAGGCAGAGACTTGGTGGAAGTGATATAAGATAGGCCAGTGTTTAATTGCATGCTGTTCCTGTGTGTAGGCAACATCATGGTGCAATCTGAGGCCACACTTAACGGCTCTTTACTCTTCTTTTAATACTTCACTTTTTCACCTTTCATGTTGTATTAAAAAAATAGCAATATTTTTACAGAGATGCTGCAGAATTACTATACACATGAACTTATTACAGCATTAGTATTTTTCACATTCTGAATTACCATGTATTTGCTTCTCCATTTCTTCCTATTTTTATTTTATCTAACACCTTAAAATAGTTGTGGGTGAGAAAGACAAACTGCAAGTTACACTTGCAAATTAAAAGTTACACTTCCTAGGGGGAAGGACGGGTGGACTTATTCCAACAAAATTATGAGTTTATTATGCAGGAGCTTTTTACTCAGTGTGGTTTTCTGTTTGTGTTTTCTTTGTGAAGCACAGAAAAAATAATGTAATTATTGTTCAGCCAGTTGTTAGTCTCTGCTCTCTGTGGAAGGCTCATGAAATTAAGTTTTCCTCAAGTTCAAGGAATGGTAAGCACAAAGGCATCAAAGGCACACAGTTTAGTTTACAGGGATGGTACCTTGCTGTTGTGGAATGTCATTTCAAAGTCATAGAAAACATTGTTTGCTGTTTCCAAATGCTGTTTCCTAAACATAGAAAGAATAAACTGCTGAATACAATACAGGGCAATTCAAGCATCAGAACAGAAGTGGGAGGATCATCAACTCTAGGGAAGCCAGTAAGAGTCAGGAATGCAGTCATATGAGCAATGTGACTGCTTTTTAGAGCCACATCGACATTTCAAGTGAAAAGCATCTCAGAAGCAGTTAGTGATTAGCAGCGATCTAATTAATCCTAAGATTGCTTGATACCTTTGTTTGTTCGCTTTCCGCCATGCTGTCTAGAAAATGATCCACCATTTCCAGATGGGAAGGGTAGATGTTCTCACTTTCTCTGTGTACCAAGGCAAACTTGACCATACAGTTTTAAAGCCAAGCAAAGCTGTCTTTTAAATATTGTTTTCCTTCAAGATGGGGACTTTTTGTCTTGATGTTGATGAGGTGAAAGTCTTGATTTTATTATTGCTGAGGGAGGAGATAGAAAACCTTTAATTTCTTAAAGCTTTCTCTATATGATTGAGTTGAATCTATGTGGCTTATGTTATGACTTTCTTGGTTTACACTGCTTGTAAAAGAATTGGTTTAAATTGAAGTTCATTGAAGTTTTTTTGCTTCAGTGTAAATTTGATCCTGATCAGGAGACTTCTCAAGACCATTATATACCCGCAATAAACTATACGAGCCCAAGAGGCTGGGTCTGTGATGAAATCTTTCCCATCTCCTCCCTAACATTTTTTACACACGTAACAATTCCATGGAATAGATTCTAAATTTTCAGTTTTAATTCACATTAGATCTAGGCCTATTATACTGGATATGTACACGTGACTTTTCTTAATCTAGGAATAACTGGTGATCCTATGAAGGGAAGTGTCATTCACCATGGGTAGCGTGTTTGTAAATGCTGTGAAGATACTTAATTCCTGGAGAAATAAAAATTATTTCTCCAGACACAGAAATCTGGAGATGTCCTGCTTGGTGCTGCTTCTTAACTTGGTTCTCTTTCTTATTAATTTAAATGAGGTCATGTCATATACAGCTTTTGTGATGGGAAATTTTCGGCTTCCTGCTTGCTGTCACACTTGGTGCAGGGTTCTTGCTGAAGCTTTCAGATTTCATCTTCTGCAAAGACTTTAGGTCTAGAGTTTTAAGTAAACAACATACTTAAAGGAGACATATGTTTTGTTATCACATAACTGGTCTGTACAGATTACTCATTTGAGTAATTTATTGAAATGTGGCTTTTTATTGAAATTTGTAGTTAAGTACATCTGAGGCAAACACATAGAAAACAGATCCTGATCTGTACAACGGTGTTACTTTACTCCTTCAGTAGGATGTTTCTATCATACAAAAAAGAAGGGTTGGGTGGATGGTTTTACTTACAAAATGCTGCTATTGGTGTGTAATGTGTGTAATTGTTTGACGCCTTTTTAATTCTAATTTGATACTTTCCACACGGTTTCTCAAAATTTTTCTTTCTCACCTGTATTGGTCAATGCCATTTCTTTTTCTGAGAAACTTCCTACTCTTCTCCCATGGAAAGCAAGCTTAGAATGAGAGAGGACTTGTGACGTTTGGGGCCACTGATGTAATGAAGGGTCAAGATCTAGAGCAGATTTCTCGAGTGAGCAGTGGTGGGAAACATTCAGTTATTAACACATCTACACATATCGGTAGCTGAAGGTTTCCTATCAGTTGCTCAAGAGTTTGTTTCTTTCTCAAAGGGGGGTTAGGGATTGTCTTATTATTATTTTGGATTTATCTTCAGGATTTGTTGTCTTCTCTCTTGCACCTTTTTAGTTGCTAAGCTTTGTGGTTTCTAGAAGAGTGTACAGGCACCAGAGTTTTGGATCTAAGATCCATCACTGTATAAATATTGTGAACAAATTTAAAATCTGGTATTTTGGGTTATCTTTGATGTAGTTATCGATGCGGTAGTTATAACTTTGATGTAGTTATTAGTTATGAAATCTCATCCCTTGTAAGCCAATATTTTATTTATTTTATACTTCTTTTCTCCTGTTTTACAGGCAGGATGAAAGACCGGCTAAACGAGCTGCGTGAATTTGCCAGGTTACACAACCAACAGTTTTCTGATAGTGAGGATGATGAAAATTCACCCCACGATGTTCTCCTTTATGAGACTGATTATGCCTTGGAAATTCTTCACAAAGACATACAGAACATCCGGACAGAAAATGACCACCTAAAAGAGGATGTCAAGCGGCTCAGAAAGCAAAACACCCGCTTCCTTACTTCCATGCGCCGCATTAGTAGCATCAAACGAGATACTAATTGCATTGCCAGAGACATCAAGGCGCGTGGGGAAAGCATCCATAGGAAACTCCAGATAATGAGAGATTTCTGCGAAGACGCAGTAACAAAATATGGGGCTATGTCTATCGTTGCCAGGGTAGCAAAGAACCACTATGTTGACCTCATGCACTCCTTTCAGGAAGCTATGTTTGACTACAACGCAACAGAGATGAACCAACGGGACAACTGCAAGATTCGAATTCAGCGGCAGCTGGAGATCATGGGCAAAGATGTTTCTGGCAACCAGATCGATGAGATGATTGAGCAAGGCAAGTGGGACGTCTTCTCTGAGAATCTCTTGTCGGATGTTAAGGGGGCTCGCTCAGCCTTGAATGAGTTAGAGACACGTCATAAGGAGCTGGTGAAGTTAGAAGGTCGCATTAAGGAAGTCCATGAGCTCTTTCTGCAGGTGGGCCTGTTAGTGGAGGAGCAGGCGGACACCTTCAACGTCATTGAGATAAATATGCAAAATGTTGAAGACTATGTAGGAGATGCCAAAGAGCAAGTGAAAAAAGCTTTGGAATACAGAAGAAAACACCCCCTCAGAACAATCCTCTGCTGTTGCTTATCCTGTTGCAGAAGGTGACTATCCCACTGAAGCTGTCACAGACCAACTCAAATATCTTCAAAATGAGGCATTCTTCCAGTGACACTTTGGTAATGACCACTCCTAGCAAAAGGGGAGGCTATTTTACAGTCAGTTTTGTTCATTGCCTTTTCCCAACATGTGCTGAAGGCTGTTCTATGTGTGAGCTGCTAGAAATGTTGATAAAACTATATTTAATCTATTTTTAATTGAAATGTACTCTTTTGCTGTAACTAGAGGTGCAAGTGGATGTCTGCAATGCTTGTTTCAGATAAGCAAGAAAGAGGAATGAATAATGGGCTGATAACCCAGCCTAGAGAAGATGAAAAATTTCAAGAAGTAACTTTATTCTTCTTTGTCACAGTGAGTCTGCAGGTGTGACTGCCTGGAGTGACACAACACACCACAGAATCAGGAGGTTTCAATATTAACTACTTTGGAGCCTGCTTGATGCAAATACTTGAACAGATTTTTGCTCTGTTCATTTGACAAAATACTGAGCCTGTTAGCAGGAGCAGGACACAGAACCAGTTTCTATTTCCACTTGATTTCCATCTATCACAAATCTTAACAGAAGTAACTGCACCTTAAATTATAATATGCACATTTTGCTCCAATTTTTGTGCAAGTAATTGCTTTTCTCCATTTTGAGTACCCACAACTTTGTCAGGGTGGCTAGGAATACTGCAACACTGAGGCATCTCGCTGACTTTTAACTTCAGCCATTCTCTGTACTCTTAGTTTCACAACTGCCATGCTTTTGTGCTTCCAATACATTCTTCTGCCAATTAACACTTCAGCCAGAAAAGATGCATGCAGTGGCCTTCTGCAGGAGCATTCATAAGAAGACAAGAGTTGGGGGGGGTAAAGAAAGCATACACACAAGCAGTTTTAGTGTAAGGATTATCCTGTCAATAGATTTTTATTTTTTTATAAGCATTGATTTAATATGGATTTTTTTAATATATTTTTTTAAATAACATGAAGGATTGAATTTATTAACACTCCAATTTACTGGTGTACAAAAACTAAGACTTTTCTTCCATTAGGAGGAAATCTCCACCTGGGAAAGAAAATAGACATATTTCTTCAGTGCATCTGAAGAAGAAAGAAAAGATTTTAATGTCATTTCAGTGCTCTTTTCAAGCTTAAAAGTAATCTCTCCTTTTGTGTAAGGGGAGTCTGCTCACAGTAGGTTTGGAATATGAGGAGAGAATAGAAAATTTGCAGCCCTGGAAACCACTGAGCATTGTCAGTGAAGTATGTATTCGTCAAGCCTGGGGAGTGATCACAACTCCTGCTTCTGGAGGTTTTCCAAATATAATATTTCTAGGTGGCTTCCTGATACACTGTGATCTATTGCTATCCCTTGAATTAATGCAGGACATTTTTTCAGAAGCTAGTGACTCTTTTTTTAAAAAAACTCTGATCCTATTTGTACCTCTTTTAATAAATATATTTAAACATTTCAAATATTTTGCATTTGGGAGTTTTCCTTGGGAGATGCCATAGCTGTCTTCCTGCACAAGTCACAACGAAATGTTTCCCTTCTGATCTTTTGCACACGAATTTTATATGTGAAGCAACACCCATACATTTCTTACTATTTATATTCATATAACAAACCAGCACAATAAATTCAGCTTCCAAGCTTCCATGTCCTAGTGGGAAATGCTTCTTTGCTAGTCAGGTTTTTTTACACAAATAGAAGCTAAATAGATAACTCTTCTCAGAAACTGAGAGTCTCTTTTGCGGAAGCACCCATCTGTGATAACATGGAAGAGTGAGGAACCCTGATCTTCTAAACTAGAAGATATTTTGATATTCAGTGATGTCCTGATGATATCAGTATTATGCTTGCCTGAGGACCTCTCCAACAACCCAATGTTCAAACTTGACGTGGGAGAAAGGAGGGTGTTGAGCTGGCACTGTGACCAGTAGCTTCAGTGCTACTCAAGAAGACAAAGTTGTTTACTCCATAGGTGCTGCCGTTCAAGGCAACAGAACTGTGCATTTGTAGAGAAATACCATAAGCCTCCGAGGGTCAACGTATGGGCATACATCAACAAGGAATAAAATATGTATTTCATTTCATCTGCCTATTCTTAGCATTCACCAATGCTTTTGATAAAAATGTGTACGTTTGGAGTTTTTTTGTTGATTTCTTTTTTGCACATATTTATGTCTACAAATGGAATAAAAGATTTAATAAGAAAAACTAAAAGTGCAGAGTGTTGTACATTGAATCAGCAGCCCTGAATGGTTTATTGCATATTCAAAGTTTTGTTTGAAAGCTGCTGGACTAAACTATAAGTTGGTGAAAGGAGATTAAACAATGCCTAAAAATAGTCCTAATATTTGTTGCATATTGAGATAGACTTATCATAATTTTTCCTATAAAAACATGAGTTTCACATTGTCTACTGCAAGAAAAAATCAAATGTATTCTGGGAGCTCTGAGAGATTTTGATGATTTCATGAGCAGATATGCAAAGCTTATATTCAAATCTTTGGTCTGATTTCAGGCACAGGGAAAGAGCAAAAGCATGAAGTAAAGGTAATTGTAGATCTTCTCTCCTGACTCAAAGCTGTTGGTGCAAGGAAGAAACTGAGAATTATTGCAACACCATCTCGAGACCCTTTAAAACTATTTTTAAGTCACATTGTGAATTAGAGGCACTTCAAGAAATATTTACAGTAATTAAAGAAATAATTCTCTTCCTTGCAAACGTGTTCATTGCCTAATACAATAGGGGCTTATCCTCTGGTTGTGTAAGAACACAAAATTTTTCCAGCCCATGAACTT
>JAOXNG010000021.1:52354240-52369274 GCA_028566535.1 Scolopax minor
TAGTACAGACAAGAGAGTTCCTTTTTCTCAGTGATATCCTTACATTTAGTAAATAATGAATATTGTAGATTAATTCACATGGCTCATCCTGAGAAAATCAACTCAGAAACAAAGGGGTTCTAGGAGAACTGCCAGGAAAAGATAAGGGAGACACTGACATGGAAAAAGGACAACAAATCTGACAGCATTCAAGATTCAGAACTAGGTATTCCACAAAATTTTAGAGACAGCTAGGATAGTTGGTTTAATTCTTTTTTTTCAGTCAATGACCTTTACCATCCAAGGGGAAAAGAATAGGAATAGATCTTCAGAACTTGCATCCATTTATCCAGTCCAGAGATATAGGTCAGTTAAGCATTTTATATTAAAGGAGACTTAAAATGAGACGTGCAGTTCCACACAAGACCACTTAAGAAAGTTGGTTTTTTGTGGCTGCCAGACCAACAATGCCATTCTCAGAAATAAGTGTTTCTGCGTGGGACAAAACTACCAAGAAATGAACAAAGAGCAGCATGATGTCTAGATCAATGGTCACTTCAAAATATTATTTTTTTTTGGTAGAGGAAACTTCCTGGAGAGTACAAAGATCAATACATGGGAGATCACGGCAAACCAAGATTTATTATAGAGCTGTTTAGGGAAGTGACTAAGACAAAAGTAAGAACTATTTCAGTCTTAGTTCATCATGATTTTCTCCATCTTTCAAATCATATCTCCTGTAAGTAGTCACTTCCAGGAGCTGAAAGGCAGAAGAACTATCGGATTGGCCAGTATGATCTCTTCTATATCAGAATTCCTAATTATCTCATCTTTTCAGAACACAATCATAGCACATAACTTTTATAAAGGGAAAATCTAAAAATTTCAGCATGCACAACCCTCTTTTTAGTGTTTTCATAAAAATGAAATATCCTCCTCTTTTTGCTTGTAATATTTTCAACTTTCCAAGGGATTGATTTATTTCCTATTTCTTTTATTTTTGTGATTTCTCCTTTCTGGGATGAAGAAATAAAGTACTGAAATATTAGAAAAACAATGAAAATATTTGTTACAACCAGGGCCAAGTACCAACATAAAACACACAAAAGCTTTGCTCTTAGCCTCCCAGCAAAGGTCTGTCAATCCAAAAGCCTGAAATACATTGCAGAAAAGAGCAGACAGAGTTCATGCTGATCTAATCAATGACTTTTGGTGATGTCCAAGACTGGAAATAGTTGCTAATTTAAAATGAGATTTTAGGTTTTGGAATGTTTGGCAAGATAGCCAGTATCTACAAGAACTTTTCAAAAGATAAACTTGGTCTTTGAATTCCAGATACAATTGAAAGAAAAAAAGAAATTCCCAGTAAAAGGGGGAATCTGAAAAGAATAACAAGGTGATTTTGAAAACCTTGTAAGGTTCCAAGAAGTCTCTTTGGTCTTTGACTCTTTGGCTAGTGATGCTGGATATATGCAAACAGTAATCAGTTCCAGGCCTGCAGTAGCAGTGCTCACTCATAATAGAATAAAATTACAGCTTACATAGGAACTCAGAATTGAGAAAATCTCTGACTATTTGGCAAAGGAAAGTATCAGGAAAGCAGAGGGGTGGAGAGGGAAAGGTTGTGAGGAATAAGGAAAGAAAATTATACTGTGCAGACAAACGGCACAACAGAGGAGAAGAGGGGCAGCAGGAGAGCAGCAGCAGAAGGATCACAAAGCAAGCTCAGGAAGAAACCGACATGGCACAAGAATTTGATGATGGGTACCTTCCAGAAACCTGGTCCATGTATCATTATCCATGGAGAGATGTCATTGCCACTGCAGTTAGCTTTCACCAGTGTATCAACACATTCTCTGACAGACTGGCACATGTACATGACAGTCTTCAAAATGAAATGCAATATTCTCCTGTCCCCACTGGAAACCTCACCTTCTTACCCAGTCCCTGCTAATGTAACCAGCTGGGCCTGGAAAGGTGCCACTTGTGATCATCTCCTGTATTACAGCTTTCTTTGTCGATGCTGGAAACGAAACCTCAGGCATGATAATACCAAAGAGTTAACACACACCAGCACTGCTATGCCAGCTCAAACCAGTTACATTTTTCTGACTCTGTGGTGGTTTTGAGTTTTCCTTCTCTCCTTCCCCCTCCTCTGATCAAGGACACACATGGCTACCCAAAAGCAGCAAAGCCTTTCTACCAAAATTACTCTCCTTTAGTAACACGACCGCAAAAGACTGAAACACACAACACTGTCTGCCACCACCCTATTCTGGTTGATTGTCTTTTAATAGCTACAATAAAGTTGTGCAAAGGAATAATATTCCACATCCTTGACTCTCCCGGGCAGTATATGGACAATCCCAAAGGAAAGTGTGCCTTAGCTGAATCTGCTACTTTATGAGTAAAACAGGAAGTTCAGTCCCCTTTTATTGTACCTTTTTATTTTTGAAAGGCTGCCCAAACAGTTCCAAGTTGAGTTGAAGCAAAGTTATTGATGTCAAGAAGCCAAGATCTTTCGCCATGGCTTGCTGAATGAGGAAGGAAGAAAACTGTTTGTACTCAGCTGTCCTTTGCTTCCCCGGGCTAGCTTTGAGCCAAAGAAGCAGGAAGAGGAGAAAGATGAATAAGTGAAAAGGGATAATGTTTATCTTTTAACAAAATCACAATGTTCTGCTCTTAGCTCTAGCAGCCAAGACTCACTGTTGCATCCTTAAGACAGATAGTCTCTTCTCTGAGAGACGACAGGCTAATTATAGTGCTCCTGCCAGAGGGAACTCACACATGCAAACCATTATGTAAAATATAATTTTTTTCTTTAAGAATGCTCAAGATCATTAGACATGGTTTTTTCAATGCTAGAAAATCAAGCCAAAAATGAAAATAAACAGTTTCAAGTATTTGCAACATAATTCCCTCATGCATTTATGGAAATATAGTAAAAAGTGCCTTAAAAATGTGGTTTGACATTTCATGATGCTCTGTTTTTCTATTTTTCCAGTTCTCAACATTTGCCCTCTTGTCCTGTATCATTTCAGTTCCACTGCAGTTTGGAAGAGATGATGGCGGTAGCCTTTGTCATTTCTACAGTGCTTTTCAGCCTTGTTTTAACTGATGGCAACAGAAAGCATCACAAGATCTTGCCATAAATGATAGAAATGCTTTATAAATTCTATTTTGCATCAAACAAATGCAAACTCATTGCGTGCAAACATGATAGAACCGTTCACCAAGATAATTACATGCACAGCATTGGTTCCCCAATGATGTGCTTTGGTAAATTAAAGCTAAAGTGATGATCTACTTCAGTTAACATGGAAATATCCTCCACTTCTGGAGGAGCTTCCCTTCCTCCAGAAGAAGGAGTTTGTTTGATACACTACAACCTTCAAGAGCAATCCTCACTTTAATACAAATATTAAACAAATTCACCAAGTTTGGCTGTGATGATGATGATGTGAAATGGCTTCATCTCTGTTTTACGCAAAGAGAACTGAACTCCTGCCTATCTAAACTAATTGGTATTTTAAAGGTTTTGTCTAGTTTATAAAGCATGGGACTATTTACAAACCAAACACCACGGTCTAATGGATTAAACAAGCAACTGCATGCCACAAATTCCTGAGTTTTAATCCAGACTTTCTTGGTGCTCACCTTCTTGTTCCATAAAATTGAGATAATATTTATCCTCTACTTCATGAGGGTGTTGTGAGAGTGAGTAAATGTTTGGACAGCTCTTCAAAAGGTCAGGTCCTAACCAGGCACCTGTATATTACTGAAGTAAACTGTTTCCTCAGATTCCCGTGATATGCTCTTCTCCAGAGCCTCCAAGATCAGTTCATAATAACCATCCACATGTATAAAAGTTAGGCACTGATCTGGGGCTTCAGAGGGATTTCACCTGTAAACTCATTATGTATATAAACCAGCTCTCTACCACAGGAATAATTCAGAAAATGTAAGTGCTAAGAAAATTTTAACTTTTTACCAGTCTTAAGGCAAAAGCATGACACTTCCCAGAATTTTGCTAATGCCAGTCAATTTTAAAATTGTCATTTAACATTTGAATTGCATACAAACATAAAGTAGAAAAATAATATTTTATAGAAAATCTTTTAAGAATCACTTTCTTCTAGATACTTCAGCAATTAATGCTCTATAAAGGCTCAAAATAAAGGCTTTAAAATCCCTTGCGTTATTAGACGGGCAATTCCAGAGACTCGACACGCTGTATAATCCCATCAGTGGTTAGTTCTCAAAAAACAAGTCACACATATGGAAAAAAGACTCCAGACCAAGGCAGGAGGCAAAAAGAGGTTAAATCAGTTACAACCAGGTTTTTCCTCAGTTTTAACTCATAAGTGATGACATAAAACCCAGAAAAAAACAGCTCCAACTTGAAAATGATTTAAATTTGCCAGCTCCAGCCATTTCTGGAAGCGAGCCAGCCCTAATTTGGACGTAGGCTTCTCAAAGTTTGCACAGCTCTAACTTTAACCTGCTGCAGCCTAAAAAGTGGACCGGGTTAAGAGACACAAAAAAATATTCCACGTAATTCAACACAAATGATGGTCTGTTCTCTCCAGGTACCCGAGCGCGGGATCAAAAATGTTTTAGTTGTTTGGCTCCAGGAGAGGGTGGTGCCGTGTCTTTATGAGCAAAGCTGTCCACCTTAGAAATGCCTTCTGTACCAATCCAATGCTGCCTAAGGATAATGCTCACAAGAGGGAATAGGATTTGTTTTCCAGGAGGGAATATTTTCAGAGTTGAGCTTGTAATTTGTATTTGCAAATCTCCAAATTCAACAACTTCTCAGCCTCTATAAACTTGCAGATGGAAAGATCCTGTATTTGGAATAAATAATGTCTAAGCTTCACCTTCATTACAGGGCATTTTCTGTCAGAAGAGTGCTATATCCTGGCTCCTGGAATACACAGGAGCCCTTTGTAGTAAAGCTATTGCACCGGGCTGTTCCAAGTGTGCAGCTAAGGAGGTTAGCATTAATAGTACCACAGAAGGATTGGGGGCAAAAAAAGAAAAGAAAAGAAAAGAAAATATCCCAGCAAGCATTGATTGGGAATGCCAATCGCTCTCTCAGGATCCTGCCTGAAATTCAAGGGTATTTTTTATTTTAATACATAGAAATGAACATTTTTACTTGTTTTAAAAAAATAAATCACAACATTGAAACATAAGTAGATTTATCTTTTTACTATTTTTCCAGCCCTTTTCCAAAATCTGCTGGTTATTAAAACATTGCTGTGTAAATAAAAAAGGTTCTGCTTTATAACTTGCCTTCTCTTTTCCCTGCTCACACACACAATGTGATCATTGTTTGCTAGATTACGCTCATTCTCATAGCAACAGGCTTTGATGTCACACAGCAAGTGCTATGACTTCATTGGATGCACACAGAACACAGAAAGGTTGTGTGAAAACATTGCCAGGCTATACAATAGCTGTCCACTGCCTGAATCAAATGCCAACAGAAGCTTTGGAGCAGGTCCCTGATGATCAAGAACATATAGGAAACATACAGATCATGTTGGGGTAGACAAGAATACCAGTTCCAGCTATGCAATGTTTGATCAGAGCATGGTTTAACACCAATCCTCCCAATGGCATTAAAGAAGATAAAGGATATTCTTACAGGAATGAAAAATGGGGAAAACAGATAGTTCTTTGTATTCTATTTAGGGGGGATCTGATCAATGCTTATAAATACTTAAAGGGAGAGTGTCAGGAGGATGGGACTGGTCTTTTTTCAGTGGTGCCCATGGATAGGACAAAAGGAAATGTCCACTCTATTTTGGCAGGGGTGTGGACTAAATGATCTCCAGAAGTCCCTTCCAACCCCATGTGATTCTGTAATGTGAACATTACAGAATCTGATCACATATTTTTTTCTTTCATGCATACTTCCATCTCCTAAACCTTGTTTAGTGCAAAACGAGCCCGTCTGTTTCCAAACGTGTTTTAGCTTTGAGCTGATGTGTGTATGGGGCTTGATCTGGTCATCAGCTGTGGAAGTCTAGCTATCTTTAGCCTTACATAGCTGCATGTCACACTGTAAGCTCTTGTGATGGTCTTTCAGTTCTTTTTGTCACACTTGAGGGATTCTTGAAGGATAGGATAGTGACCTTTCCCTTCACTCCCTTACAACTTTCATATAGAAATCATCCTGACATGATTTTTTTTCTCGGATCACGTGGAAGTGCTAGCCAAAGGGAGCTTTGTGCTCCATCTACACGTAAAATTTTGGGGTTCTTGCTTTTCTCTAGGCAGCAAAATAACAGGAGGTAAAAGTGTCCTGGGGTGGACAACATCACTTGCTTGTTCTTGGGAATTTTTTTTTCCTGTCTTAATGGAACTTCACTGAATTGTCAGAAGAATTTGTACAACTTGACCTTGCATTTCCAGGGCAGAGTGTTAGCACAGTGAGCTAAGCACAGACGGGGCTGTGTAGCTACAGAAGTATGTTCCCTTATGGCAGTTACTCAAGAATATATTTGAATATTTATATGGTGAATTAACATCATAGTGTAGAGGAGGATTGGCAGAAAATCTTTCAAGATCTTGCAAACTGTTCCACGCAATGTTAGTAGTTTCTTTGAAATAGTGCATAGTAAAAATAAAAAGGCACATATAAAATATGCTGAATAAGGATGTTGAGAGTTGATTCTGGCAATGTGGGATTTTTGCAAAGGCATCTTGTTTTATGGATTGTCGTTTATTCGATCAGACCTTTATTTTTAAAACTGCTTACATAGGGGAAAACTTTGTACCTCCTTCAATGAATATCTATGTTTCACTGGAATTCAAGTAGTTATATTTTGTAGACTTTATTAAAGGTTTTTAATAAATTGGAAGTTGACCTCAGCTTTGATAAATCCGTTGTTCTGTTCTGAGCTGTTAGTGGCATTAATATGCTGAAGAAGAAAAGGTTTTCTCTTTCCAGTTGAAGTCAAATCATTCTTTTCATGGAGAGCTTTGAAGAGCACTTTCCTTAATTTTTCCAAGCTGACTTTCCTCTTAGAATGGCCTTGTTTTCCCATGGCAAACCTGCCTGGTGGAGGGGGAGCCTGCACTGGGGATGAGGAATAATTCACTTTAAAGAACAAAGTTTGACAAACCTAGAAGAGCGATGGAGACTGTAAAAGTCAGAACAACAGGGTTGGCTGTTAGAAATGACTTGATTTACAGCAGCCATGGCATTGCTGGGTGAAATTCTTCAATTGAGTAAGGGTAGAGTAATTCTGGTTTAGCACCCACCTGGACTCTTTTTGTCCCTAGGTCATGCCTGACCTACTTCTCCACCTCACCCACCACAAGATGCATGGCAGGTAATTTGTGGGCACAGCAATGTGCTCAACGCAACACCAGCTGCGCTACATGAGGTTGAGGGAGAAATTATCTGTGCAGATCTTTTCAGGTGGGAAGGTAGGGCTAAGCTTAATTGTCTGCAAGCAATTAAAATTCATGACAGAAGGTCAGGATATTATACCCTCCACCAGTCACTTCTTCATTAACCAGACCTATGCAAATATAACATGGTCTGTTAAAATTTAATCCCAAGCAATGACTTCTCGGCGAGATTTCTAGTATACAAGGATGGGTGTTGATGCATAAAAATGGGGAGTAGGTGGAAGTGCTTGAAATGCCTTAGAGCACAAAGGCTGAAAAAAAGAGCAATTTCTACACATAATGTACGAAGTGTTTAGTAAGTGGTTGTGTGTAGTAGGCGTGGGGTAATGGAACTAGCTGATAGAAGCTGTGTGCTTGTAGCGTGTTTAAAATATCTGCTAATGAATTTGCATCCACTTTATTATTTAAGAATCGCCTTGTTTTGTTTCATAGTTGAATCTAATCTAGGGACTGAATTTTAGTATGGCAATTTTTTTTTTTTTAACTTGAGTGAGGTGTTCTTCCACGCTTCTACTACTATGTCACTCCCCTCTCCTTCAACTCCTTGTTATTTGTTGTAGTTATTTCTGTTAAGAAACAGTAGCAGTGAAGAAGCAGCTGTTACTGTCCATGTGGGTAGTTTTCCTGAACTTTGTTACCAGTTGGAATTTCTTGGACCACTGAATTACTTTAGAAGGCTCCTAGTGTCAGTTGGGTGCAATCTGTCAGTAGAACCCGTTGCTTGTAATAGTTCATCCTTGTTAACAGTCTGAGCGCTGTGTCTTTGATTCCTTAGGTGAGTGACCCCGTATATTTTAAAGTTTTAACTTTTTTCTTGATTATGTTTTTCAGCCTATGCAGCTCCTAACACCAGAGCTGCCATATCAAACAGATCTTTTATCCTGTTAAGAGAGAGTGTTCTTCAGCATGTACATTTGGCTTGAAAAATGAAGTGCTAATGATCTCTTTATGCTACAATTATAATCACAATGGTAGTATTGATATTTCATTCTTTAAGGATTTTTTTTCTCTGGAGATGAGGCCTATTTGTACTGCAGAATAGTTTTGGTGTTTTTTCCTTTTGTCTTAATTGTAAAACTGTAAAATCGGTGTCATCTTTGCCTATCTTCTGCACTTTTGTCACAGACCTTGAGCTTGACAGATGCATGTAATGTTCAGGCTATCCATAACTCAGATCTGGGCCTCTGTCAGCGGAAATATCAAGAACATCCAGGAAGATCACCCTTGATCTTTAGCACTGCAACTTAATTGTCTACAAGAAAACAAAGAAATCATAAAAGAAAACAAACACAGAAAAAGATTATCTTGACTTCCTGATCCTTTGTTTTCTCACTGCAAATGGGGATTGAGGCCTTCAAAACTGAACAAGGGTCGAACATTTAGAAGTTATATTCCTGTAACTTGTTTTTTCGTTATAACCTGTTACTGTTAAGTAAGAGTCCCCTGTAACTAACTTTGAGAGAGAAGAAATAAAACTTCTGCTAAGTGGCAGAAATGGCTTAAATATGAAATATTACATGCGTCAGTTCAGGATAAGCAAGGTGATGGGCTGTCCCCACTGAAGTTATTGGAAGGGTTGGATGAGAGAGTTCCGGGGAGGAAAAAATTGCTCCTGAAGAAACAGATTTCATGAGTTTCAGCCCTCAGGGAATGACATATTTTTAAAAATGCATCTGTTCCTGCCCTTCCCCCTCATAAAAATGAATGGTAAAGTAAATAAAAATGTGATCACACTGCTAGCTTGGGTGTTCATTCCTGATGTACAAAAAGCACAGCTACAGAATAAGTCAGTAGTTTTTAATGATGGAACAAGATGCAATGAGGTTGGGTTTTTGTCATCTTTTTGTATGTTTGAAGATAAAAGTGATAGAGATAGATGTATATGTATATGCCTGTGCACACATATATATGTAGACACATACATATTTTCCTTCTGGGACTTCCATTTGGAAATGATGACATTCCTGAGAAATTATGCAGCCCTTTCAAGTTGAGAATAATTATACAGCAGTGTGTGGATTTGAGATTTTTGTTAGAAGTCGGTCTAATGAGATGTTTCCAGTTGGTTGCTTGAGAGGATGGTAAATCCTCTGTTCATACTAAAGCACGTGCCTGTGCTCCCTTCATCATGTGCTGGGATGGGAGTTCTTGAAACTTGTCCTGACCTCCCCTACACACATACAAGCTGGTGTCAGAGACAGCTTTTCCACTTCCAGCCTGGGCTGTCTCCAGTTACCCAGGGGTGATCTGGAGACAGCTAGCAACAAGGATATGTGTGCACACTTTGGACTATGTCATTGTCATGACTAGACCACTCTTAGGGGATGCATTTACCTCCTTGTCACATCCAGACCATGTAGGGTGGGCTCCTGGGTATTCGGGATTTAGGAGATGTGACTGTTGAAACCCTTGAATAATAACCATTAATAAAAATGTGGGGATTTTTTTTTTAATTTTAGTAAAAAAAATATGAAATTTGGTATATGAATTGCCCTAAAATCCTTTGGTATTTCTGTTGTTCCCTCTTCCCCATGAACTCACCTTTGGACTTGAATGTCAGCTTTCTAGGTTGTGACTGGAATATTTTTCTCTGGAATGAAGTATGCCACGTGGAGAATATGTATTCTCGTTTGTTCCTTTATTTTTAAGAAGCAATGCCAAAACTGAGCTAAAAGTACGTCTTCTGATTCATCCAGAAAAAGGTTCATAAGGGGAGAGAGAGAATCGGAACAGAAGTGACAGACAGAGGACATTCTTGCTGCTGAGTACTAGCTTCATGTGTTCAGAGACTTCATGTAGTAGGTACAGACAAGAAAAAGTGCATCTCAGGCAAACTGAGGGAATTCAGGTATCCAGCCCCTCTAGTGTAGTATTTATTGCCATTTTCTTTCCTGCTTCCCTTGCAGCCCCCCCACCCCTCTTTCTTGGCCAGCTCTGATATCTCAAAGGAAAGCAATCTTAAACACTTCTCATAACTATTTATGGATGTTGGGTTCAGCTAATCTGAATGCTTGGTAAGGTCAATTTCCAAGGTTTCTCATGGGTGTCTTTATTTCCTGATGCTCATCAGTTTCTCTTTTATATATGCAACATTTGGACCCTGGAGATGCAGGTAGATTCACTGTTTCCTTCCAGCTCTGCTAGAGAAAAGCTGGTAACTTTTTTTTCTATTTGGTCTAAGATATATTACGTCTCTTTTGGTGGTCAGGTTCTGAATTCCGAGCTAGGTCTTGGAAAATCCTAGCTCTATTTCCCTGTACTTCTGTATAGTTCTGTCCCCTTCCCTGTTTGTGTACTTGTGTATGTGAGTGTGAAAGTAGTGTTTGAATTGCTCAACAGAATGAGCAGGGATAGCGGTGATTTCATGAACTTGCTGGAAAGTCTTAGTTTTGCTCGCAGCAAGAGGTCCCCACCCAGCTGGGGAGGCCTATGCAGCTCCATGCTGGTGACTGTGCCAGGCTTGCTCCTCTGAGCTTGCCTTTGTTGAAATCAAAACTTAACTCAGCCTTTAAGCATCATGTGTATGGTTTCCATGTGGTTTCTGTTTGTACTGTGCTGTAAGTTCACCACTGTGTGTCCAGCTTTTTGGACATGAGATAATTGCTTTATATTTTTTAATTCTACTTCCTGCATGCATTGATCATAAATTCTAGCCAAAGGTCTGGCAATAACTTGTTAATGCAAACATGAGACACACGGTTGTTCTAGTCTGCTCAGCTTCCACTTTAGTAATGGATTTTGTATCTAGACACACGGGATGTGTCTGGCAATCCATCCCTCCCCCTCCTTCCTTGCCTGTCGTTGGCTGCTATTTGCACCGTTCCAGTGCCAGAAAGGGAGGAGAGATGGACTCTAGAGGGCTGAACTCCCTGCAGCACTTAGCTGGAATGTACTTGGATATTACATTGATGCTGTCTAGAAGGCCTTTTGATGAAGGGGATCTTGGCAATACATGTTTTCTAACCTGGGTTATGTTAAGAGACACTTGGATTATTCAAAAATAATTTTGGAGAACTTCTGTTTAGGCTGACAGCGCTGAAACACTTCTGCTGTGTTTCTGTGTGGTTGTTGTGGATGAGATTTTGTACTTGCAATTTTTGCCAAGCTTTTCTAACATTATCCTGATATGTGTGTTGGTATTCCTTTGTTGTTGTTTTTTGGGGGGGATGATACAGCACTCTTCATAGTGGAATTTAATATCCATCAAATTTTTTACAGATAACAAAGAAAGCCTGTTGCTCCTAGCTGTGATTATAGGCTGCTGCCAGCATGATGGATTGGGAGCTTTTAGGGTAGGGCAAGTTGAAGTAAATGAAATGGAAACTTCCTTATTTTTCTAGGGGTGTTAGCCACGAAGCTTAATGATAAAGTTTGACATTTCTGCCCCTAGAAAGCAAGCCTGGCTGGTGCTAGGAAACTCCTGACTCCTACAGAAGCCCCACGTGATTTCTGTAAGCAACAGACTAGACTGGAAGCACTCACCTTCTCCATTTCCACTTCCCAAGCCCTATGTGGTTTTGGCATTGCTGCTGCTGTTTGAACCTTCCCTGCCCGTGCCTTGTATCCTCCCAAGTCATAACAAATCTCTTGACTTTTCTCTTCTGTAACAGAAGATGGGATTTGGGTGAGGAAAAAAGATGCAGTGAGCAGATCACAGTATCTGTGATCCATCTTTGGGCCAAGCAAGATGTGAGGAATTCCCTCCTGTCGTCACTGCTGCTCTGGTGTGGCCTCCCAGCAGGCCTCCTTGTTGGAGTGGTTTTAGTTTGGAAGAAGGCTGTTGTTGAGACTGGTTTCCTAAAGCAGTGGAACAAATGGCAAACCAACTGCATCATTAGAGTGCCCTTGGTGTTTTTTTTTTGCTGCAACTGGCTGTTGAGAGGGGGTGGGGAATTGTATGAATGGTCATGATAGTAACTGAGAGGATCTCTGGCTGTTCCCGCAGTAGTCACAAAGCTCATGCTGTCTACAGCCAACCACATCCTTGTGCTGTCCTTCTCCTCTCTACCAAATACTGAACTACAGAGTTTGAAATGTGTTGTAGCAATTCCACCCAGTTCCCAGGGGAGGCAGAGAGGGCTGGGAGAGGCCCTGGATGCTTCTCTGGGCTTGTTTGTTTAGAGCTGGCAAAGCTCTCTGTGGCCAAGCTGGGCTTAGCCAGAAACCTCATGTTGGGGGTGGCTATGAGTCATGGTCTAGCTGGCTGCTGAAATGGCACTGCAGGGACAAGTACAAGTTAGATTTATTGTGACAATGTTCTCCCCCTTCATATTTGCCCATACCTGCTTTTGTGTGCTGGTGGGAGGTGTTCAGTGGTCCCACCTGGTGCTACCCCAGGGTTTGTCCTGTTTTCTGCATCTTCTCTGTCTCAGTTGCCTGATCTTCCATGCAAGAGACAAAGTGGTGGGTCTGCAGTATTATTTTCAGTGTTGGTAGGGATTTATGCTCACTTCACTGGCATTGTACTGGGGTCCAGTGAGCTGGTCTATCTCATTGATTTTTGATCCTCCTGACAGAGGTCAAAAACCTGATTAACAGCTGTGTAGCTCAGTTGTAGAATAAGGCAAGGAAGACAAAGTTAGCTATGGGAGGTACAAGATTGTTTGTGTGACAGCACCTGATGATCATGTGGGAGTGAGAAGACTGAATGAACTGTCTTTTTTTCTTTTTCCCCCTTCCTGAACAGTGGTGAGGTTTTTGTTGCTTGCAGGAAGAGTAATTGAGTATATGGAGGCAAGCAGTGAGAAAACAGCAGGGCTGGGGGTGGTTATTTGGATGTAAAAGGTTTAGAGTCAATGCAATTTCTAAAATCTGCTGGTTAATGCAGCTTCTTGACTCTTTGTGGCCGTTTGGTTGCGTCTATACCAGAGCTGCTTTCCAACAACCCAGGGCCTTGAATATGTTCAGTAACATGAGTTTTACTGAAGGTAGATTATTGGGCTTTATTTTATTAAGTAACATCTCAAACAATTTAATTGCACCTGTATGCAGTTCTGGTTTTGAACCTTGTCACCCTTTTCCTAAACTGCCTTTCTTATCTTGCAATCTAAGCTGTAAAGGTCTTTATTGTGGGGATCCCCTTTTTTCCTATAGTCTTTGAGGCTAATATATACTGGTGGGTTGATTTCCTGCCCCACCTCCCCTCTTCCACAGGGCTGACCTGAAGTACTCTTGTAATTACAAAGTGATTTTGAGACAAACTTCTGTTATAGGGAGGGGAATGTGTCAGAACTCAAAGTGATTTTAAAAATCAAATAAACAAAAGCACATACCAGTGGATTAAAGAAAACAAGCAAAAATGAATTAATTCTGTGATTGTGTTACAAAGTTTAAAAAAAAAGGCAAAGTAGCAATGTAATTATATAATGCTTCATTCACACAACGGTCTTAAACAGAATGAGGGAACCATGCATAAATAATAAAAGTTTGTATGACAGTGTAACTGTGTGTGAGAATACTACAGTTAGATATTAAATTATTGGTAATAAACAGGGTCTGATGTCTGGTTGAATTACAGGTATTGTAGAAAACTGCTTAAATCTAGGGCAAGCTGAATGAAGGCAGAGAAACAAAGAGCCTGGAGGGTTGCACACTCGTGTTTATGTTAGTGAATTACAACTGCCATACTTGTTTATGTGTTTTGTTTTCCTTCTCCTTCTCCTTTATTTGTACTGGAGTTTTACCAACCTATAGAGACTTTTTTTTTTTTTTTAAGTACACCTCTAAATGAGCATAATACAACTTGCCTCAGCATTAGCTTTGTGAGTTTAAAGTGGCTTTTGGTGTTGACAGTCCTGCAGAGAGGAACGAGGCACGCTTTTCAGCAGCACCCTGTTGTTGCTCGAGAACGAAGTTAAACTGGTAATAAAATAACCCTACAATAAAATATGCTCAGTGTTTGGTAGCAGCAACAAAAGTGAGCAGGGCAGTAGGAAAGATGAAGTAAGGAATGGACTGGCAAACAAGGGATGCCATTTGGAGCGTTTTGTTTCACATGTTATGGAGATCATGGGGTTATAAAAGCCCATCTGCTGGATGCAATGAGGGTCCTGAATGCGCAGGATGGTGCCTGGTGTTTCAGATCTCTATCAGTTCAACGTGGTGTAAACCCCTTTCTTTAGGGTTACTTACATTACATCCTCATGTGCTCATAATCACAAGTATACTCACTGTATAGATATTATTTTAAAGCACATTAAAGACATAATTGTTCAGTCAAACAGGGGAGGGACAAAGCCTTTTTCCCTTTGAATTTAAGGCTTCAGCTTTAAAATGTTATTGTAAAAGAAATGTAAAATTTTACTCAACCTCTGGTAAGGTTGTTCAGCAAATGTCAAATTCTTTATAACCAATAGTCCAAAATGAGTGAGATGATGGTGGGGGAATGAATGGCAGAAAAGCTGCTGTTCAGGCCATGGATGAGTGTGTGTGTCTGCTCATACTTCAAGGTTAAGGCATGATGCTTCAGTAAGGTGTCCAAAACCATTGTTAGTATAGTGTGTGCATCTGTTTTTAAACCTAAAAATGGGTTAAAATTGGCTAGTAAACAGCACCCACCCACAAACCACCAATCTCAGGCACTAGAGCAGGCCCTGAAGCCCCATGTCTACACGTTTCTTGAATACCT
>JAOXNG010000021.1:52469060-52482640 GCA_028566535.1 Scolopax minor
CGGGAGATACCGGGGGTGAACTGGCTGATATTGGGAAGCGGTGGGAAATGCCGGGGGTGCAGTGGGCGATACTGGGATGCGGCGGGAGATACCGGGGGGACAGTGAGCGATACTGGGAGGCGGTGGGACATACCGGGCGGGCACTGAACCATACTGGGAGGTGGTTGGACATATCGGGCGGGCACTGGGTGATACTGGGAGGCGGTGGGAGATACCGGACTGGCACTGGGTGATACTGGCAGGCGGTGGGAGATACCGGGGGGGCACTGGGCGATACTGGGAGGCGCTGGGAGATACCGGACGGGCACTGGGCGATACTGGGAGGCGGTGGGAGATATCAGGGGGGTACTGGGCGATACTGGGAGGCAATGGGAGATATTGGGGGGGCACTGGGCGATACTGGCAGGTGGTTGGAGATACCGGAATGGCACTAGGCGATACTGGCAGGCGGTGGGAGATACCGGATGGCACTGGGCGATACTGGCAGGCGGTGGGAGATACCGGGGGGCCACTGGGCTATACTGGGAGGCAACAGGAGATACCAGGGGGGCCCTGGGCGATATTGGGACGCGGTGGGAAATATAGGGGGGGGAACTGGGCGATACTGAGAGGCGGTGGGAGATACCCGGGGGGCACTCAGCGATACTGGGAAGCGGTGGAAGATAACGAACGGGCACTGGGTGATACTGGGAGGAGGTGGGAGATACCGGGAGGGCACTGGGCGATACAGGGAGGCGGTGGGAAATACCGGATGAGCACTTGGCGATACTGGATATCGGTGGGAGATAACGGGGAGGCACTGGGCAATACTGGGAGGCCATCGGAGATACCAGATGAGATCTATGCGATACTGGGAGGCGGCGGGTGATACCGGACGGGCACTTTTCGATACTGGGAGGCAGTGGAATATAACGGACGGGCACTGGTCGATACAGGGAGGCGGTGGGAGATACCGGACAGGTACTGGACGATACTGGGAGGCAGCGGGAGATACCTGACGGGCACTGAGCCATACTGGGAGGCGTTGGGAGATACCGGATGGGCACTGGGAGGTACGGTTATCGGTGGGAGATAACGGGGAGGCACTGGACGATACTGGGAGGCCATCGGAGATACCGGACGAGACCTATGCGATACTGGAAGGCGGCGGGTTATACTGGACGGGCACTCAACGATACTGGGAGGCGATGGGAGATACAGGGCCGGCACTGGGTGATACAGGGAGGCGGTGGGAGATACCGGGGGGGCACTGGGTGATACTGGGAGGCGATTCGAGATACTGGGGGGGCACTGGGCGATACTGGGAGGCGGCAGGACATACCGGACAGGTACTGGGCGATACTGGGAGGCGGTGGGAAATATTGGAGGGGGCACTGGGCAATACTGGGAAGCGGTGGGAGATACCTGACAGGGCACTGGGCGATACAGGGAGGCGGCGGGAGATACCGGGCGGGCACTGGGCCAAAACATTTTTAAAAATCTCATGATGGTTCTCAGCCTAGACTTAGTAATTCACAAAGGCTTCATTTCAGTCCTGTGTTGGTGTACTAGGCGATATCTTTTATAATGTGAATTGTTTTCCTGTCTTAAGAAGGTTGTATTGAATAACAATCTTAATGGCTTTCAATTTAGCAAGCTGTCACCAGTGCCAGAATATTTAAAATAAGGCTGGTAGTGTTTAACTTTTACAGAGTGAATTTACTTCTGGTGGGTAGTAGATGGTAAGTAAATTCCTCTTCTCCTCTCTGCAAGCAATTTTGTAACTTTTTTCTGTTTCTGTGTTGTGTCAGAAAATTCAAGCTGAGATTGCAGCTCATGAATCCACCTTAGAGGAACTCAAGAAAAGTGCTCGCTCATTCCCTCCTGCTTCTCCTGAATGCAGGTCTCCTCGTGGTGGAACTCAGCTGGATGTTTTGCAGGTAAAAATATAAGGGCTGCACTAAGAATTTAAATGTGAAGAGTTTCTGGTTTTCAATTACATATTGCTGTTGTCAGCCTGTAAATTGCTCAGAAATAAATAGTATATGCTTTTACATGCTTTCATTAGGAAACAAGCAGCATAAGATGAATCGAATAAGGAAGTTTAAATTTCATGACATAAATGCAGAAAGTCTCTGTATTTTAGTAGAATGGATATCAGAATTATAGCTCTCTTGCATCTCAGGTGGAGATTAGGAATAGTTGATAGAATTTGGCTTGGCAAATAGTATTGCTGTGTATACTGAAATTTGGTGGTATGAGAAGCGAGTTAGGATTTATGGGAGGAGATGCTTTAGCTTTAAGTGTTATTTTTTTGACACGAGGGTATTAATTGAAAACAATCTTTTAAAATAATATTAATTAAAACAGAGAAAACTTCGTGAAGTGTCTACAAAGTATCAGCTTTTCCAGAAACCAGCCAATTTTGAGCAGCGCATGTTGGATTGCAAGCGGGTGTTGGATGGTGTAAAAGCAGAACTTCATGTCTTGGATGTGAAGGATACTGATCCAGATGTGATCCAAGCTCATCTGGACAGCTGCATGGTAAGCGTGCAAAGTTCTTAACTCATGCTTGCTTCTTGTGTGATTTTTGTTGCCTAAATTCTCTCCTTAGGATTTTTTTCTTAAAGTCCTAATAAAACTGTTACAACTCTTTGCAAAATGCCAGCAGAACAATTGATAACTAAAAGCCATTAATTCTTATGGGTGAGAATATGGACATAAAAGTAGTGGATTGTTGACCACAGATGTGGTGGAACAGATGAGTTTATAAAAACTCCCTTCCCTGGCTCACCCTTGTGTTACACAGAAGCATCACGCCAGGGGCAAGTTTGCTTGGCTCTTCGTGTTTGAACAAAACAAATACTATGCATAAGATCAAGTACAGACTACAATGTTAGCCTTGCAATGTGTGGTGATGTTATGGAATAAACAATCCTAAATTACTGGGTTAACTCTTTTGTTGGGTGAAAACAAAAACTGGAATAAAATATGGAACATCAGAAGTTTAAAATCTTCTTGGCAGATATTTCTCTTTATCCATAGCTCAGAGCTTAAGTGCAATTTTATGGTCAGATCTCCAAATGAAGCAGAGTCTGGAAACTTGCACAGCAAATTGATCATCAATATACGTATTTGTGTTTTTAGAAACTCTATAAGACCCTCAGTGAAGTGAAATTGGAGATTGAGACTGTCATCAAGACAGGAAGGCAAATTGTACAGAAACAACAGACAGATAATCCCAAAGCAATGGATGAACAACTGACAGCATTGAAGTTTCTTTACAATGACTTGGGGGCACAGGTAAGGAAACCAAATCTGTACATAGGAACATTTGTATTTAAATTCCCTTCTTTCTTGCTTTCATGTCAGGTGATGTTTTAAACTTGATTCTGAAGCTGATACTGTATAGGTTGGTTCCAACATCCAGGAGCCATCAGTTGAGAGACTAAAGATTACACATAGCAATCCTGTAGATATGCAAGACTCCTGTGCTCAGAGTCCTCCTGAATGCGAGGTAGCGTTGGAGAAAGGAAGGTTCACGGAGCTTTCATCATTCTGGCAAAGCTGGCCTGTTATTTGTCCCTTTTCTGTAAGGCAGCCTGCAAGACAGTTTACTACCAGATTGACATATGAAAATTTTGAATTGATGTAATTTTTAAAGAGGTTTTGTGATGGTTTCTAATTGTAGCCCATCTAAACAGTTGCTCTTAGTATGAAATAAAAAAATAGAAAATGCAGGCAAGCCTGTGTTTCTCATGAACTGCATTAAGATGTGGATTCTAGTGGAACCTGTACATCTATAATTCAGTGTGTGGACAAAAAGTTGGGAATGGACAGAAAGGCAGAGTTGTTTGCAGTATAATGTTATGATTTTGTGTATGAATTTATTTTTTTAGATCTTCAGAGAGTGCATCATTTTGAGTAAATACACGCAAACACTGAGCTGACACAGAGGGCAAGTTTTTGAAATGTCAATTGATTCTGACTGCTTTGGTTGGATTTATTCTCAAGTCTGTGTTAAAGTTTGACCAGACTAATTGTGTAGCCAGTATGAAACAGAATTGATTATTCTGCAGCAAACATCAAATTTCGTATTCACTTTACTGAGATATTTTTCAAGGGCAAACGATATTTTCAATGAAATTTTTTGTTTACAGCTAGAAGGCCCATCAAAACACAAAAAGACATTGAATTTTACCTGTGTGTGTGACGGACTTGATTCTCTATCCCCCTGAGTTTCAGTTAAAGGGTCATAATAAAGTTTAGACATCAATTTATGATTACTAGCTATGAACAGGTTGATATGCAGATTTCTTTGTCTCCTTTAAGTATATTTTTATTTAAAATTATTCTAGTTTTGTATATTCTGGTTTGTATAGTAAGATGTGGGAGCTTATAAACTGTTTATCTTTTCAGTGTCCCTCTCCAAGACAGTTTTCAGATGGAAGGATTTTATGTATTCACATGGATATTTTAGCTGGCCAGCACTTTCATTTTTGCTGTCTTTAAAATATTATTCTGTTTTCTTTTTTCCTTTCTTTTTGGGCGGTGGGGGGGGAGGGTAGGTGACAGAAGGAAAGCAAGATCTCGAAAGAGCATCCCAGCTGGCACGCAAAATGAGGAAAGAGGCTACCTCTTTGTCAGAGTGGCTAGCTGCCACTGAGGCTGAGCTTGTGCAGAAGTCCACTGCGGAGAGCTTGCTTTCTGATCTGGATTCAGAAATTGCCTGGGCCAAGGTATGCACACTCTAAATATCTGTAGAATAAATTTTTAATATTATGGCAATACTATGTACAAGTGTCTGTGAATTTAGATCCCTGAAACTTGTTCCTAAAATTCTTACATCACGAAATTTTAGTAGGTTCAGTAGATAATATTCAGTACCTTACTGAGTCTCATCTGTTGCATCTCAGACATCTTGCCTCAAACTTAAATGGCCAATAAATATTAAAGATATTAATACATATTGGGTATTAATAGGTATTTAAGTGGCTTATTGTATTTCTAACACAGTTCATAAGTATTGTGAACTGTGTTAGAAAAATAATTCTTTTTAACAATATAATTATTCTTAATCATCAGCAAATATAATTTTAGGCTGGGTCAAATTTTTTACTAGCAGAAAACTTAAAGTTCATTGACATTTTTAATGAAAAACTGAGTTTAACTTTTGAAACAGCATTGTCTTAAAAATCGTGACTTGGCAAAAGAAAAAGCTCCTATAATTTCTTATTTTCTTCCATCTATAAATCATAACTTTTCATGGAAGCGGGCAAATGTGTTTCATTCTGAGACAAAGTATTTATTTTCTCACACTGTAGAAACTTGTACATGAAATAGTTGGAGTTGGCAACAAGTGTCAGTTGATACAGTTCAGCAATAGTGGTCTTTACAGTGATTGTTTTCTGTTACCTTTTACTTTTGGAATAGGTCTGTGTACAATCTCAAAACTTGAAAGCCTACAAAATTAGAAAAACATCTAATTATAGCCTGTTCTCACCCAGTTCACTCAGGATTAGCAGCTATAAGCATTAGTTATCACACTTTTGCTCTGGCAGTAGCCCTAAGATTTCTTTCCAAACAAGCTTGTAGATACCCATTTACAAATGTCCTTACTATACCTCTGTAAGTAATGCGAATAGGTCATGAACTCTTATGATGCACCACCAGGAGGATGAGCCCTTTATATTGCATGTAAAGCTGTCCTTCCTGTCTTACGGTTTTTTAGAGTTAATACTCAAGTTACTACATTTTAAAATTTGTTTCTGTCTCTAAGGTACTAATTTATGAGTATATAATAAATTATTTACTTCACAGATAGTACGTTCAAGGAGCTGCAGGCACTAGTTCTGATTAACTGCATTCTCCCGCACACTGACAAGAAAGAGCTTTCTAAATAGCCAGATGTTATCAATAATAATTGGTGATCTTATGTGTTAAGAGATGTTATTTTCCACGTGTAAACCATATTGTGATAGTCAAGAAATGACATGTCACTTAATTTGTATGCCAGTATGCTTTCTTTCAAAGATGATTAATTTCTTTTTAGGTTAAAAAATCCCACAATTTAAAATCAGAGATGACTTGGAAAAAAATTAAAGCTAAAGATAATTTTTTATTTACATATCTACACACAAGTAACATGACAATAGGGCTTCTGTAATATGTAGCAAGTGAATTGAACGTATGCAGTAATGAGTGGTGGTGGTTCTCAAAAAAAAGCCTACTGCTTTCCTCATTGCTGTTAACTGCAAAGAAAATAACTTTAATAAGAAAATATACAGAGAAATCCAAAGTGTTTCTTGAAAATTGTATTATCTGTGGTGCTTGATAGTGCAGAAAAGAACCTTTGAAAATTGCACCTATAATATGATGTGATGCATCTGCTTTATGTACACAATAGAAGAGAACTGTGAAGATGTTATAAAACAAACAAAAAAGGTCTCAAGTTATTTAGGACATTTAACATGCATTGTGCTCTCCCTTGCTCTGCTCTCTCTCAGAAAAGATCACTATCGGAAGAGAGTGAGTGTAAACTGAAAGTGATTTTTCTAGGTTTGTTTTTTCTCAAGTGAAGATCATCTATGATATTTCTTGTTTCCTGCGGAGGTAAAAGTCTGGGTACCTTGCCCCTTGGGAGCAGTGTGCAGTGTTAATGGCTCCTCTTGTTTCAGAATGTGCTGAGAGAGCTGGAGAGGAGGAAAGTTGATCTGAAGAGCATCACTGAAAGCTGTACTGCACTCCAGGCTCTGGTAGAAGGAAGTGAGACTTCCCTGGAGGAGAAACTGTGTGTCCTTAATGCTGGTTGGAGCAGAGTTCGGACCTGGACTGAGGACTGGTGTGACACCTTGATGGTAAGCTGCATGTGTGACAAATGTTCAGGGTAGTTCTTCCTCCACACCTTTGGAGCAGTTGCAGTTTTTACTTGTCTCACTGCTCGGTGATGGGAAACTTCCATGATGCATTGTGGACTTAAAGGAATGCAGAATGTATAGGTGGTTACTCTGTAGATGAAGACGCGAGACCTGGGGTTATATACAATGAGGAAGGTGGGAAACTGTTTTGTGTTTTAGATGCCCTATAGGCATTGGTACCATGTGCTTGGTAGCAGTGGTTATTACTCAGTAAGTGGGAGATGGAAGTGCAGGATCTGGGTGAGAGAGTGATGAACTATTTAAATATCCCAGGCACACACTTTCTCCTGGCTTCAGAACTCTTCCCTGGGTTCTTAGTCTCCCTAGATTTTGTGGTGTAGTTCTTCTTTTTCTACAGAAAATCCAGCATATGCTTAGAGGACACCTATCACACTGTCTCCCCTTTTACGTGCCATCATACTAAATTTTTATTCTTTTGTCCTTGTTTACAAATTTATCTCCTTGTACCTATTCCCTGTTAATGTTTTATCACATTAATGTTCCGTCTTGCTACACCAAAAATGCTAGCCTTTTGTGTCCACTTGTTATTTAGCTCTTAATACGATTCTTGGTACTCTAGCACATAGAAGTAACCTTATAAACAATCCTGAAAGGGGGCATCTACTGCTGCACATAGGCTGAGTGGCTTATGGGGCATACAGAAATTCGTAACTTCTAGGAGGTTTGTTCATTAACTGGTGGTAGCTGATTCTGGCAGACTAAGGTGAGGGAGGGAAAAACCAATAGGTAATGGAAGTATTTGTTTTGTAACAGGTTAGAGCCCATAATTTGTATCTCATGTTTTCTATGTAACTTTCTATAAGCTCATTAATTTATTAATGTAAGTAAAAAACAAAAAGAACTGCCCCAGAAGGACTGGTTTGTGTGAGGCTGCTGCTGTGTGTGCTGCTCTTCATTCGGCCTGAAAGAAACCTCTGTGACAGCTCCAGCATGAACAGAGCATTTTTGTATTGATGTATTTTTCTCGGGACCCAGATGATGACTGTTTAATGGACAATTGATAACTTGCTAGTGGTGTTCAGCAAAGCACTTGGGACCCTCTGTCAGCCTATTGCTCTTTCAGACAGCCCGTTGCTGCAAGTGTTTAAAAATATGCCAACTGTGAGTTTAGGCCAACTTGTTTGGCTTAGTGAGTTGAGGCCAAGTTGTTTGGCTTAGTAAATGGAAGACTGAGTGTATTATACAGCCTACAGCTGTGAGTAGTGCTAAATAAACATGAAACAATCTATATCTGATGCTAGCATGAGACTTTTTTTTCAGATAGTTAAGGTGTTTCTGTGGTGTTCAGTGAGTTATGACAATCCACCTTCAGAAGCCTCTGATAAAGGGCTGAAATTGCAGAAACTTTGGTGAATACCTGGGTGCTGAGACTGTGGATGATGTCCAGTGCCTGTTGCAGGTTGTACTGTTCATTTCATAATCCAATGGTGTTGATGGCAGGACTAATCATGTAGTTCACCCTTGTTTGTAAATGCTGTGGGGATGATCCATAACTAAAAAGCTTCTACATTATGTTCAGGTCTGGTGATGAGTATTGTCCTTGTGCTGACTTTGTTAGGTTAATCTCACTTAGTGAAGATATATTTCTTGATGTTGACAGGGAGGAATCATAGGCCTTCTGTCTCCTTCCCCCCTCCCTTTGGTTAGCCTAAAGGATCAAAGCTTAGCAACCCCTTAGCTTGGGTAAGAAGCTCTGTGCTTAAGCAGGGTAGTATTTCTCTGAATGTGATAGCTTTGCTTTGTCACACAGAATGTGTTTTCTGTCTGTGGGACTTAATGTTACAATTTCTGACTACATAAGTAAACAGACTGAATTAACATGTCTACAATGCGGTAACTTTTCTTAAGAGGAAGAAATATTATAATGTAATCACTAAAATAATCAAAACTTGACTATTACAATTTGTAGGTTTTGGTGCAAACCCCTTTCAATTAAAAAAAGCACCCAACAGCAACTGCACATAATATGTACTCTTGTATCTGCTAGTGATAAGTGAAAAAAATCATGGGTCTTCTGGTCAACTGAGATGTTGTTGCCTGGCTGCAATGTTTTAAGACATTCTCTATCTTTATGGAGATGGATAAACCTCAGCTATTTCTGATTCCCTTTCTATTAATTAAAAACAGTAATATTGAAAGGTCTAGAATGAAAAATGAATTCTTGTAAATACTTATTGAAGATGAAAGGTACAACCTAATTTTCAGTGTTCCTTTCCAAGTTTTATCCATAACACTTCATTCCTTTGATATCAGGTTTTAGTCATAATGGTTATTTTTGGCAAGGATTTTTTTGGTGTGTGGTTTTTTTATGTGGGTGTTATTTGGTTTTGTGTTGGGGTTTTTTGTGTGGACTTGTAAAAGTTTCTCACATTGATACATTTTTTTCATCTTTTTCTAGAATCATCAGAGCCAGCTGGAGATTTTTGATGAAAACGTTGCCCACATAAGTACGTGGTTGTATCAGGCTGAAGCCTTGCTGGATGAGATTGAGAAAAAGTCAGCAAGCAAAAAGGAGGAAACTGTGAAGGTAGGAAGTGTCGCTGTCAAGTAACCACTTCTGGATTCTTAACGAAGTGAAGTCAGGTTCGTTGCATGGGTTATTTTTAAATATTTTTTCCTTTCCCAGGGTAACGATTTGCATTTTCTTTTCACTTCTTAGCGCTTAACATCTGAATTAGATGATGTCAGTCTGCGAGTGGATCATGTGCGTGATCAGGCGATCATCCTGATGAACGGTCGGGGGGTGTCATGCCGGGAACTTGTGGAACCCAAACTGGCAGAGCTGAATCGCAACTTTGAGAAGGTCTCTCAGCACATCAAAAGTGCCAAGGTGAGGATGAGTGAGCCCCAAAACATGCCTGGGGACTCTGCCAAAATGATGTAAAATATCTTTAGGGGATAGATCTTTGTGTTACAACAGCACTTCTCTGCTTTTGATTCTTTTTTAAGTATAGGTATTTATATGTGAAAAATGAACGTATTTGTAGAAAATGAGCTGATTTTTAGACCAATTACTTTTTTTTTTACTGGAGTAGCAGGTGATGACTTGCAAGGAAAAATTTACAAATAACTGTTATAAAGATTCAAAAAACTATGTATTGCTATATGCATTTATATAAACTACAGAACATCACCATAAGCTAATGTGACTGAAGGTGATTTTGTTTTGAGACAAAATGCTCAGATTGAAGTTCATGGGGAATTGGTTTAAATCATTAATCTGTGTGTGACAGCTCAGACTAAATCTTTAGTTTGAACAAAGTTTTTATTATGCTTTGCAGATGCTTGTTGGACAAGAACGACTTCCTGTCATGTCAGAACCCCGTGAAGTCAGAGTAGCTTTTCCAGACCTGGAAAAATTTGAGAGTGACATACAGAATATGCTAAGAATTGTGGAAAAGCATCTGGAGTTGGGTGGGGAAGATGAAAAGGTTTGTGAGCAACAGGAGACTAATTCCCTTTCTTATTTGTCCATGTGTTATATTTCTCCTGACATTTAGGGGGAATTCTTCTGAGAAAATCTTTTTAAGATTTTTTTTTTAAGATTTTTTAAGACAGGAGTAGAAAATGAAGGGAATTGCTAGGTTGTTGGAAACACTGCACAATTTTCCTGTACTTTTCCTGTAGCTGATGCCTCTTGGCTGGAGCGTTTAGAGTAACCAGCCATACATTAGCTTGTATTTTCATCATGGTTTTATATAATTCGGGTAGTGAACTTTGATTTTCATTTAACTTCTCTCTTCCACTCAAAGTAGCTGTTTATAAGGAATCCTTCCTCTAAAAGTAATAGGATGCAAACCTTTCTTTGTATCTAACTGTCTGAATTTATGCTGAAAGGATTACTTAGTGCAATTGAGACTCTCACTGTGCATTTGGTGCCTCTAATCTGTTTCATCGGGTAGATATTTTTTTCACATTAAATTTAAACTGGTGCAATATATCAACTCAGTGGGTGTTTTTGAGATGAGGTGCAAGAGTCTTCTAATATGTCTCATAGCAAGTCTAAATAAGAACTTGGAACAATTTTTTTTTTTCTAGATTCTAGGCTTTGCTATTCACCTGTATAAAAACTGTCATAATTTCGTTTGCATTTTGTCCACAATAGCCTTGTTGGCTACAAAATTGGATAAAGTCCTGCCAGGCCACTCTATCTGCTTTCATTTGAAGCACATGAACTACTATAAACTGAGCTGGAAAGCTGAATATAAGTCTATGGAAAATGGCGTGTATATTACAGAAAACAATTTTTAAAAGGCCTGTATGGAAGGACCTATTGTTATAAAATATATGCTTCCCATTTTGCTGATTTTATATGTGCTGTGTTTTCTTTTTCTGGCTATTCTGCTCTGGCCTTGCTTATTATGTAAGGCAATGTCTAGAATAAAAATGAAGCTGAAGTCATAGCATCTTCTTGCTGCAGCTGCCTTCTTCTGGGTCATTGAGTGAGCTTCCTGCAGGGCATCTCTTTATGAAATTTATGGAATGACCAAGCTGGATTTTAAGTTTTGGTAGTTGTGGAGGAGAATCTCTGCTGGAATTTGACTTGCATTTGAATAATAAACCAAGAATGGTACCATTACTGTTAATATCTGAGCAAATAATAAATGCGTTTTGGAAGTCATAGCTGAGCTTCCCGTAGATAATATGTTCTTGTACAATTTTAGCTGGATCAAGAAAGAGCTCAGATTGAAGAAGTTTTACAGAGAGGAGGGCAGTTGTTACAGCAGCCTATGGAGGACCATAAGAGAGAGAAGATTCGCATACAGCTGTTGCTTCTGCAGAAAAAGTACAAGAGTGTGCAGGTATGATTATGATAGCTTCTATAGTTAAAGATCATTTATGCAGTTTTCCCTTTGATATCCCACTTACAACCTGGTTATGACTTTCTAACTATAGTTAAATCAATTATTTGAGTTCCTAACTGAAGAGGTTTATGTGAATACGAGTCAGCTCCTGAATTGCTCTTGCTTCCTGTAAGAGGGTATTATTGGCAGTTGTGGACTCTAGTATGTTGTGGTGCTTTCATATCCATGTCATATTAAAATATTTTAAAATGTTTTTTGTAGAACAAACGGGATCTGTATTCTTATACACCCTTTAGTTCACATGTTTAAATCATATTAGAGTTGGTAAGGTGAGGTGGAGCTCAAAGGCAAGGTAAGACCTTCAGGTCAGCTTTGATTACATCTCTGCAGATAAATAGAATATAGCTATTTTAAAAAACAGATGGCTACTATTGCAGATTTTGGAATATGCTTCTTCAAATAATGCCTCAAGTATTTTTGTTTTTCAAATAACACCCTGCTGGTTACTTTTCTCTTCTTATACCATATTTTCCTAATACACTGGATTGTAGGAGTGCAGGTCGTTTCAAAGGAGGCAGGTGGCGGAACTCTCTCCGGTGTTTTCTCAGTATAAGAAGGAACATGACACTTTAATGAAGTGGCTGGATGAGGCTGAGAACCGTCTGTCAGGGATGCAAGGTGTGGAGGATGAACAAAAACTACAGGTAAATGGGACTTTTTTTTTTTTTCTCCTTAGAGCAGAGTGAAGGCTATGTATGAGCCTCAGAGAGTCATATATTAGGGCCTTATGGCTGTTCTTTTGGCACCTTCTTGGAAAGAAGCGTTTTCAGAATGACAGTGTTTATTTTCAGTAGGAAATTATCTGCATACGCTACTTTGAGATTTCGATGTAGTCATCATAGGTCCAAAATATCCCAGCCATCAGGCACCAGTCTTAGAGCATGACCTGGGTAGTATGGTTGAATCAGAAGAGTTTCTTTTGCCACTCTTGCTTATGGAGATTAGGCTTAGCTCTTTTTGATACCCTGGCTCAAACAGCCTGCTTCAATGTCTGGTTGGTACAGGTATGATAAACTCAGTGCCTCTGCATCCTGTGGTTGGAATATTTTAACTCTGCTGCTTTTCACTGCCTCAGGTACTTAGGGAGTGATAACTACCCTCATATGATTGATATTACCTTACACAATGAAGATTAATAAAAATGACAAAGGTTGAAGTATATTTTTATGAGAAGAGTTATGTGTGATAATGTGTATGTGTGCGTCTTGACAAATAATTTCACAACTGATTTACTAGGATGTCAGGGTCTGATAAAATTCACTGCCCAGAAAGCTGTATGTCTTAATTGTTGAGAGTACAGATGCTTTCAGTGGGTGTTTTGTGTTATGGTGTGGTTTAGTGGGGTTTTTTT
The DNA here is from genome assembly GCA_028566535.1 of Scolopax minor. Taxonomy (NCBI): domain Eukaryota; kingdom Metazoa; phylum Chordata; class Aves; order Charadriiformes; family Scolopacidae; genus Scolopax; species Scolopax minor. The sequence goes on from JAOXNG010000021.1 coordinate 52,482,194, forward strand.
ATTTTTTTTAATTTTTTTTTTTTAAATTTCTCCTTTTCATCCTTCAAAACACTTTGGCTGCTTGGTAATTACATTAATATTTTAGGCAATAACAGTGAGGAACCTTGTGAAGCAATAAGTAATTTCTTGGACAAGCTTTGGGGCTAAGCAATCTGTCAAGTACTTCTCAGTTTTCTGCATATGAAGCTTCATAATTAAAACCAATCAATCTCTTTTTGACTGCTCTGTAACTTTTTAACCCAGCACCAATTAACTCGCAGGCAGGGGCAAAATGCTCTGGTTCCCTGTGAGTCTCATGCCACAAAATTATGATGTGGTGCTCTTCCTTCATAGCTGCAGTGCTGTGTGGCCTCAGCTGCCTACCATAGCTGTAGACCTACAGATAATCTGCTCTCCTTGGTGATGCTGGGCATTCAGTACCAGCTATGAAAGTAAACCTTTTCAGTC
>JAOXNG010000021.1:52507766-52519140 GCA_028566535.1 Scolopax minor
CAGGGACTCCATGTCTGCCCTGTCTACCCCAACGGCGTAGATCTCAAAGCCAGCTGCCCGGGCGCTCGCTGCCACCTCTTGAACCTGGTCTTGCGGTCGTCCATCTGTCACAACAATGACCCTGGGACCACCAGAAGCAAGAAATGGAGCACCTCATGGAGCAGTGTGAGATCCGTCTGCGTATGCTCCTGCAGGCCTCAAAAGAGATGCTTGCCAAACAGATATCAGACAACAAAGTAAGATCCTCCATGCTTTTATTTTTTTTTAAATCCCTACCAGACTACTCAGCCTGTGTAATGCTACTGGATTCAATTGATGCGTGAATATACAGTTGAGTTGTAGGAATGATTTGTCTCTTCTGGAGCATAATATATTCTAAATTATTTCTATTTTTTTTAATATATATCAGACTTCCAGAGATCTGCTTTCTGGGAAGGAAGCAGGTGGTATGTGTGCATGTGTGTCTCTTTGGAAATATAGTTGAAATGAGTGTAGTGTATCATCGAATAAATATCAACCTCAAACCACTAAAATGTTTAATTGTACAGCCACAGAACATAGCCTGTAATACTTCATAGAAACCTAGTAGCTGTAGTTTAGTAAATCCAGGAAATTTGAAGCTATTTGAAATTATCCTGCATTTCACTTCACACACAGGTGTATTCAACGCTTTTTTTTCCTAATCCCATGCAATATTTGCTGCTTTTAATATCATAGCATGCTTGCTGTGATAAATCAATAAGTCTGATGTCCTTTGTCCTGGTGGCTGTCAGAAAAAGGGCAAGTTACAAGTGGCACAGGAAGAGAACTAAACAGAGAAATCATCAAGGAGGGGCTCTTATCAGTGCAGCATTTAGAACAGGACTAGAATAGAGTTTTACGAAGTGTGTCTGTGTGTATATATACACACATCTATATGTATTCATGAAGGGACAATGTGGAGCTGGATATGGAAGGAAGCAGGGGGTATGAATGTGAGAATTCCTCACTAATCCATAGCTATTTCAGTAAATGGTAAACTTGTGTGCTTTTCATCGTCTTCCTCTACATGAGCATGGGAATGGAAATGGGCTTTTAGGTCTGTTTTGCTTTCTTAAGCGAAAGTAGGCCTGTGCCCAAACATATAGTACAAAGATCATAGTATATAGCTAGACACATATATATACACAAATATATTTTTGTCATTTAGAAATAATTTTGATTTCAGGGTTCTTTAGAGTCAATGCACCTTATGAATATCCTGCCACAATAAGCAAGCACATATACTGTATTTTCTGCATTTAAAAACAAAAAACCCATGCAAAACAATGAAATCAAATTCTCTTGCTGTGCACGTCATTATGCCACTTTTAGCTGTCACTTATATCACTATTATCATAATCTGAACTTATTCATGCTACTAAAAATATGAAAGTGATTTTTGCTTCTGTTGCCAGTAAAACACAGAAGATAATTTTTCTAGCCTTTGACATTTCTGGCAAATATAGCTGTTCCCCACCTGCTTGTGTTTTGATTGGTTCATTGTTAGGACCAATACTACTTAGTATCTGTAGACTTTCTTTTTACAATTTCTCTTCTAGATGAAAAATATGGACATTTTTGTTTAAAAAAAAAAGTGAAGAGTTTTACAGTATGATAAAATGAATAATTTGAAAAATAGTCCGATTTTGATTTTACTCTGTCTCATGCTGGAATTGTTTTTTTCAGCTGTTCGTACAGGATTTGCATAGAGGTGACATCACGGTAGCTGCATTTAATGATCTTTCTAATAAACTTCTTCGAGAGTATCGTGATGATGACACAAGGAGGGTGAAGGAAACCACTGACCAAATGAACACTTGTTGGGTTAATCTGAATCAAAGGTAATTACAAGGTTTCACTCTTTATGTAGTTGTTTGTGTCTTAAACTTGTATCCTCTGTATAGGTGTGTATTGCAGTATCTTCTCTGTCTGCCTTATGAAATCATTTAGGGATACTGTGGATAATTAGTCAATTAGAGTCAAGCTGTTTTGAGTTTTGATGATGGAAATTCCCACAGTCCAACATGGAAGGTTTCTGTATGACTTCTCGTTTATATGGTGCTTTATAAGTGGGTGGAAAAAAAAAAGTACTTATGTTTGGTCTCAAGTTTGCTTGTGGCTATTGCTCTCTAAGTGTAACTTTGAACAGTTCCTCTCCTGTTCCTTGATGCTGGTATGCTTTATGTATTTGTAGTTTGTTGCTGTGCTTTCTTTCCATAAGGCTGTAATTATTCAGCTTGCTATTCCAGTGCATTAATTAATTATGGTCTTTCATCTCACAGAAGCTTTCTGGGAATGAGAATGCGCTTTGGGTTCCAGAGTGTGGTGCTTCTAGAAGTCCCATCTAGAAAATGCTTGAGCTATTAGGACCCAGAATTAGTTGAAACTTAATTCTTTTTATTTGTCCTCTATGTAGGCATATTTGCAAATATGTCTTAATGAAAATATGGTATTTCCCTATGCAAAATATAGTTTCCTGCAAGGGAATCTAATGTCTGTAGAAGTGCTTTTTAGTATTTGATAGACAATTAACATTTAGAATACTGTCTGACTCAGTGTCTGCAGCTTAAAGGACAATACGCTTCATGCTCTGAGGGACAGAAGAGAAAATCCTGTGTGTATGTGAGTGGGAGAGATGACAACCAAAGTCTGTATGCATGTGTGCATGTAAAAGAGGTGGCTGCTTTTATAATGAGATGTCAGTTAAGGTAATAAAAGTCCTAGTAATAAAGTCTCTGAAGTCAATGTTATAGTCTGGGGAGTGTGAGGAGGAGAACTTTGCAGTGGCAAGTAGGTAATGAAGGATGCAGAGTAGAATGTCATCTTATCCTTCTTTGAGGGAAAATGGTACTTCTGTCATTTTGTGCTTTTGATGTGGCAGCTGGTTTCCTGATTATGCCTATGGAGAGATGAGGTGCAAAATAGGTAGAACTTTGTATGGCTCATTCTGTATGATCATTTGGGAGAGAATCTGTTAATATTTAAGTGTTTTGAGACTTTAAAAGTGAGTAAAACATTTCATAATCATTCTATGTGATGTAGACAACTTCTTTTAATGGTTCTTCAGAAAACTTACGGTAGACAGTGGTAAAGGCTTTGGCGTGTGACAAAACTGCCTTGGCTTTTTACCTTTTCAAAACTAGGTCATGGTGATGAGGTCATCTCCTGAAATGACCCTTTCTGACTGTTCATTTGCATTAAGATTAGGGACTGCAGCGTTTTGACCGTCAAGTTGTCTCTTCTTACCTTGAAGTAAACAAATAATCTTTCAAAAGAGGTCATTAACTTCATCTGAATGTCATGATGATATCTGTGGATGAAGATGCAATTAGAGGGTGAGGGGAAACAGCTCCTGATTGGATTAGCAGTATCAGTAGACTATAGCTCTGTAGTATTCTCATTCACATTCAAACTTTGCAGTGTTTTGGCTAGAAGTGGCATAAAACTGTCCACCACTCAGCAGGTGACCATAAAGAAGAGCTCCTGCCTGGAAGCCTCTAATTATTTTTGAATCTGCTAAAGTCTGGAATAATAAGCGATTGCATTCTGTTGTGTGTAACTGAAGCTCCTCAATTATCACTAGGGCTACTGTTTTGCAGTCTGCAGCCTTAGGAAGATGCTTTATTTTTTAAATAGGGACAGAATGTAAAAGAGAACTCTGAGAACCAGTGGGTAGCCAGAGCGTGGAGCTGCTCAACATAACCCCATGGAGCAGCAAAGTAGAACTGAAAAGGGAGAATATGCAGTGAAAGCACCTTTTCAAGCAAATGAAGGTTTTTATACTTGCTTTAAATGCAATAAATAGAAATACTAGTGAGCCTTGAGTGACATGGCTTACTTCATGTGGCAGATCTTGGGATATGCAGGGGCTGTACATGTGGCCCTATGGCTTCTATAATGCAGATCTGGTTTTATAGTATAATGCTTTAAAATACTGGCTTGTTTCCCATGCTTGGAGGTTGTAGAAGAATGAGTCCTGAATAGCACAAGAACGCTACCAGGAAGACTGTAGCCATAGCATGTAAAATTGAAGAAACTTATTTTAAAACTGTTGGCATTAAGAGATTGAAGCTCCCTAGCTTGACATGGGATACTCATCCTAGTGACTACTTATGTTCTATGTTTATAGAACATGTTTAGGGTGAAACTGTAGTAATTCTGTGTGGTTTGGCTGCCTCAATGGATTATAGTTGCTGTCTGTACTGTTTCAGATGTTATTTTCTGCTTTTCTTTTGATCACACACCTGTATGTATTGCATATTTTTAGTTTAAATCTGAAAAAGTAATTGAGTGAAACAGAAAGCTGAAAAAGTGCCATGAAAACTTAAATAGTAGAGTTACAATATTCTTTTTCTTCTTGAATGTGTCTTTGCTAATAGAATGTGCTTAGACCTTCTTCACTATCACTGTGTTAAGTAAAGTTAGCTGCATTTGTAAAGGCTTCTCCAGGTTCTCTTTACATTTAATTTTTACATTCTGGAAGGAACACTTGTCTTTTGTGGCTGTTCTAATTGTTTTAGAATTCTTTGAAAATCTGAGTCAACTTTTTAGAGTTGTTAATCTGCATTACAGAACTCTACTTAATTTTTTGTTTTACTTTTGTGGCCTTTACTGGGAAGAAATGTTTCTACTCTGCAAAAGTGTTGCTCGCCACTCCTAGAAGGTTCTCTTCAAAAGCATCTATATAGTCTTTAAATATTAGTTGTAAATCTGTTAATTTATTCTGCTGGAGTATGTACTTAATGAAAGGAATGATTTTCAGCTTTTATTCAAATATCAAGACAGCAGTGGGATTGTAATAGGATTTCATTCTTTCCTTTATTTTCAACCAAGCTGAAAGTTTGAGAAATTAAAGCTTTAGGTTGAAGAAGACAAAATGTTATTAGCTACAAAGTTCAGGTTCTCGGTTCCCATCTAGTACATCAGTACTTAAACTTAGAGATCTGGGTCACCTGCAGTGTTTCATCCTTTGGGGCTTTTCTTTTTCTTTGAAGGTCACCTTTATTACCAGTCTGTTCTTCCTGTTGTCACTCCTGCTCTTCCACCTTTGGCCCTAACCCCTTGCTAGGGAAGAAAATCCCTGCAGAGGGAGAGGGTTTTGAAGTCAGAGCTCATAACTGCTTTTACTTTATGTTTTTCTCACAGATCCTTGGTGTGCTCTAATTTTTGAGCTGGTGCTTGTTATCTTTTTCTAGGCGATATCTATCAAACCATTTGTAATTCCTAGCATGCTATTTATTTTTTTCTCAGGAGTGGGTGAAGAATTCCAGAGCTTCAAGTGAGAAGCAAGAATGAAAGCTTCTTGCCCTGCTAGTCATTTACCAGTAGCCAAAACCTGGGCAACCATGAAGTCAGGAATGATTCAATCAGTCTTATTCTGGATAAAGCAATTATTAAGTGACATAAGACCTGAGCTCCTAAAGTGGGGGTTGCAACACTATCTTTTTGCAAGTAGTCTCTAGAAAATTCAGTTAGTTATGCTAATACTTAGAAATGTAAGCCTGGCAGAATTGAAGTTGCATGAGATTTTCTTACTGTTCTTGAAGAAAAACAGCTTTTCCTTGCATCTGTCTTTTCCAATGTGCTAGTATACCAGAATACCTGCTTTGAAACATTGTCCTGAATGGTACTGAACACCTGCAACTTCTTTTCTAAAAAGACTATTTTAGCTACTTCTGAATCAGACAGTGATTCCCTAATACTACTGAGCAGTACTATTGCTGCAGCATAGCAAGGAAGAAAAAAAGCCCAAGTAGAATAGGAGGAGGCAGAAGACACAGAAGTTCAGTGGGCCTGTCTGGAAAAACCTGTTCGATTCCTGTGAAAAAATCAAATGTTGAGTCTTTTGTCCTTGTCTTACTTGAAATTAATTATCACTTTACCCCTGAAGTCTTACGATATGGTTAGTGCTTGATGTAAAAATGAAATTGAAATTCCTACTTACTTAGCAGTAGCATTCTAGATCCTAGCCCTGCTAGGAATTTCAGTACAGTGTGCTAATGTGGGACAGCTTGTTTCTTTCTTTTGTCCTGATTCTGGGAAAAGAGATACTGCAGAATAAGAGCCTCAAATGGATGAAATTTAGCTTGTCATGCTTTAATTAATGTTGGTAATCAGAGCTTGTAAAATTGCTGACTATAACAGTTTCCCATCTGAGTTTCATTTCAATGACAAGGAAACAGTTCTGTTATGCAGAAGCATAACGTGATCCTTTTCCTAGGAAATCTTTTGAAGTTACATAGCAACAGTGTAATCCAAAGCTTTTAAATGAGTTCATTCCATCTGAAAAAATCCTCTCACAAACAAAAATTTTGTTCTTGTACCAATCAGGTATCTTTGTGATTGATTAAAAATTTGGACTATATTCTGCCAGTCTCTTTTTTCGATTTAAGCATGTTGAGCATGGCTTGACTGTTGTGATAGCAGTGTATTAATCTGAGTGATAGTGTCAAAAGTCTTGCCTTTTAGCAGAGAGAACTTGACTCTTACAAATTTAGAGAAATGTTTCTGCTCACTGTAAAAGAGGAGGAAAAATATCCCCAAACCCCTCTGTGCTTCTACTCCATATGATTTTTGTTTGATGAGGAAAAGTATTCACACTTTTTCACATGGGAATAAGGCATCTGGGGGATCATAAATCCAAGAAGGTAGTACTCAAAGAAGAAAAACTATGTTTTTAATTAATAAATGCCTTTCTTCCACATGCCTTTTTAAAAAAGGCTGTGACATATATACCCAGTTCAGAGCATCAGTGATATAAACAATGATAAAGCAAGCTGTGATAGATGTATAGTTTCTTAATACAGTTAACATTTAGAATCCTTTTAGTAGTTTCATTATTATATATGTAGTGCTGTATGTTATGCAGGACTATTTTGACACTTGTCTTGTTTTCAGAGCTGTTGATAGGCAGAATTTCTTGGAAACAGAGATGAAGACAGTACAGGCCTCACACAAGGATCTGGAGAGCTTCCTCAAGTGGCTTCAAGAGGCAGAGACGACAGTTAATGTTCTAGCAGATGCATCCCAACGTGAGAACACTGCTCAGGACAGTGCCTGCGTAAGGGAACTCAGAAAGCAGATACAGGTGAGAAACTAAATAATACTGCTGTTATTCATGCATTTTCTCAATGGCAAAGATTATAAAAGAAAGTCATCTACTAGAGTCAGGAAACCTGCAACCTATTAGAAGGTGTTTGAAAACCAGTATTTTTGAAGTCAGGTGTGTGAAGGACGGAGATTTTTCTTCCTAAAGTTTGGAAGACACATTTTGTGGGCAGCTATGGCACTGAGGGTTCTTGGATGTCGTTTGGGGGTAACTATTCAGGAAGTTTATACTTGATTCAAGCCCATCCCATACGTTGCGTTTGAGGAGGTAAGAGGGAGAGAGAAGAGCTGGGTTCAGTCTGCATTAAGTGTGTCAAGGGAAAACGGGAGGAAAGGGTGTGGAGGCCTGGTGGCTCTTTTAAAAATTAACATTTTGGGGTCTGTGGCAGGAAATGGTTGAAAATCACCAACTGAAAGGATTTTATGTTTCTATGATGTATGAATTTCCTTTGTCCTGTTTACCTGATGTGAATGCTGTTCATGTGTCATCTTTCTCCTGAATGTTTTTAATATATTTTTCCTTCAATTAGCTTGTATCATTTAGTATGGTTGTTTTGATATGCAGCAAACTAGGCAGCTAGACAAGTTATTAAATCCTGCACTCTGGGTTTGGACTAAGTTCATGAGGTTTGAACAGCTGCTAATGAAAAGAAGTGCTGCTTTCAGTAGTGCTGTTAATCTGAACATATCTATGTTGAATATAAATGAAATAAGACAGTTTAAAGTATCTAACAGCAAGCTACTTACTAATCATAAGGAAGAGAACAATATATTGTGGAAGTTTGTGTCTGACTTGACGCTCACCAATGTTTATATGATTCTGATCAGTCAGGTAACTCATCTGTAGAGAGGTGGGTCTTTGTGAAATCCTGAGATTAGTCTGAAATGGCAACACCTAGAAGTTAATGTTATACTTTCTACTGGCAAAAAAGCCCCAAAACAACTAGTGTAGTGGAGGTGGAAGAGCTAAAACGAGACCACAGGAAGCTAACAACATGAGGTGGTGGTAAATAGCCTTATTTCTGCATTGCCTTGCGTTCTGTATAGTCAATGACACCAATATAAAGCTCTTATTTCACAGTTTGCTTGCTGGGTCTATGCAGCTGTGAAGCACCTTGGTCCTGGAAGTTTGTTTAAAATGTCCAGGCTGCAGTTTGGTTAAAATGTCCAGGTTTTATGGTGTGAGGGGAGAACTGCTGGGCAAGACAGGCTGCAGTATGGAGAAGGTCTATAACCAGCTCTCGACCATGCCCATTGTCCTGGCTTGTAACCATTTAGAAGGCAGATGTAGGTGCTTGTGCAAGGCCTCCACTTGTTCAGCAAAACATTACCTGATGTTCTTCACCTTTTTCTGTGACTGTATGCTTCCACACACTATACAAATGAAGCATAATTACTTACCTTAGCCGTGACTTCACAAAATATTGTGTGCTTGTTTCAACTACAAAAAGAAGTTGGGCAAATCAAAGACTAACAGTGTAATGGCTTCCAAAATTAACTTTTTCCCTTACCATCTTTCAATCTCACTTTAAATATAACTGAAGGCATTCACTTAATGACACTGGCAAACGCTCCAAAATCAATGTTTGTTTTCAAATATTTGTTGAAATTAACTTTGGAGAACAAAATGAAGCTCTAACATTTTGCTGTACTTTAAAAAATCAAGCCCACTCCCTTGCAAGTTCTAAGCTTAAACAAAGATAATTTCCTATTCTTCCCCTGTTAAATGGTATTAAATATCAATGTTCTTCTTTTTGTGCTTTGTTGAATATGTGAAGTATTTAATCTACAAGTATATAAGAAGAATTAAGGGCTTGTGACTTTCTTCTCTCTGTGTGAAGGAGCCTCTGCCCCCAAGGCCTGTACATTGACTAAAACTTTACTATGAGTTTAAGGTGTGATAGATCTAGGTGAAGTATGTGCTGAACATAGACAAAACATGATGAATTTTTGGGTATTGTTTTTATATATCATGCATTTTCAAAATAGGGTAATCTGTTAAACTGGAATCTATGTATGGCAGGACTATCCTCCATTACATTGTGTGTGCAGCTTGTTTGGCTGCAGCTGTAAGCTGTTTTACAGTGGAATTTGTGATCTAGGCACTGTTGGAGCTTTGTTTTGGCTTCCACTGTGACACCTGAGGCTGGCAAAAGTACTATACAAAGAATGCAAACACTTTGAGTGCAGTAATTATTTCTTGAAAGAGGTTGAAACCTAATTTGAAGCAAGATGTAAACAATGAGCTAGGAAATACTTAGTAGTAATGCTGGTCAAGGTATGTGAGGTCCAGTGCCTACAAAAGTACAGGTGTTCAAAATAATTTGAAAATTTTGCTTTATTGTAAATGAAAAGCAATGTGACTAGTGGTGCGTTGTTTGTGTCACTGCTTGATTCAAACTTGTATATTAGTTGGGAAGAAAAAAAGCAGAACTGAAAGAAGGTAAGTGTGGACTGTGGATTCTGTCTTACAGAGAAGAGCTTTGAGCTCTTGCACAGTTATTTCTGAATGCCTCAGTGTTTCTGGACATGTGCTCCTTTATTGGTTTCTTCAAAAGACGTTCATCAACAGCATATCAGCTAATGATGTTGGGCTAGACTGGTAGGCTAAAGGAACAGACGTGTGATGGGAGAGAAGAGTAGGTATAAGCCAGGAGCAATGGAGTACATAAGAACTTGTAATGCTACCTGTAGTCGGTGCCTCCATAGTGTGCTGATTGATGTGCTTGAAATGTGTATGTATCTGTCCATGTGACAATATGAACATTAAGTAATATGATTAACTGTAATGATGCCTACCGCCTATTATGTTAATAATGACCTCCCTAGACCTTTTCTACAGCAGCCTCTCTAATACAGGTTTAAGTAGATTCATCATAGCACCTTTGGAAGTAATAAGAAATAGCTGCATTGCGAGGGCCTCACTGGTAGCAAAACACTTCCATGCTCTTGAATGTTCTACTGCCATCCTTAGATGGCTTAAATAATTCTGCTTTGTCATGGGAAAAACATCAACATGACATTAGCTCTTTGGAGTCAAGGATGGCTAGAAAAAGGGGTGAAGGTGCAACTGTATGCTTTAATTTGTCCAACCCTTATTCTTCCTTGTCCTGATCAGTCATTCAGGAAAAGATTTCAATTGGAAACAGCTCCTGAAATGCACTCCTACTTTCTGGCACAAGTGAGAATTCTTTGAGATCCCTTTGACTAAATTAGCTTTAAGAGAGTTTTCATAGCAGAGAGGTTTACCCCCTGTGGTTTTTCCTTTTGTACCGGGTAATCTAGTTTTGAGAAGCGGCTGTGTGATTTATTAACCTTTAACGTATGGCTGATATAATTAGGGCAGGTATCCCTCTGCTCCTCTCTCAAGATTTATAACACAGTCTGTTATTCACTCACTCTACAGCTCTGCCAGAGCTGCGTTCAGTCTGAGAGCGAGAGCATCCTTTCCCAGAGTGCAGGAGCAAATGCTCAGTCTGCCGATAGAAAGCAGCTACTGGGGGAGAATAACTTGTGATACACTGGAGCTGTCTTCCTGAAGGAATTCCTTTTTTGTTCCTGCAGCTTTCAGGCTTAAATTAATAATCTTTCCTGGCTATTTAGTGCGCTCCTGCATGGTGCCAGACGCTCGGCTGCTCAACAACTTCCTTTCCCCTCTGCATGAGCAGAGCTGAGCAGCATCAGTTAGAAGAATCTCTGAAGGCTGTTATTTTTTTTTTGCATTTTTTTCGTGGGGTTATTCTGGGAGAGAAACTTATGCTATATCAACCTCTTTTGCCTTTGAAACATATAAAGCCTGTGGCTTGCAAAAGCAGTCCTGGAAGAGAGCATGCTCAGAAAGCTGGCAAATCATTGTCCAGTGACCGGGAGGAAATGATAGTTGCTCTTCATTTATAATGCAAATTCTGAGGTGTCTTCAGAAGTGTGGCAAACTTAAAATGATGGCCGTGGTGAGAACGTCTCTGCAGAAAGTTGTGGTGTTGTTGCATCGTTTACAGAGGATGGCAGTTTCTTCTCCCCGTTACCAGAAGCTTTGTAAGGTAAGAATTACAAGCCCTGAATCTTGAGAGTGTCAGATGTAACTCTGTTGTCTTTCTGAGATAAAAAGAAAGTAAGCTTAGGTACTTTTGACACTCATCATATACTATCTAATGTGTTTTTAAAGCCTGTCTTGCTCTCATGTGCCTGTGTTCTTAAAGAATGCAATACAATAAAAAACCCAACAACAACAAACCCTGTGCTTGAC
>JAOXNG010000021.1:52560663-52571665 GCA_028566535.1 Scolopax minor
AGACCCTGGTTGTTTCCAGCCCAGGGTGAGGGACAAATTGTATTCCTTCGAATATAGAAAGGTCAGCTTTGAGCTTTTGTTGTTCTACCCACGATGTCTCTCTCACTCATCTTAGGATACTTATTGGGTGGAGTTGTCTGCATTTGACATTTCAGAAATATTGATTGTTAGATGCTAGTTCAGAGAGAGAAAGAGGAATGAAAGCCCAAGTTTATTCTGTTTTATGACTTATTAGCTGTGTAGCACAGATTGCTGCAGATGTCTGCCCTCTGTCTCCTTTCCTCTCCTTTAAAATATGATTTTTTTTTTTTCTCAGAAGTGCTGGTTGGAAAGATGCTTATAGACATATGCAAAGAGCAATGAAAGGTTGGATCTGTTAATTAAAGCTATTTTTAAATCCAGTCTCTCCTCTAGATTTTTTTTCTGTCCAACAGAGCAGCAGTTTTCTTGTGGGATGATCAATGCTGCCACATGGGGCTCAGCAGAAGCAGCCTGAGTTTTATGTCCTTCTGAAGGAGACAAGAGTCACGTGACTGAAACACTGATTTGCTTCTTTCCAAGATGGTTTGCTGCTTGTGGGTGACACAATAACCCATCACACTTAAAAAAAAAGTTTTATCTGTAGGTTGCATATAATGCAGAAGCAAGCCTCACTTGAGAAGAATGGAATTAGGTATAGGATTGTCCAGCAGCTGAAAACAACCTTTTCTCTAGGTGGCAACAAACTCTTAGAAGGTAATGAACTTACAGAGCAAGCTTGAACAAAAATAAGACAAAATAGGTAACTGATCCTGAAGTTTCTACAACTTCTTTTTTGATAATTCAGTATCATTAATATTATTTTCTGGAATAAAGAATTAGTCAGTACTTATTAGATAGGTATGATCCCTAGTTCAGAGAAAAGAGCAGCATATTACCTGTTCAAGTGTGTGTAGGGTATTCTTTCTTCTGCGTGAGATACATAAGTTCTTTTTAAATTTTTAGAAAGTAAATAGAAGAATAATATAATTATTGAAATTAGCTTCTGTTTGATGCCATGACACATCTTGGATGCAGTAGACAGGCTTCCTTGCATCTACCCTGCTTGTGGAGGGTTGTTAGTCTAACCTGTCTGGCACTGATGTGGTACTAATGAAAGAGAAAAGTAGGCATGCTGCCTGAGCCTGTAGTGTTGAACAAATGGGTCTTGAAGAATACTTCCCTTCAAGTTGTTGTTCAGGGCATTCATGACTCTGCTGGATTTCTGGGCTCTGCAGTGGGATGAGTGTGTACTAAGGAGTTTATTGTGGGTAACAAGATGATGGCGAGAACGGGGAGCCAGAACTAAAGGTTGAGAAGGATGAAACCAACAGAACGGCAAACAATGTAGTGCTAAATAATATTGATGTTTTCCCATGAGGTAGACAACCACTCAATAAATACTGTCTTAATCAGGAGACATCAGATATGTGATGTATTGAGGACAGTGTTTCAAATTTGGAAGCCTCATATTGGCATTTTGGGAATTCTATGGCTTGAGAATATTTCATAATCAAAACATGGCTGTAATAATATACTGATGTCAGCCCCTCATTGGAATATATGTAATGATCTAAAATAGCAGTAATCATTTGTTTTTAAAAAGAAAGAGGAAGGAGAAGCAGCAAAAAATATGAGTCCTTATTTTTAATACGTAAAGCATTTATTTTATAAATGGACAAAATATTGAAGAGTTTAAATAGTATTTTCATTTAGCTGCACTTTCACATGTGTGGAAGGTGAATTTTGGGGATGGTACATTGTAAGTAGCTTATGAGCTTCAGAAGATATGATTGCATTTCAAACAATGCTTATTCTGTGGAATAATCTAAAGCAGAAAGTATTTTCTGTATCGCTGGTGGTAGAGACTGTATTCATGTTCTAAAAGAGGTCTTTTTTCATATTTCTTTTTAATATAATTCATAAGCTTATGCATGGAATTGCCACAGTGACAAAGAACAATTGTTTCTATTCACTGTTTCCAGCTTTATATTAAATGTATTAAGAGCATTCAAAATGTCCTTTTTTTCCCTTCTCATCTGTAATGCCAGTTTTGTTTTGCAAGTGTGTTCCTACTCTGGCTCTTGACTTTGCTTGATCCTTGGTATGAAAGAAAGTCTGGGGCTGCCTTTGCAGATGCTCATTGCCTCCATCTTGCATTGAGTAATATTTTTTTACTCTTTGTTGACAAAATAATTATAACTTCAAATGTTATTCACCTCAATTAGTGATATATAGGAATACAATATATTCACTCTTAACAGGTTGTTAAGTTTAGCAACTTTTTCACTGTAGATGTCATTCAATAGAATAGTTTAACTCCTCACAACTGCCTTAACTTTCCTACCCTCTGCCAGCCTGTGCTGAAGGCAGAGGGGGGGCAGGGGTGTTCCTGGGGTGAAAGTACCCAAGTAGTGGTGGGGCAAGGAGTAGAGCAAAACAGAGTTCATCTCTGCTTATATATAGTTTGGTCACGTTCAAGGTAAATAAAGTGGGAGAGTATTTTTTTTTTTTTTTTTTTAAAAAGATGCTGTAATTAGCATGCCACAATTCTTGCCCACCCCCTCCCAAAAAGAAAAACAATCCATACCCAAAAGCCCAACAAAAAACAAACCACAAAAACCACCCTACAGCTGGTTTGGTGTGAACATGCTTTGTGCAGTTCCAGCTTTTGTTGCAACTGCTTATTTCAGCAAGCAGCTAATGTGTGTCTGGAGTCTGTAGAGTCTAGAAATTAGTTGATACTTGATTTTTTCTTGCTGCAGTGAACCACCTTGGCAGATCTCTTGTAAATTCATACATTTCATACAAATGCTGATGTATGATCAGTTGATTGATTCGGCAGCAGACTTACGGCATTAGTAAATTCATTGCTTCTCACCAAGCTATATAGCAAAATTTTCCATTAATAAGTGTAATAAAAAACGCACTAGAGTGGGAACATATTTTTTTTTTGTGTTTTCAATCATTTCTGTAATTCATTTTTATAACCTCCTGCAACACAATAACTTGGTTTGTAACAGTTTGCAGTGTAGCATTTTATAAAGGCTTGTATTTTTTTTAAATCCAAACCAAGTAGAAAATAATAAAAAAACCTCTCTCCACTACTTGCCTTTCCTTTTCTCATTTAGGTTTCTTCCTTCTTTGCCCTTTGTCTTTAATCCACAAATCAGTACGCTAGGTGCTTCTGCTGCTTTGTTTTAAGCATCCTTTGTATTATTTCCATTTTGCTCATCTGTTTTTTTAATTGTTACAGTGTGCCGCCAGTACTTCAGAAAATAACTTATCGATATGTGAAGAACGTGTTTTCCTCTTTACTTCCTTGTTATACATGGAAGGTCCTTGAGATGTCAGTGCCTTATTTAGCCCAGTTTTCAGGTTAGCAGTTTGGTTGTAGCTCATTAAATAGTGAACCTTGTTTGTTTTAAAATGAAAAAGCATATTTGACTTTTGAATTGGTTTTGAGTGATACACTACAATAAACAGACGTTTTTTTTAAATGTCTCTGTTTATGTGTGTATATATATGTATAAAAAAGGGATGCTTAGATGGTTAAGACTGAAGAATCTGAACTAGCACTATCCTTGTAATCTCCTTGTCTCCTTTAAAGCTTGCATTTTAGGCTTTTTAGTTGCAAATAACTTGTAAAAAATAGGTTTTTTTAAATAAAAATAGTAAGCATCTTTATTTTATTAAGATATTAAGAAACGTAGCTGTCCTCTGAATTGCTTTATTTACTGATGCCCTCATGATGAGCACCAGTTAGGTAAGGAGGCTCATCTGTAATAGCAGACAAATACATTTTCTGTAGTCCTTGTTGAATTGGAGAACTTTGAAGTTGCTGCTGTTGCTTTTCTCTACAATCAGTTTCAAAGGAAGGCTTTTATCTGAAGGAGATTTACCTCACGGGATCATACAGTAATGCAGGACCAATAAGAAAACTCACAGGGGTTCTCATGGTATTGTGAATGAATGTAGTACAATAATAACTTGCAGAATGTGGAGACAGGCTACAGCCTTTTGTGCTTGTCAGTGAAAAATAGAGATCTGGAATTTATATTAAAGAGTAAATTGTTGGTAAGCCACTGCTTGTATTGGTCAGACTGAACAGAGATACAACAGATAACTACTAGGTGGAAATACTTTTCTCTGAATTAATTTACATTATCATCCTCCTCTTTGCCTTGGTGTGTTCCCAAACAATAGTGCTCCCATCAGGGAGAAACAGATTCCTATGCCTGATTCGGCTATATCTATTAAATCTGCAGTAATCTAAAGAGTGCAAAATATCTTTGTTGTATTGCAAGGTAATCTGCCTTCCTAAAACTTCTTTGAAAAAAAACTTCTTACTTGATTACATGAGAAATGTCGTCTTCTAGTTTCAGCACTGCAGTGTTCTTTGCTTAATTTCCAAGTGGAGTCATTGGCTGATGCCTTGGGCTCTTGCCATTTTGTACTTTTCCTTGCCCATTACAACTCTTCTTTATATATCAGATGACACTTATTTTTCTGGATAATTGGAACAATGTTCTCCAGCAGCAGTCTCGCTTTTAGTGATACTCGGCCCTTGGCTTGGATTCAGTTCCATCTTTTATGCCTATTAATTGATCTCACTCCATCTCCATTGTGTCTTGCTTCCAGAAGCTCAAAGTGCTGGAACTTTTAGCCATTGTTTTAGCCCACACCTGCCAGATGGCATTGCAAGGAATCACACCTAGGTGTGTTTGGTGCAGCCTTTGATCCAGACATGACTTGCATCATTAGATTCAAAAGAGATATTCATATTCTAGCCTGAGGTCAGTAACGTTCCCCAGATTCTGCAGGGTCTCTCTTCCAGTGTCATCAATCACTGTGGCTAAACAAGGAAAATGACAGCCAAGAAAACTCTGCTCAGTGGACATTGCACATAATAATTAGGTTGGGGCAATTGAGACTTCAAAAAAATAAAGGCTTAAACTGAAGCTGGTAAGAGAGGCAGATGTTTCTCATTTCATTAGTAATTCAGAACCTAAGTGAACTAATTTGTATGTGCCACTTTATCATCTCTGTGTCCTTCTGTCAATACCCATTATGTTGTCAGGAGACCACATTTCCTGAACTTTCTCTCACTTGCTTAATTCTCAAATTTATCTCAGATTTGATGTGTTGCGTGGCCTACAGTATCCTCACCATGCTAATAAAACCATAAATTTGCCC
Organism: Scolopax minor; assembly: GCA_028566535.1. Taxonomy (NCBI): domain Eukaryota; kingdom Metazoa; phylum Chordata; class Aves; order Charadriiformes; family Scolopacidae; genus Scolopax; species Scolopax minor. The sequence goes on from JAOXNG010000021.1 coordinate 52,565,878, forward strand.
ATTGCTGGAAGAAATTTGAAAATATTTTGAAGTTTGTAAATGCTAAATAACATTTTCATTTGCTTCAAATATTTCCTTATTTTTTCTATTGTAATTATTATCTTTTAGAGATTAATATTTTACCATTTTTCACTTCTTAAAAGACTCGTAAGTGAGACTGCAGAAAACACCACATTACCTTTAAAAAACACCTTTAATTAATATATTTGCAGTAATGCCACTGTTTGCATACCATTGAACTTTTTACTTAAGTTAGTTATAAATGTTATCTCCAAAATACACCTGTTGTTGTTGTTCTTAGAGTTTGAAAACCCATCAGTTCTCTTAATACTTCAAGTTGAGAGGTAAATATTTGTAAAACAAGTCAAATTTAGCATCTGGCATGTCTTTTTTTTGTTTTTGTTACAAATAATTTTGATTAAATTATACAGTAAACACAACTGTAATCTTGAAAGGCTTTTAAAAATTAAATGTTTCTCATACTCTTCCAGTTATTATTCATTCTAGAGAATTTTTACAGAAATTTCCAGTAAGAACTCCCCTCTTTCAGTGTATCTGGCAGCTTCTCTTTTCTCAGAGGAAGATGCTTGCTGGAGGCTGCTCAAGGTGATCACTGTAAGAAAAGCATATCTTTTTTTTCTATCTCTCATGGGGTTAAGGCATCATCTGTCCTTTCTGATAGCATAAGTCAGCCTTTGCCCTTCCTTCTCTGTTGTTAGAAATGATGGAAATTGGTGGCTGCTTTAGACAGGACATTTCTGTATGCATAACTATATGGAATTGGATTGGGTATGTTTTGTCAATTTAAGTGTAGGAAGGAAAGTTTTGCATATCTTGGAATATGAAAATTTAAACTGTATTATAAGCTATGGTTAAAACTTGATCCAAAACAGGTTGATCTGATACAATTGCACAGATAAAGACACCTAAAAAAGTGCAGTAACACTCTTGGGGGAGGACCAGATTAATAAAAATTTTAATTTCAGTCTATAGCCATTAGTAAAGAAGTATTCTTGATGTCATATGGTATTCTTTCTACATGTTCAGTCCTTAATTTGGGCTGGTTCTATCATCCCTAGTGTATACTTCAAGTTATAAGGATTTTTAAGTAGATTTTTCTTTATACCTTTACTAAAGGAAAGATCAAATGGGGAGCTTCTGTTAATAAGACAATCTAAAGCCACAGTCTGCAGTCTTCCAGTATTCAGCATGTTACTGGCATTAGCCTAATTGGTGCAGATATCCCTACATGATTTCTAAAATTCTGTTACTGAAAATAGTCTTATAAACTGGTGCTATGGGGAGAGACGTATGAGCATAGTGAAGCCTGCAGCAAGTCATTTAGAAGGCACAGTTTGTATTCTTTCATTTCTTTCTTTCCCTTATTGTGAAACTGTGGTATATGCGGAAGCAAGTGCTATGCTTGCCAAATTTTGAAAAACAGTCAGTGAATAAAAGATGATGTGGAGGAAAAGGGAAGACTCCTTTCCCAATTTAAGCATATGAAATAACCTCCCACCCTTAATCATTTGAACTGTGATTTCCAGAGCAGTTCTGAAGGCTCCTGCTTCTGTATTGGTATAAGATTGTGACTCAAGTCAGTATTAATTCTGTACAAGGACCAAATGATGAAAACAGCATCAAGATGTTGTAGTTTTAAAAAAAAAAAAAAAATCTTTGGCATGATTAACTGAGATACAGGGTTTTATGTTTTTAGATTAGCAGTGTCCTCTATGTTTGAGGCTTCTAAATTAAAATATCAAACAACTTTTAGCAATGAAAAATTGTGTATTCAATATACATCTTTGCTGCAAGTGTAATTAATGTTCAATAGGACCGACACAGATCTATTGTGACTAAAATATGCACAAAAGCAGTAATGATTATTAGTATATTTAAATAGAAAAAGTAATCTGGAGATGTTCAGTGAGAGATACTCATAAGTTCTTCTAATGAAAAGTGCACATTTCAGTGACCGCTTCTATCAGTGGCTGATGCTTCTCCATGTCAGTATATCTGTTTATCTGTTGTTTCCTGTGGATTGCTCGTGGGCCATAAAGAATATTTTATTTCTTTTCAGAGTGGTAGAGTACAGTTATGGTACAGCTGATTGCAGTCAGTTTCTCTATTGTCTACTCAGTTATTCCATTTTGAATGTTAAAGAGGATTATTATTTTTTTTCCAACATGAGCAAAAGTACTTGATAGGGACTCAGTAGTTTTAAAGGTTAGAGGTTCAGCTCTTAGCTCCTGCAGCATAATGATTTTAGCATTTTTTTCCATTATCTGCCTGCAAAATTGCACTGTTTTAACAGGTAATTTTTAAGAATTTTAATTGAACAATGCATACCAGGTAATAAATTTTAAAAATTGTTAATCTGGCTGTTAATTATCAGCAGGATTAACTTCCACTAAAGTAAGGTACCTTTAAGTAGACACATGAATAATGAAACCAATAATGGCAAAGTCTTAGGGATGATTGAATGGATTTTGCATAAACAAGGTGGTAATTTAACCTCAAATAAGCTTCTTGGGGGATGTAGCATCTAAAATTTATAAAGGACTTTGTAAGAGCTATTCCTTTAATGCTCTTCAGAATTTGGAGGTTGTTACAATAGTTTGAAAGACTGTTTTTCTTGCTTAAAAATAGCAATAATTAATTGCTATTTTGCATATTTAAGAATATTGCGTGGAAATGAATCTTTACAACTTGTGCTAGTCACATGTCGAATAATGCTGTGGTTGGCTTTTGCTTTTGCTTCAGTGCAGATGTTTGCTAGATCGATATAGTTTTTAGCAAGAATTAGTTTTCACTTGAAATACTGAAAGTCAGCCAGCCAAGTTAGCCCACAGACAATGCCCGACAGAGGTTGTTTGGTCACTCTTGTTACAAAGAATACCGTGCTGTCAATACAGTGATTTTTGTTTATGCTTGAAGGTCTGCCAGCTCAGTTTTGTTGCTTTAATATCTAACTGTTGATGGATCTGATCTGCTGTTTTTCCAGTCCTTGTGTTGTGCACTCACCTTTGATACCTTAAAAACACTGTGTTGCATTTTTCGAGGAGGTTCAACACTTACCTATGTTTTTAGCCATTAATTTGCATTGTCTCAGTTCCTGTAATGCAGTGATAAACACGAAGTTTGTTGTTGCAATTGTTTCAGCAGCTTTTCCCACACAGGTTCCCCATTTTTTTTTTTTTACAGCTGCCATACTATAAACTGTTAGGTGAATCTGTTAAAGATATAAGTAGCTTAGGCTGATTTGTGATTTTTCAAAGTATGCTCATACATTCGTCTGCATGGGCTTCCATTTAGAAAGCAGTACCAATTTTGCATTTTTAGTGCAATTTAAAAGTATTGTTTATTTGGTATAGTTATTGTTCCCATGGATTTTTGCAAGTGGATATTTTGAGAGCCATTAAAAAAATAAACCCTCGAATCTTAGTGGTGTTTTAAAGAAGGCCAGATGCTTATCTAAACGTCCAGAGCATCAGCAGATGGTGACATGGGAAACATGGTGTTCATTGGCAGAGGTTTATACAGCGTGGGTGTGATGTTTGGATATTTTCATTTCATTGTGGCAGGACAGCTGCATATCAGCATAACCATCTTTTCTGTCCTGAAAAAAAGAGACAGTCAAAAGAGGTGTGTACTTTCAGTGGGTATTGACTCTTAGGAAGTTAACATTCAGTACTGTTCAATACTTGCAAAATATCAAAATATAAAGTAAGTGCAAGAGGAAATAACAAAAAACAAAAAATTCCTCTTTTCTAAGGGTCAGGGTACTAAATTTTTGGGTTTCATTTTTATTACAGAATGTAATAAAATAAATACAGAAAGGATAAATCTTAATAAATCACATTCTTGTTTAGTAGGTTTTTCTGATCTCTTCTCTTGGTGTCCTTTCTTCTTGATTCCAGAAAAATCTTTTGGACCCATTTTGTTTTCTTTTAGAAATCTTCTTCCAGAACAGCCCTGTAGCAACTAAACCAACATTTGGTACCTGAGCCTTTGTGAGCATCTTATTCTCTCATCTCATTTAATAAAAGTAGCAAGGGTAGTAATTCTTCCATCCACAGATGTCAAAGTACTTTGCACGTGGTTATCAATTGCAGTAGTCAAATTGTCCTTGTTTGATATAACTAGGACTTGATGACCAGGGAGTGACCTGAGACATCACAAGATCTCACAACAAAATGAGAATCAAGCACTGAAGAACAAGCAGGTGTCATTCATAATTTCATCTCCTCTCTCTTTCATTTCTTTTCTGCATACCTTCAACTAGTGCCTTGTTTAACTCTCTGCCAGACTCATGTGGCTGTGTGGTGTTTAGGGTGATTTTTTTGGTAGAGATGGAGATGGAAATTATCAGATGAGCTTGTCTGGTAGATTTGTATCCTGATACCTTCATCCTCAATGATCTTTAGATTTCATTTGTAATTACAGACTTAAATGTTCCATAGTTGCATAATTTCAGACATTATTCCTTTCTGGCACAAAAGCTGGCACAAACACTGTTTTTCTTTTTCTGACAACTGGAAGTGCTTTTTTTAAATTATTATTATTACTTGAACTCATCTGAGATCAGTATAGCTTTTCTTCACTTTTTTGTTCTTTTAAGAGATATTTAGAGGGAACAGATAAAACATAAAATCTTCTGAAATCACAAAAAAATCATTAAATGTGCTTAATAAAATAATGGTGTCCCCCTACCCTCTTTTCTAAAAGAATTTCTGTTTCTCCCTTCATTCCCTTTAGCAGTTCCACCAATGCTGTTATATTAAGTAACAAGATGTGCGAGTACTTGACTTGCCATTTTCTTCATTAGCAAAATGATGTACTTAATGAGGAGAAAAAATTTTTTGAACATTCATTGAGATCACCAAAGCAGTTACTTAAAAATCTCTACACCCCCTCCTTTTATTTTTTTAAAAATTTATTTAAAGAATCTACATTCATTAGCCCCTTTATGGGAGACTGACTTTTGTTGGTTTGCTAAGAATTCTCTTACATCAGCTGTAGGAATTTCAAGTGTTAATTTCCAACTTTTTTTTTTTTTTTGCAGCAACTGTTTTAAACTCTATTTTATGGAAGGTTAAAGACTGGTTTATCATTGTACAATACTTCAGATGTCAGATCTGATTGAAGAAAATGTGTCTGGAAGCGTGACAATGCTAAACATAACAAAGATAATTGTTGGACTCCCTTTAGTTGGGGTATGCTTTCCTGACACTTGTTTGCATGAAATAGGAAGGTAACACTCAGATTTTGTTCAAGGCCACTTTATCAGCTTTTGAGAAGCTGAAAAAATTTCATAGCCAGGCAAGAGATGAGGCTGGCAGAGCACTGAAACAGGCTGCCCAGAGAGGTGGTGGAGTCTCCATCTCTGGAGACATTCAAAACTCTCCTGGACATGTTCTAGGGGGGTTGGACTAGATGGTCTCTGGAGGTCCCTTCCAATTGCATATCGTTCTGTGATTCTGTGAGATTATCTGCATGTTCTGAAGCCAACATCATTTCTGAGTGGTGTTAGTGAGGGTCTCTGTCCAGAGAAGATGTTTTTATTAGCTACAACCCTCAGGCATGGATTTTAGCTCAAGTTTAGTACCTCTTACTTCACTCCTTCTATAGCAAAAACGATTTTAGGTATTCAGAATTTGCTTTTCTAAAATTTTATGCCAAAGGGCGGAATTATTTACCTCAAGATTTGCAGACATAAGCCTCTACCACCAGAAACATCCAAGTCCTTTGGGGGCCTGATCTTGGACGCAACAGATAGTTCACGTGG
>JAOXNG010000021.1:52596990-52618119 GCA_028566535.1 Scolopax minor
CCTGTTCTTTGATTGCAGTTCACTTTTCTAACACACAAGAGTGATGAAAGCCTTCATAGGGAAATAAAGCATAGAACTGATATGAAGTCAGTGTGTTGAGGTAGCTGTTTGTCTTCAGCTTTTGCTTTTTTGCTGTACCTTATTTCAAGGATGAATTGGAAAGCAAAACTGTATGGATGAGTCTTGTGAGAACAGCATATAACCGTGTTAGATGCTAGGACTGATGATTGAAAAATCTGATTGTTTTGTTCTGGGGTTTAGCTTGGGATAGTGCTTCTAAATTAAGGTTTCTGTAAGTTTTTAGAATATTTTCAGCTAAGTGCACATTCTGATTATGTTGGGTTTCAGTTGCTGCTCTGCCTTCAGGACAATATGTGTTTTTCTTCATCACTTCATCCCTTAGAGCTGACGATGGTAGTCACTGCATTGACTTTACTTCCCTGCTACTGGAACTAAAGAGAGTTCCAAAGTGAAAAAACAGCACTCTTGTGACATATATTTAAATACATGGAAACCACTTAAACCTGTACTTGTACTGACTATGACACCACGTAAGAAGACTATACCTCTCCTTGAAATTCCTTGTAGAATTATTCGTGCTTCTTTTTCTCTCTTTATTATCTTATTCCCAGGAAGAAAACAAAGCTGTAGATTTGTGCAGGTCTGCCTTTTAAAGTCAAGTGTTTAGGAGAGATTATTTTCTCCTGGGGCAAGGAGGTATGAGGGTGTTAGTGTTTGGAGGAGCATAGAGATAAAAGTATGGGAGAAACAGAGAAGATTCTCTGTATTCAGACCACCCACTGATCTTTTTTATTCCATGTGTTCCCTTGTCACTCAGCAGGAAAAGTGTTACCTCCATAGCAGAAGGGAAAACTGAGGAGGTCTCCAGCTGTGAAGAGAGACTCTCAGGGTCAACAGAAGGGGAGTTATGTCAGAGTTGCTGTTCTTCTGCATGATTTTATTCAGCCTGGGTAAATGGGCATGTTCTCAGTCTGGTCAACTGGATTAGAGCATCTGTGGTTTTCAGCCTCATCCAGGATTTCCGTAGGATTGCTTCTGAATATGAGGTGGTTGATGCTGGGGAATATTGTTGCTTCAACCAGTGCTCAAAAGCAGTCAGTCATTTATAACTGACCTGTATTTTTATCAGAGCAGATTCTTAAGCCACCAGTTAACCTGGCGCATCCCCAGAGATTGCCAGTTCATTTGTTACAGGAGCACAGACACCTGAAGGTTTGTTTGCAGGTTATATATTGGTAAAAGTACTGATTCCAAAGGCCAGAAATCCTGTCTTTGAAAGCAGAGAAGTCCAAGAAACATTTCAGAACTACAACATAGTTTATTATCTCTCTTTGATAATGTCTGTATGACAAATGTAAATGTGATACTAAAACTTGACACTGAAATGCACATTGAAGCATGTTGTGGTTCCCTTGCTCCTGTACAACATTTGCTTTGAATGGGGTTTACTGAATGCATGTCTCCACCCCCAGGAGAATTGAATGCTTGTGTCTACTCTTCATCTGCTGCTGAATCTCACTGCTTTTTCAGTATTTTTTTTTTCCAGTATTGCTCCTGATAAGATTAGTAGAGTAACATTCAGGAAAAATCCAGGCTGAGGTGATATCTTTTCCCCTGTGAATTTCTTTTCCCCTTAACATCTTTCTGACCTTTCAAGAGAGAGGATAGCTCACTTTGTGTTCAGAGGAAAATTTTAAAGTTAGTGTAGTCCATCTCCTCTCCACCCTTTACTGCTCTGTACCCACAAGTTTAGCTTGCACTGGACTTTGAAACCATATTCTAATGCTACTGTCATTAATCTGGCGTGCACATGGGTATTCATTAGTGGCAAGTTACAATGCATTTAATCTAGTATCCTATGCCACAACATTTGCATTAATATCAAATTTTTTTTCAGTTAATATTATTGTACTGTATGTTAAATGAGCAGTGAGTCATCTTTAAATTGTTCTTTAACTAGTTGCAGGAGTTTTTTACCCCACCCTGACAAAACTCCAATTCATTTTGTATACAGGAATTCTGCTAAATAATTAGAGCAGAATCTTGACGCCTCAGAGAGTGACAGTTTTTAGAGATGAGAGCTGCTTATATGTGCTAGATACAGTAATAAATTACAATGAATAGATATTTCACTGTCAAATATACAGAAAGCTATAGATCTGAACTTTTAAATTGTGTTTGCTTCTAGAAATTAATGAAGATGCTTTATTTTTCTGACAATCTGTGAGTCTAACAGCAGAACTATAGATTCAAATGTACGCTGCCTTGGCTTAGATGGGAGGGCAGTGTCTCTCCCCTGCCTGATTAATAGGGAGTATAACTCTGTTTTCCCTTCCAGCAAGGAGGGATGGTTCTTGGTACCTAGAACCTTGGTACCTGAGGGTAACGTATATGCAATCCTTTGCAGCTCAGTATTTCTGAGGGCATTTTTGACAACGTGTCAAGTTAACGGTGAAAAGGAGAAGGTCCAGATTGTATGGGGACTGCTCTGTGCTGTTGGGAGTGTGCCCCTGTGTGTGACTGAGGGCTTCAGGGGCCAACTATAGTGAAAGATCCAGCTGAGAAGCAGGTACCTTGTGCCCTGACTCACTGTGGAGTTAATACCATCTGTACAGGAGGAACAAGTTGGTTGCCTTGAAAGCAGTTCTGGTTAGTGAGTGTTAAAGAACTGGAAAGAGACCAGGGAGCTGAGACAGTACATTTCACTCAGGAGCTGCTGGTCTGCAAACCAAGGCCGGCAGGATGCCCTTCCCTGGTACACATATAACCACTAATGCAATAGCTTCCTTCTGATTCACTGCAGGGCAGGATGCTGGCTCAGCTGTTGGGGCCTGGGCTGCGAGCAGCTGGCTTGAATTCAGCATTGAGAGAATGGCATCAGTGAGAGCATTAAGGGACCATAGAAACTGTGATGCACAAAGCTATAGGCAGTAAAACGTTGCTTCTAGCAAGTACTTAATTTTTTTTTTTTCCCAAGTAGTTACGTGTTTTCCTGAATGGAGTGAAGGAGCATAGGTTCTTCTTTCTAGAGGTAGTTAGTTTATCCTTTTCAGATATATGATTTTTTCTTTTCTTTGTATCTTCTTCCCCTCATATGCTCTTACTGACTGCTGTTTTAGTTTTTGCTTAGAAATTGTTGCTTACTGGTATAAACTAAGCACATGCTGGTCTCAAATCCATAACATGGAATGACTCAGTAGAAGAAGGGTAGCTGGTCCCTGTCAAAGATTTCCCTGCAGCTGTGTAGGCACTGCAGGGAGAAGCCATCAAGTCAAGGTATTTTTGAAAATGATGGAAAAGGGGATTGTGGAATCTGGGGTTTTGTCAATTAAATTGAGGGACAGATTCACTGCATTAATTCTCTAGTAACTCACCATTGACTAAAGATGATGTATCAAATAAGCAGTGTCACTGCTACCTTCAGCAGCACAGGCAATTTACAGTTGATCACTGCTGGGAGAACTTGTTGCTTTCACTGCTGGAGAGTCAGGGTTCTGCCATGAAAGGGTTCATCTTTGCAGTGCTTTAGCTCACAAAATGAAGATTTTACTTCATGCACTGCAGCGGTGGGGTCACAACAAAATCCAGTATTTCTTTATGTTGCTTAGACATGCAGTGTTCAAGGTTTTGGGTAAGTTAAAACATCAGATACATACTTGTCTGTGTTCCTCCATTTTTCTTCTGCTTATTTTAATTTGTTGTGCAAAGTGTTTTGAAGTAGAGGGTTTTTTAACACAAAGTTGCTTTTCAGTTAAACTCTTGAAACGTCCCTATCTTAATGATGGAGCAATTTTTCTATTATTTATTGCATCCCCCTGCTTTTTTTTTTTTAGCTTTAAAGATACTTTAATGTTGTTTCATAGGGCTCACTTGGAAGCCAGTGCAGAGAAATGGAACAGATTACTGACATCCCTGGAAGAGTTAATCAAATGGTTGAATGCCAAAGATGAAGAACTGAAAAAGCAAATGCCCATTGGAGGGGATGTCCCAACCTTACAGCAACAGTATGACCACTGCAAAGTAAGTTGCTTAAGTTTTATAGCTAAATATGGTACTTTGAATAATAGAATAAAAAAAAATAATTGAATAATAGAATAAAAAAAAGGGAGAAATGATGAACACTTCCTAGTGTTCATTTATAGTAAATAGCTCTAGATCTCCACCTTTTTTGCTTCTCTACCTTGCCCAGTAAAGCACACTGAGGTACCCTCTATGAAGTTTCATCTAAAGGATCTCTGATACGTGTGTTCAGTCCAAACACGTTTTTTAATGTTTACTGATGTTTTTGGATTCCTAGCAGGTAGCACTGCTATTCCACTAATTTACTTTAAGTTGAGTAAGGCATACAAAAGTAAGAACTGAACAAGAATTGTGAAAGCAATGTTGAATCCAGTAAAATTATGTAAGTGGCTTTCTTTATGTTACAAAATTGACCAGTAATAGCAGCCCCTCACCCCATGCAGATTTATACTGCAAAGATGACACAAAACTGTTTTTGAGAACTAAAACTTACCAATGCCTTGTACTGTTGTAACTGTAACATGCTATTCCAGCTCTCTGGTTTTGCTAGTTCTGTTCTGGCTTTGTATGTAATAGGATATTGATTCCTACATATTTTTGACAAAAAAAACTCTTTGCATCTACAACATACCTTCATTCATGCAGCAGGTAGAATCTGTCTCACTAACTCTGATCAATAACCAAGTTTGGACATATTTGCCATTGGACAAATTCACTCTACTAAAACTGGTTCCATCTGAACATACTCATTCTGTGTGGTGTAAACAGGGAAAAAGAATAAATGCAGCTTTATAGAGCTAATTGCATAACAACTCTCTTCCCTTCACCAAGGCAAGATTGTTTTATTTTCTGCTGTGGCGTTGAGTGAGGACAACAATTGAATTTGGGAAAACACTTAGTAATAGAGAAATACTCACTTAGAATACTGTGAGAAACTACAGAAAACAGTAGCCTGACATGAGCGGAACTTTTGAGACTTAAATGCAAAATAGAAGAGTTTAAGGAAATCTGCATATATTTCTCCTAAATTTAGCTTTTTAAAGTAAAGTTATTAGCATAAATTCAGGATCTTTGTTTCTTGAGAGTTCATCTCTTCCTGTTCTTACCCACTTAAATCATCATGCTCTGGTTGTAGGCACATCTGCTGTGAATGTTTTGTAATGAACAAATGGTGGATTACTAGTGCCAAAGAGCAATGAAAGGCTGGAATAAATCCAAATATGTTTTGAAGGAGGCCAGTGGGAGGTGACAGATCTTAAGGTCATTTTCCAAGGGCTTGCTTATGTCTCATGTTAGATTATAGTATATGTATAATAATAAAAAATAATGCTGCTAGTACATCTCTTTTGAAGACGTCAAATCTATTTATGAAAATATTAGCATTTAGACATCATTCTGAAGTAGAAAAATATGGGAACAGTGATGCTAATTTGCATCATTAGTGAACTGCAGCAGTGTGACGGAGAGAACGCTTCTGAGTTGTTTAGTTCTTGCCCTTTTGTTTAAAGAATAACTGATACTTTTTAACGTGTTGAGGTTAAGACTCTAATATGTGCATTCATGAGTTTTAGATATTATTCTTTCATTTTTCAAAAAGGCAATATTCTTGCAGTGTCACTGTATTACGTATAGATGTCCCTGTCCAGTATTTAATACAAGCTGTATTAGTGGTCTGCAACAGCACAAAGTTAAAGCAACCCTGTGCATTGCTTTGGTTTTTGTACATCTATGCAAGCAAGAGCACAGTGTTCAGTTGATATTTTATAGATGATGACTGGATTACTGTTTTCTAGCAGTTATTTTGGTAGGGTCCAAGACATTCCAGTATATGGGGAGAGACTTTTTGGCAGGGAGTGGAGCGATAGGCTGAGGGATAGTGATTTTAAACTGAAAGAGGAGAGATTTAGATCAGATATTAGGAAGAAATTCTTTTTTGTGAGCGTGGTGAGGCACTGGAACAGGTTGCCCAGAGAAACTGTGGCTGCACCATCCCTGGAGGTGTTCAATACCAGGCTGGATGGGACTTTGAGCAATATCCTCTAGTGGAGGTGTCCCTGCCCATGGTCGGGGGGTTGGAACTCTTCCAGTCTTCCAACTCTTCCAGTCTTCCAACTCTGACTGTTCTGTGATTCTATATATCATGTGATGGTACTGTGCCATACCAAACACAAATTATTAGCACGTGACATTTCACATTCTCTTGGAGTGTGGCTTAGTTTAGTCACTGCCAGAGGAAGAGAGCTGGACCACAGCTGTCCATTGGTTTGATTCTCCATGGAAGTGCTTCATTGCAGTTTCTTAGCAGGAGTTGTTCATTTCTCACTGAAGCTGCAGTTTACTAAAAAACTACATCAAGCTGAAAAGTTATGTTTTTTCAGGTAGAAAATGAAAAGCAGACAGAAAAAAGTAAACGAAGATACAAGCCCCATTGGAGGTCCTTCTTCTGTTTCCTCAACATAGTTAAGTGATTAGCCAGTGTGGTTAGAATGTTGAATAGAGATGGCCTTGATTGAGGAACACATAAGTTTATGCCTGTGATTTTTTTAATTCTTTTTTTTTCCTTTTCAAACCTTATACCAAGTCTGCCCTTTCAGTGGAGTCATTGTAAAATAAGTATGTGATTCCGTGCTGTCAGTCACTCTGGGCCTTGTGGGAGTATCACCGGCTGGTGTCACTTGGTTTGCATTTAAGGTGCTCCTTTTAGAGTATGTATCCTTTGTTAAGCTGAAGGTTTTCAGTGGAGATTTGAGGTGCAACTGCATCAGATAAACATTGCAGAGATATGACTTAATTTCTTTCACTCTTAAGGGTACTTGTTGAACTTCTGCAGCACCACATCAGCTGGCCTTTAAAAGGTTTTCCCCAGGCTTCTCTGAGCTGGGTTTGGAGCCTCTGCACTCCTCTTTCCTTTAGTTTCACGTCTGAGTGTTGCTTTGAAGTTGACCTTGTGCAAATTGAGCAGTTCAATCTCTCACTTCATCTCCACTGCTCTGTGATCCCTTAGCTCTTATTTCCAGCTTGCTTACTTGATCTCGTCCTTGCTGGTACTTCAAAATGTAGGTGGTGAAACAGTGGCTCAGCTCTGTAAAATGTGTGCCCATGACAGTCTCATCTCCTGACCTTTATTTTTCTGGGTCCTCAATCTTTGTATTAGAATTGCTTTTTAGCTCTAGTTATTCAATAAACATTCTCCTCTTGACCTACTTTCCCCCTCCTCAAATACATGAAATAATGAGTTGTTTGCTTCGTCTTAATGGCACTGATTTTATTGCTCTTTGTATCTCCCCCACTCAGTGCTTGGCTTCAGCATTGCTAAATAAATAATATAGTACTGTGTGACGCTTTGGGCTAGCTCACATTGTTTGTGTGCTACTGAGGGCTGTTTGGACAGGGGGAAATAAATGGTTTGCAATTTGATTTTTAAATTTGCTTTTATTTTAAATATCAATTATTCTGCTGTGCTTTAAAAACAAACACCCACAGTAATGTTAGTCACCTGAATCAGGGGTACAGTACTACAGATTACCTTATATTTTCCAGATTAACAGATATCTTTCAGGATGTAGCAAGTATTTATAAATTTTGGACTGATTTTTGTGTTGTTCGGCCAAACTTCCATCATCCATAGTAGTTCATTGTCTTATCACATACTAAATGCTAAGCACAGTTAAGCAGGGAGTACATCCTGTCTGGGTATTGAAATGTGCTCTGCGTCTTGCAGGGGGCAAGGCAAGAGGAAGCTTAAGGGAAAATGAATTTCCTATTATAATTATTCTCAAAATTTCTTTGTCTTTGAGAATGGGCTGTGGTGGCAGTACCGAGAATACTGGAAAATTCATAAATGCTTCAGGACACTGAGAGGAAGTTTAAAAGTACCTGCATTGAAAAGTCATCTCTATGAAGTGCACCTATAGCTGAGGCTACATTAACCTCTTGAAGTGTAGAAAACTCATCTGTGAAGGTACTGAAACAGGGAAAGGCTTATTGGGAAAGGAAACTGAAGGCAGCCGCCTTTTCAGTTTGGGAGTGGTTTTCCCATAATTCCAGTTTCTCACTTGTTCTTAGGTTTTCCTTTTCATTCTGTTCTTTCCCAGTCTTCCTTATGAATATTCATTTAGGATTTAAAATGCGTGATGCAAAGTTTGATCAGCTGCATAGACCACACACAAAAAAACCCACCCCACAACAAAACCACCAACAACAAAACCATTACCCCACCCCACCCTCCAAAATCCCCAAAAGACCACCCATATGTGGAAGAAGAAAAGCTACAGAAGTAGCTGATGGAACATCAGTGGGCTGGTTTTGTGCATTTGCAAATACCTGGAGTCACGCCTGTGTACAAGAGGAGGTGATGCAGATGCTGACACCTCCTTCTCTGGAGATGCGAGGAGAGCTTTGTATCTCGCTTTTCTGCTGGAAGAGTTCCTGACTGTAGCTTTTTGAAAGTGTGCTTTTGCTACAATACAAAGACTGCCTTAATGATATAAATCACTGGGGTTTAGGTTTCAGAGAAAGAACAGGACATTTCAAATTAAGCAGAAATGGGTACCCTCTCACATAAATCCTGTTGGCATCTGTCTGCATAAATGAACAAGTGTCTAGCTAATACTAAATAATGCATGTGTCTTGGATCACAGAGATGCTTAACTTAGCTTTGTTTGAGCTCAGAATGAATTGGCCAAGGACCTGTGAATGTTTGATTGGTAATTTTATGTCTATGGATGGGTCATTAATACTTCAGATACTCTTGAGACTTTTGAGGTTTTTTGTCTATGGATTTCATGTTTGAGATTTGGTTTGTTAAAATAATCATATGCTGAAAGCAGGAAAAGTCTGTGAGGAAAAAGTAATTTCTTTCTAGCCTTAACTTTTGTGTGCTCTTTCAGTGTACCTGCCTGACTTCAAGCAGTGTACTTAAATTAATTCCTACTTAATTATTCTAGACTTATTTTCTTGGATATTTTCTATATTAAAATATTTTTCCATGTTAGTAATTATTAACTTTAAGAATCAAAAAGATGAGTATTATGACATTAGTCTATGCCTTTAATTATTCTAGACAGGATTTCATTACTTTGTTGTGCATCTCATCACATAAGACATGAAGCATGCAGGATACCTGTGCTGTGTAGAGGTAGTCAGCTACATTACTTAAATGTTTATTTTGACTGAGATGTGAGCTGTGAGGGGATGAGAAAGGAGAATTAGACAGCCTGTGGTTAGAACAGGAGGATCAATAGAGCCTTTTGCTTAGAGGAAGAGCTGCAACCTGGTTTGATGGACAAGGATATGATTGAAGCAGGAGCTTGAGCATTCTGTTCTAAGCTGCTGTGAAGTGGCTCTTCAAAGTAAGGATGTGTTTTCAAAAACGATAATCTCTATCAAGAGAAGAAATAGCTTCCCTCCGAGTTAGCATTATCTAACAGTTTGAGAGCTGCTTAAGTAATCTTGTAATCGTTAGAAACTTTCTAAGGGCTCTTGAAGTTTTGAGTGCTCTGCATATTTCAGAATTTTGAATGTTGATTATTGGTGAAAGAGAGAAATTGTACTGTACAAAAAAAAAATCTGTTGTACAAGGACAGTACGATTCATTAAGCTTTAACTGAGATTTTTCTTTGAGGTGTGTTTAGTAGGAAGAGGTGGAAATTGTGGGTGGGAATATGTTGTTACAGGAAAGGAAGAGTGTTGTTAATGCCTGAAGTTAAACGAGAGTTCTCAAGTGGACCCGTCTGACTTAAAGCTCACTAAGGATTTACTCAAACTGATTTGTGTGTTACATGAATGATTCAGGTGTGTGTCACTCCTGGGCTATTCCTCCAAAAGAATGATGTGTAAACAAACCCATGGCACAGTGAGCAAAGTGTTAAATTAGGATGTCATTGCAGTGTAGTCTTAACTTCAACAAAAAAAAAATGTTGCTTCTGGCTATATATCAGCTTGTTCCCAGAAGTGCAGTTGTCTTGTGATAAGTCAGGAAAATTGCAATGGATTAGTACTTAAAATAATAAATAAACTGGATAATGAAAGAACAAAATATACTGTCATTAACACAAGCAGACCAGGTTGTCTTACTGGGGAACAAGCAATTGATAAGCACTTTTTCAGTACAATAAATACAGTATTTCTGTGGGGCTGTCTTTTTAATGCTGTCATGTTGTTATAGGCATTTATCAGAATATACATCTCACATTGCTCTTTTCTGATTATCCAGTGCCTCATTTGTTTCAATAGAAGACTCCTATATAAACTTTATGACTTCACTGGGTTTTTCAACCCCCTAAATAAAGCCTATTCTTCTTGAAGGTTTATAGTTATCCTCAAATGTCTAAGAGAATGATCTGACATTGCTGTGGAGGGAAATATGTGTGACAGAAGCCAGGCTTACGATGCAGAAACAGCACAGTGATCAGCATTTCTCCCCGTCCCTGTGATGAGTCCGGTACCTCTTTCCCTCGTATCTTCTTGTTTTGCATCCCAGAAGACCACTCTGCTTCCATCATTATTAGTAGTAGCCTATCTACTACGAATGAAATCTCAGAACACCTTGATGCACTAGGATGTACCAAACCATCTCTTTCCACTCCTGTGTCTTGAGCTCAAAGACCATGACTGGCTGCGGCCTGACTTTCAGGGATGAGCCATATATGTAGCCAGTGAAGGTGATACATATATGTAGCCAGAGCACAGGTGTATTGGTGACCCATTTTTAATCTCTACCCACAGCACAGCTTCTGTAATCCCTTAAGTACCTCTGTTGTTCATCTCTCCACGTTATTCTGACTCCGCTGTATCTTTATGGAGATGTAGTGACTGGTTTTGCATGTGATACTTAGGATGTTTTATACTGTAGTAAAACAATGGCCTTTCTGATGATGCTCAACATTTTATTCATTTTATTGGCTTTTTATTTTTTTTTCTGTTGCAGCTGCATATTGAGCAAATTGCTTCAGAGACCTGTCAGTGAAACTTCCATACATTTTTTCTATGCTGTAACTGCCTAGGTATTACCTGAAACCTAAGGACAGTACAGGACATCAACAGATGTCCTGTGCTGGATACAGAAATGGGCTGGTACGAGGAAATGAGACAGGACATTTCTCTGAATGCAAATATTTTTTTGCTGAGGTCTGTTTTTCCAAAGGCAAAGAGCCAGGAAAAAACCCACTGGCACAGCAGCAGCAAATCTGTTTTTCCAACTTCGGAGAACCACCAGAGAGTCACAATAATGCAGTGGCCATTGCCATATTTTTTTCAGGAGGTTTCTTAGCCTGTGTTGGGTAGAACTGAGAACTGTTTGTCCTGCTCAAACCTTTCTCATTCTGAAACCAGTTTGGAATGGTTTCTGTATAATCACAAAATCTTCTCAGGTCTCTTTGACTTCCCTGTGATCTGTTTTGATAAATTGTACTAGTAAGAAGAAACATACTATGTTCAGCAAAGATGTTCACTTGTCATTCAAGGTAGGTAATGGAACTTGTAGGGTTGCTCCAAATCTTTTAAGAACCACTTTATGTGGTTGGACTCAATGATCTCAAAGGTCCCTTCCAACCACTAAGATTCTGTGATTCTGTGACATAACTGACACTTTTCCGTATGAATTTTGTGCAAATGCTAGAGAGTTTTATCCTCTTTCATTGTATGTTGTCAAAGGGCAGAGTCCCCTCTGCATCGTTATTTTGGAGAAAACAAAACAAGAGCATTAGTTTATGATGTGCTCCATATGCTTAAATATACAGTAAGAGAGAAACTGCAGTCATTTTAAAATCCTTCTGAAACTTTGTCTGCATATGCATTTGTTAAGGTATCTTCATCTAGATCTTGCTTCTTGTTACTGCAGGCAGTCATTTTAGGGGAGAAGAATATTACTTCAGTTAACTCCTGAACTATTGGATCTTCAACCCCTTGTTATTACAGCTAGTAATCCATCCAAGGAACATCAGGAATAAATTGGAAAAATTGCGTTGTCATGGCAGCCTCCCACTCCTGTTTTTATGCAGATTGTTGAGATTAAAGACTAGGCTTCGAAATGTATGTACAAAACAGGGGAGGAAATGGGATTCTGCTTTTTCTCGTAGTTTGGTTAGTTTTCCCATTTTTATTTTGTTGCTTTTTTAGAATGCAGAAGAAATGAAAAGGTAGGTATTGGTTTAGTGGGCAAAGTAATCTTGCAGGGGGTGTTTTGTTTTGGTTTTTGTTTACAAGTACTCTTAATCTCAGCTATTAGGTGTTCCTAGAAAGTTACCACACATCTGAGTCTTCTGACCTGCATTTGGTGAATTTCTCTCATCCAGAGTGGTTAGTTTGAGAACTGGGAACTGCTTAGGAATCTTACTAGAAGCAGCTTTATTTTCTGAAGTTCTTCAGTTTATTTTCTGAAGTTCTGGTCTTTCAACTGTAGCAGGCAAATAGTGTCCAAACCTAAAATGGTGCTTTTTTGAGCTTTCTTTTTAACAAAACTGCTGGAGGATATGTAAAGTGTGTTCAGTCTTTTGCTCCAGAAGGGTGTCATACTGGGTTTAGGACTCCCACTCCTACACTATCAGCTGCTGGAAGTCCTCACATAATACTTACAGGTTTATCCAGACAGGTTAGTTGTTATGGGGAAAAGAAGATTGAGTTTTTTCTTTTAAACAGATTTAGAACATGAATCCTCATTTGTGAGGCCAGTAACATGACTGCTTTTCTAGCATCACTTAAAGTATCATCAGTGGTTGTCCACATCAGAAGACTCTGGGTACTCTGAGAATCAATAATAAGGCATAAATACAATTCCTCTATGAAGTGCAGTGCTTGATAGGGCTACAATGTCTCCAGTCATTCCTTTGTCTTAATCAAGAGTTCACTGAATTTTATTGAGGATGATGTAATTTAAAAGGAAAGTATTTGCTTGTGCGAGGTGGCTGTTTTGTGTGTTTTGGTTTTAGGGTGGTTTTTTTAGGCACCTCTTTCTGGCAGGACTGCAGCGTTGTCCTCACAATCATCCATTTATTACTAATAATCTATTTTACATGCTTGGTTGCTCACCTTATAATTTATTGCTCTGTAATGCGTGAGGACATTTTAAAAGCATCCTGTACAAAACCTAAGATATCTTGAAGGTTCTTTCTGTCTTGTTGTTTAATCATGATATAACATTATGTCAGGGCTAGTAGTGAAGTGACTGCTTTCTAAAGTGATTGCAAGCACTGTATATTAACTGGCTGTGAAGCTTGGTAGCCTGCTCTGCCAAATAGAGAGTACGTGGACAGTAACTTCTGTGACATGAGCAGCCTCTTCTGGTTCTGCAGTGAATGAAGATCAGCCTTAACTCTATTTTTTTCATCATAGGAGACACTGTACTATTAGTGACATGGGATTGTGCTATAGATAGATGGCTGTTGTTTGGGTATCCCTGTATGCTGTTTCTCTGCAAGACGGGTTTCAGGGGTGTACAGGAGGCTGTGTAGTTCTGCTGAGCTTGTAGCCCATGTGGGCTGTTACTTAAATGAACAGGTGTAGCCTGTAGTGAGAGAGAACATTTTAAAGGTCTTCTCAAAGAACTTAAAAGCTGCTAATGCTAGTAATTTATTTATTTTACAGTATGATTTTCATCTTTTAGGTCATTCTCAGTAAATGAACGAGTCAATGGAGAAAAAAAAATATTTATGCCCATGTTTGGTGGTATAAAACAACAAACCAATGATATTTCCTAGTTAGTTTCATGACATTGTCCTTGGCAGTTTTGGTTGTGTGAACAAGTATTTATAAGCTGTAGAGGGAGTTGTAAACTAAAGCCATAAATCATTAACTACACATTCTGATACATTTATTTTCTCTTTTGTTTGAAATAGTAACATTGGAGTGAGTTTTATACATAACTTCTAAGTATTTTTTCCATTGAAAAATCATAATATAGGTAATACAATAGATTAGAAAAACAAGAGAGAAGACTTCTCTCTCGAAGCAGCTGGTTTGCAATTTACATGGTTGAAGAAGTTCTAAAATTTAAAGATAAATCTCCTGCTTAATGAAAGGACTATGCTTATGATTTTATAAACAGTCATTTAAAAAATGCACACTGTTATAAATATGTGATTCACCTGTGTGTAAATTAAAATTTTCAGTACCAACAGAGACTTCAGTGATCAAATCAAATAACTTCTTTTAATGGTATATTTTTCATTAAGTCAGTGAAACAGGTCAGCAAGAATTTGAGACTAGTGGTAATAAAAGAAAGAATAGCAAATTAAATAGTTTTAAAGAAATTACTGGAACAAAATACATCATTTTTCTGTTAAATATCTTCCGAACATTTTCTGAAAATTCTGGACATTTTCTGAAAATTTTATTTTTTTTCTTCCTTGCTCTAGGTTTTATACAGTCTATATTCTTTCATCTTGGAACCAACCTGATGTGAAGCCTTTTTTTTTCTTTATTTTTTATTTAAAAAGTAATAGCAATCTTTACATTTTCTCTTTTGCAGTTGCATCTCCTTTTTGTGTGATGAACCTGCCTCAGAGGAGACAGGCCAGATGTTTGTGTAAGAATTCATCACCTTAAAGGAATCAGATTCAAGCCAGGGAATAAACCCTCCAACTGAAAGAAATGCTAAAATTGTAACATTTTATGAAAATCTTTTTATTATCAAATAAGTGAAAGGGAGGAGAAGGGCATCATTTTTAGAATAATTATTGATGGTGTCTGACAGCTGTGCCCTGTGCATTCCCTGCACATGATTTTCCATCTAGAGTCTTGAAGCAGAGAGACAGGATGCAGTGCTTCACGCTGACATCAGCGCTGTGGTAGTGTGGGTACCACCATCACGCTGGGTACGGGCATTTTCAGGAGCCTCACTTGGTGCCTGATATAGGAACAAGTCCCCAGGTTCTGACTAAAAAGTAGACTCCAATTAACCTTTTTGTTCCCCTAATGCAGTAGTGACTCAAACCCCTCTAAACTGGGAATAAAACTTATTACTGGACAGTTGTAACCTAAATACTGTACCTGAGATGTAGTATTTTCTCATTTTGTTAGACTTTTTCTTGAGATAGGTGCTTAGTAATCCTGGCAGCTTTTTGGTAGGAATTAAAATAAATGACTACTTGTGATGGTATATGTTTCTTTTAATTGTGAGGATTTAGTAAGTTTCAAGGCTTGAGTTATTAAAACAGGCGGTGCTTAGCTTTCTTATATAGAGCACTATTGATCTGTTGATTCATTTTCAACATACTTTTAACATATGTAGAAATCTACATATTTTTCTAATTAAATAAACAGAGAAGGGAGATGTATATTCATCATAAGGATCAGAGAGTTCTATTTCAATATTTTAAAATTTTAGCCTGTTAGGCTTTTGACAGAGACGTCAGCTTCAAACTGCTAATGGTTTCAAGGTTGAGAAAAGAAACCATAGCTGACAGAAACATTGTTTGGTTACTTGTCAAAAGTGCCTGGAGCTAATCTACTCCTGTGAAGTTGATAGAAAATACTATAATTTTGGTTTTTTCTTTGACATTGTAAAGCCTGATGATGCTCTTTTGGGCTGTTGGAAGAAAAA
Organism: Scolopax minor; assembly: GCA_028566535.1. Lineage (NCBI taxonomy): Eukaryota > Metazoa > Chordata > Aves > Charadriiformes > Scolopacidae > Scolopax > Scolopax minor. The sequence continues at coordinate 52,612,571 of JAOXNG010000021.1, forward strand.
GAAATCTGAAGGAGGCTACTATGCTATGTGGGTAGCTAGAGAAGAAATTGCAAAAGCATGTGGGATTTGGTTGGTTTTTTTGAAAGTTTAACTCAAGTGGCACAAACTGGAATGTGTTGAAACTGTACGCTTACTGTTTGTAAATACAAGGCTGTATTTACAAACTATAACAAGGTTTGGTATTAATAAAAAGTAAGGGAAGAGGAAACAAAACAAAAAGCTAAGAATAGTTGCATATAGTGATAAAATCCCCTATATGGGGTGAATATATGCTCTCCCACTTTATGCTGTCAGAATAATGAATATGCTCACAATACCCTCACTAAGTCAGCTTAAACTGGTGTTTGGGTCCAGGCTGGTTTAGTTGAACAACATGCTTTTTCTTCTATTGGAATTCTAGATGGAAAAATACATAATCAATTTCTTTGTGTATTTTGGCATTTTTTCCCCCAGTTGAATTCCTGGTGTCTCTTGGAGGTCTGACAGCTGTCTGTTAGTTAGCACTGCTTAGCCTGCACTTAAGAAAATTCAAGTGTAACTTCTCCCCGTGGCAGATATCTGAGTACTTTTCTTCAGCTTTGGCCAACGGGCATCATGCCCTTGCCCTCCTCTGTGTGTGAGTGAATTACCCACTTCCACAAACAGCTTCTGTTCTTGGCGCTGCTTTTGTAGATTTACTTGAAAAGATCTAAATGTTGGATTTGGCATGTGAAGCCTTGGGGGGCTTCTAGAAGTTGTAGAGAGTCGTGCACAACCTTATGCAGTGCTTTCGGGTAAAGCACGATCAGCATCTGCACGTTCTGCTTTGCTTCTGTGGCTGTTCCCAGAGCCACAACAAAGCCGTGCCACCAGGTGGGTGCCTGCACACCAGCCCCACGCCACCAGCTTCTTCCCCAGGGAAGAAGTAGGAGGTGTAGGAAGCACCGAAAATCTGACAGTCTCCCAGTGGCAAGGCAAACCTCTAAAGCTCCGTCCTGCCGAGGCTTTAAGAAGATGAGAAGTCCTGAATCCAAATCAAAGAGGGAAACATCTAACATGAACAGCACCTTACTCACAGAAGTATTTCCCTTGCTGAGGAATGTATATAAAGTCTGCCCTTATTAGTTCTACATTCTCTGTGGGTGCCTGATAATCAACCTATTTCCAGTTTTCCCTTCATACATAGTGGATAGGTCATGTCTATCCAGCAGTGCAGCACAGATACCTATGCTACTAACAAATGAATTTTCTGGTGAGAGAAATTAGCCTCTGTAGGGATCTAGCTGACAGTGTTTGTAGTGCTCTTGCACTTTCAAGTGTGTTACTTTGTTCTGTTTAGATATTTTCTGTTTATTTCATTTTTTTGGATATGAGGAGGAAAATGACTCCTATATAAAATTTGAAATTCAGTGCTCCCATGTCTGAGTTAGTCCCAGTTGTGGAAAGCTGGGAGTGAAGTACTTGGTAATACTTGAGCCCAGGTTCAGGCAAGTATTGAGATTTTTTTTTTCCTTCCTTAACCCAGAAACTTCCTTTATGGCACTGGTATTTCATCATTCCACATTTTAGTGCCACATTAATAGATGTAACGTAACATTTTTTTTATATTTCCTGAACTTGAAAAGAAATGTTTTAGAATAATCATGCTTTTAATGCTTAAGAGGTAGACAGTAAAGAGATGAGTCTACAAAATTGAAACGCTACAATGATTTTCACCCATTTAGTCTTATGGATGTGTTGTTTGGCTTGTTCTCTGAATAATAAGGAATCAAAGAAAATACAGAACAAATCTATTTCAAACGAATTCTGTTCATTGCATTTTACTGATATTAGTCATTCAAAGTATGACAGGCATTGAGAGTGGATGAGTACACAATCAGGCTACCATTGTTACTGCAGCAAAGCTATTTTAACACCTTGACTTTCTGATTAACTTCATTTGCATCCTTAATATTATGTGTACTTTAAAGGAAACTGTTACTTTGGTAGTGACGAGACGAGCAGTGCTGGACATGCACAAATATAAGCTAGCTGAAAAGATGCTTGTAGAGTTGTGCATGCCTAATTTATATCTAATCTTTCATGGCAAAGGACTACACTAAAACTGAGCTAAAAGTTCATAGAATCATTTAGTTTGGAAAAAACTTTTAAGAACTCAAGTCCAAACATTAACCTAACACTGCCAAGTCCACCACTAAACTATGTCCGTCAGCTCCTCATCTACGTGTCTTTTAAATAGCATCAGGGATGGAGACTCAACCACTTCCCTGTAGATGAACTACTCTTTGCAACAATAAATATCCAATCCTGACCCATAATGCTTTTTAAAGAAAAGTCCTAAACTCTGCTACAGCTTTTCTTCTGTGAACATTGGTAGAGGTGCCCAGTGTTGTGCTATGATGGTACTAGCCTTTCTTGGAGAAAGGAGACCAATGAAAGATTCCTTGAAAAATGTGTGTCTGGTCTTGAACACTTAGTTTTGTGTTGGCATTCTGCAAAGATCAAATCATTGTGTAGTGGTGCTTGATGTCTGCATGCAGGTAGTGTGGGAACTGAACATGTAGCAGCTTCTCCAACATCAGTGATGTGGGAGCAATCAGCATTTTTCTCTGTCATGTTGTATTTATAATGTTCAGAGATTGCTCAGAGCTCGGATATACTGGACAGACCTGAGCAAAGAGGAGGTGATGTGTACAGGCAGAGAGAAAAGTGCTGAGGAGTCTGAAGTTAGAAGGCAGTCATGCTTGGTTGAAATTACTCGTTTTCAATAGGTCAGCCTCATTTGTGATGATTTTCTGACGATCTTATACTCTTCTATATGAGCATGTACATATTGCCTGCTGACACTGGCTGCTAAGAGATTCTTAGTCCAGTGAGCAGAGTTGCTTAGCTGCAGGTCAGACCTTGTTTTCTCCCATGTCTTCCTACTTATGAATTTCATGGTGGTGGTGCAGCCACACTGTAAGAGGAGGAAGAAGTTATTTATCTTAATGCTGGATCTAAAGTTTGGAGTAAACTTACATGAAGGAATGGCTGGTAGTAAACGCAGCACAGTATTTAAAACAAACGAACAAAACCCTGTGGTATGTAAAAACAAAGGTGGAGAAAATGAAAGAACAAATGCAGAGCAGATGTGAATCATATTGCTTAATGCTATCTTGGAAAATGTTTGATCTTTAAGATGATGTGTGTGGTCTAAGAATATGTGTATATATATATGTAGCAAATAAATATGCTTACTGCATTTTGATTAAACTTCTAGATGAACGTAAAGAGATTTCTAAGAAAGCAATTAAAAGTAAATATTGTTACAGATATATCATAATATTCTTTGGTACACCTAGTGGCAATCACTAAAATCAATTCTAATTTTTGGTTTTAAGGCATTCGCTGTGTTGGTTGTTAGTATTATTGTTTATACCTTCAGCATTTCACTTATTGCTTCTATTTCTCTCCATACCTTTACTAGGTAACTTTGCCATGGCATACAGCTTGTTTCCAAATATTGAGGACTAAAAATAACAATTTGATTGCATGCACCTTTTGCTTCTTAATGAGAAATTGTTTATGGTTTCAAATTTTTAGTTTCTAAAGAAAAAGGAAGCCTGTTTAATAGATGCTGGCTTTACTACATGTAAAAAAATCCAATTCTCTGCCTAAAGAGTTTAAAAAAAATAAAAAAAAAAGCTTTTCCTACTGGAGAAACAAAAGAAGCAAAGCAGAGAAAGGAAATGAACATCAGTAATAAGTTTTGTTATCTGTCTAATGTGTCTGCCTTCTGTGGGAAGGTATTTATGGACCTGACTTAACTTTAATATGCCTTCCTTGATGGAAGTATGCTTTTAAGTAGTAATGTCTTTCACTAATTGATCCCAAATTAATGCCAGTTACATTAAATGACTTCTTTCTCATAAATGGGCAACCACTTTGTAGTCCTCCAAAAAAATCGTGAAGGACAACATTTGCAAAAAGGTTCAATAAGGCTTTTTGTTTTGTTTTGTTTTGTTGGTTTTTTTTTTTTCCCAAATTAACAATTAATCATTCTTATAGAATTATTTTTAATCAAGGACTATGGTTTATGCAAACAGGTATTATATGAAATTGTGATGGGGAAAAATAAGGCAAATATTTCTCTAGTGCCCATGCATATTCTGAAGAACTTTCTCTAGATGATTTGAATTCCAATTTTTTCTACTAAAAAAACCAGTAAGTTAAAATCACATAACAAACTCAGTTGGATAGTAAGAGGGCACAACCCTGTAATTGGATGATTTAACACAATTGCAAAATGCTGACAATTTTCAAGCAGTTTACCCAGTGTTTTTTATTAGTATCTTTACACTGAATGCCCAGCAACATTTTAATCCTACTTTCTTATTGTAGGGTTGACTGAAAGCAGCCGTATATTTTTTGCTTATCTACTTAGTTTAATTTACAGGTCCAGCTGGATTTTCTGCTGTTTTTATGAGACATTGTTAGGTCACCTACTTGAAAATGCAAAGACCTAGCAAGGCCATTGTGTTGGACAAGTTTAGCTTGTGGAGGCAGAAGTGGAACTAATAAAGTGATACAGACTATTGCATGTTGTGACAAGTTTGGATGTTCCTTGTTTGACAAGAGGCTAAAACTCCTATCTGAAGTTCTGTTTGTTATTTGGTTTTGATGTAATTCATGATCAGGTAAAGTCTTCTCCTCCTTAAACACAAACACACATCCACCCCCAAGCCACAAAAAAACCCCACCCCAAACACACAACAACTGTGTTGTGATACCTGCTGTATTGCTGCTGTGCCATAGAATACAGGACACATTACAGTTGAGGCTTGCTTTTTGCTTTGCTTTTTTTTCTTTCTATTTTTTTTTTTTTTGTATGCCATCACCTTCTATGAACATGGCACAGGTGTCAAGTTCTGCTCTTCCATGTTCCTGTAACTTCTGGTGGCAACTTGAACCAGCTGAAGAAGGTGACTAACCAGAGGGAAACAGTTTTGTTACCCTTAAGGTCTTAAGGTATTCCTTTCTCATGTCATTCCCAAATATATCTGGAGAATTGTCTGGAACAGAATATTTACCATCTCAAACACTGCTTCTTTTTTGCAGTGGTGGTTTTACAGTATTTTTTCCCTACTGGGCAGCTGTTGGAAATAGTAGCACTTGAGCCAGAGACAGGAAATTTTGGAAAAGTGACCAAAACCAGAGATCCAGTATACTGGATATGTCATATCACAGTAACCAACTATGTGGTGTAAGACTTAGAAAGACTTTGGCAGTTTAGGTAGTTTTGAAAATGGGAAGCTATAGCAGAAAAGTGGAGAGCAAAAAGGGACAAGGTGGAGGAGAGGTAGACCTTGGAGGTGTAAAATAACCAAGAGAGAAATAACTAGGGAATTAGGGAGAGGAGAGCATATAACGCAAATGATGAGATAGATCATAGTTCAAGTGCAATAAGGAGTTTTACTTTGCCAGGGGAAAACTTTCTGCATTGAACTCTGCCATGCAGTGCGTACAAGAGGAAAGGGATTTTTTGGGATTAGCTGGGATAATACTACAGGATCCACTACTGGAAGAAA
>JAOXNG010000021.1:52642728-52660333 GCA_028566535.1 Scolopax minor
AATGGTGCAGGTTGGAAGGGACCTTAAAGACCCTCTAGTTGCTCAAAGCCCCATCCAGGCTGGCCTTGAACACTTTCAGGGATGAGGCAGCCACAGCTTCCCTGGGAAACTGTTCCAGTGCCTTTTTCACATGTATCAGTGTAAGCATCCTCATTCTCCAAATTTTGTTGTTACTTTCATGTTTAGTGGAATGAAAATCTTCAAAACAAAGGCAGTCAAAAATTATTTATATCCAGACTGCTGTTGATTTGAGAAGAGTAATGCATCTTCTCCTTCCCCTCTTACATTGTTGTATAGATGCTAAAGCAAGCATCTAGATGCTGATGCTGAATAGCTCTTTGTTCTCGTGTTAAGAAGCAATTTGTCTTATCTTGATGGCTTTTTCTGTAAAGAGTAGTAAAACAGAGTCTTTCAGATTTTTGTTGCTTTGGAAAACCAAAACATCTGCTGAAGTAATAGGGGCTGGTGCCTGTCCAGAAGCCAAACACTTCTTTCTTGCCAGTAGGTGCCTTCTGTTCCCAGGCCTGATGTGAGAGACTTTGAAGGGAGGTAAATAATTGCATTGTCCAAAGAAAATCTTTTTTCCAGTTGCTTTTGGCCTGTTTCATGATGTTTAATCCAGCTGTTTATAGGATTGAACTGCTCTCAGCAAGAAAGACATTTGATGCATCTTTTCAACTGTAACTAAAACTTGCACCAATTTTGTCTTAATACTGTATTTAGTTCCATTTGATTCAATAAACCTTTTTCTTCTTTTTAATCCTTGTAATAGTTCAACTCTACAGTTCTAATCAGGTAAAACATTGGACTCCTGTTTTTAGAAGATAAATTCCTTCATGCTTTGCTAATTCAATAATAGTTTTTAAATTGAATTTTTGTCAGCTGCTTAATACTGGAAAACTGTAGTTACTGGACACTTTTTTATTTTAACAGCACTTGACATTCTGTATATTGCTAAAGCTCCTGATCAGAGCATTGCATATTTCTTTTTGGAAAGAAAAACTCTAAAACCACTGAAAAACTGATTTAGATTATTTTAGGGGTGCAATTTGGATATGGGCATTTGGGTAAATTCCTTATTGTTTTTCTCTAAAGATGCATATGAAGGAGTTAATATGAATATTGAAGTGAGTGAACTTTCTTTGCTGGAGAATTCAGAGTTGTGTACAGTTGCCTTGGACAAGCTGCCACATTGGGCAAATCAGCACTAAACATTGAGTTTAGTGGGTTTTGTGCTGCTCAGATGTCCGATAAGCATAAATGTGTGCTTCTTACTCTTACAGGCTTTTAGAGAAGAAATTGCTCCCATCAATTTGAAAGTTAAAACAGTGAATGATTTGTCAAGTCAACTGTCTCCACTTGACCTTTATCCATCATTAAAGATGTCTCGTCAACTGGATGATCTTAATATGCGGTGGAAACTCTTACAGGTATTCTTCTGAATGTGTAGTAGATGGGGGGAAGGGATGTTTTTCTCTCTCTTCTGTTCTCTTAAAAGATGCATTATCACAATTTGTTTATTATTTCTATCTTTGACGTGTTACTTTAGTGGTACCAAAGGGAGTTGTCTTTCCTTCTGTGGCTTGACCGAAAGCTTTTCCTTTTAAGCTGTCTCAGAGGTTTACTCACGTCAGTTTACTCAGGAGACTACATTAACTAGTAGACTAGTGGGAACTATTGCTGCATGCTTTTTTGTGTGCCTTAAAGCAGTATTTTTACTGCATAAGTCATTGTTACTGAAAACTGGTGTATATATTTCTGTTGTTTCCAGCTCCTGTGAAACCTGTTTTATTTTGGGTTTGAACGTTCAGATTCTGCAGGGAATTTAATTTAAAGTGACTTAAGTATTAGTAGACCTATAACAAGATGTAAGTGATAGCACATTTAACATCATACACCAGAAGAGGATATGCTGCGAGAGAATCATATTGCTTAGTTATGATTATTGTACTTAAATAATCTGAGAAAGGCAAATTAATAGGCTTTGATTACAGTTCGCACTCATGCACAATTTCACAGTGAATGGTTTAATGAAGTTTCTTACATCAGTTCAAGTTCATTTTTCAGTTTTTGCACTTTCTCACTTTTCGTTTTTGGTAGGAAATACTGTGAATCAGCTGCTATTTATTTCTTTATCTGGTTTCTAAGGGTAATATTAAGGGTCTGAAAGAATTGGGGGGAAGGATTGAAGATCTGTTGCCTCTAGCTGAGGGTAGTGCAACTGAATTTTCAGAACCTGGGCATCAGATTTTGGGCTAATTGTTTTGAATCAGTCACTCCTGAGAGGCAAAACTATTAATGTGTCATAATCAGTCCATTCCTTTTCATCATGTAATTTGGTAGTGGATTTCCTTTTGTTTTTAAATCTTCTTAAATTTAGTTAACTTAGCAGCCAAACTACTGCTGGGTGTGCTACTGCAGTTTCAATTAATAAACCAGGGGGGAGTCATGTCAGCCAGTGAAGTGGTATCTTCCAAAATGGTTCTGTGCTGGAAAGGCAGCTGTGAGATCAATACCATCAAACTGAGACCTGCTGACTGTGGAAATTTGGACAAAGGAAGGTTTGGGAAGAGGTCAGAAACTTCAGCAGTAGGCTGTAGTCACCATGAAACTACTATTGTTCATTATTGATCTGCAGTGATCATAGAAAAACACTGCAAGATATGAACATGATTTTATCAAGAAAATGAAAGGAAAAAAGTAGCCCTGAATAGCTGGATGTTAAATAAGTGCTATGACACACAGACAATTTAAATTTGTGTTACAAAGTAAAAGCAATGTAAAAACTTTGTGTTATGTGTGTTTATGTGTAGGTGTCTGTAGAGGATCGCCTTAAACAGTTGCAGGAGGCACACCGAGATTTTGGGCCTGCATCGCAGCACTTTCTTTCCAGTAAGTTCTTTGAATTAACAGCTGTATGTGAGAGATGATGGCTCTCTCCAACACTGACTGCTCTTTACTCCAGGTTTTCATATGTGCTCTGTTCCAGAGCTGCATGTCCCTGTCTAGCTAAACAGCTAATATAACTTGAAACAAGAAATACATCTTTTTTTTTTTTTCTTGAGTTATACAACAACCATGTTCTTATTTTAAATCGACAACTATTTTTTCAGTAATCATCATGGTAAACAAGGTGCAGAGCATTTAAAATATTACAGCTGTTACACAAAACAATGATTCCTGGAGACACCTTTTTTTTTTTTTAAAAAATTGGCAGAACAAACATACAACTTTAAAAGTATGGATTTTTTTTTATTTTTCTAAACCCCATTAGAAGTATTGCATAGTGTTGCCACAATGGTTTTGTAGCCCTTTCAATCAAAAACTTGTAACCTTGACCTGGACAGTACAAGTCAATTTGTATGTAATACTTATCTAAAAAGAGAGTGGTATCTTTGGCACAGTCGAAAGATGCCAGATTATCTGTTATTTGGGAGAGTAGTAAATCTAGTCTGTGTAATTAAAACAGACTAGGAAGCAACATCGAGAAGATGCAGTTTCCCAAATGCTGGCTGGTTTGAGAATTTCCTGACTTCAGTCCTGTGTTGCTGTTAAGGCTGTTCACCTCTCCTCACCTGGACCAATGCAAATGTTCAGGTGACTGATCTAGAGACAAGAGAGACAAAAAAAAAAGAAAAGCAGATCAGTGAAAAAGCCCACAAGTAAAACAAGAAAGCCTGCGAGGCAAGGTTGACTGGTTTTGTTTGCCTTGACCTGGATAATTTCCTTGGTTTCATTTACAGCATGCCACAACAAATAAATGCATTCTCAAGACGTGAGTTGTGAACTGGCTTTGTTGCTGGATAAAACATTCATAGTTTTGTGTCCAAAAGGACTATGGACCACGCACTGCTTTATCAGTGTGCCTCAGCTTTGCTTAGGGCATCTGCTCCAGGCTTAAAGTGACATTCAGTTTATGTTACATACAAAAGTCAAGAAGGGAAAATTTCCAGAATGCATTTTGCTAGATACTGCTAAGAGCTGTAGCCAAGTATCAGAGTCCTGGAAAACCAAATAATTGCAGTTATCCACTTGTTGTTAGAAACAATCTTCTTCCCAACACAAAGTAGAGCAAAAATTTCTTAAATAAAAATAAATCGGGTTTTAAAATTTGAACTATAGAGTTACAGAACTTAGTACCTACAACTTTATATAAAGTCTGTTAAATGACAGTCAGGGACAGGGAAAGTAATAAAAAAATCATTAAATCTGGAAAAATGAAGGGATTATCCTGACAGGTTGAAATAGTGCGTATTCCAAATCAAATTTTTCAAACCTTTTTAGCAGCAATAAATGACTTCTAACTGTGAGGAACAAGTAGAGTGGTAGTCTGCATAAAATAACCTCAAACTCCTAAAACTAAGATTATGAAGGTGTGTCTCATGCAAGTCTTTATCTCAAAGTTGCACTTCTGAATTAGAGGTGAGTTTTTTTTTATCTGTGCTCATTTGACAGCAGCTATCTTAAATTTACCTGTTATCCTTCCTCCAAATCCTAACAAGAGATCATAGCTTGCTGTCACACCATTTTCAGCTGACTAGGTCCCAGTTCTCATTTAATCAGTAATTTGTGCTAACAAAACACCCATTTCTATCTGTTCGTCAGATTCAAACAATCAGAGATTAGACCAGGTTGGAAGGGACCTCAAAATATCATCTGGTCCAACCTTTCATGGGAAAGTAAACCCAGATGAGATTAACTAGCACCCTGATTGCAGCCCCCTTAATCCAGTGATTTCACCTCTGCAGTGGCTAGTAACGTTTCTCTACTAAAAAGAGACATTGCAGCGTTTAACACTGCTGTTGGAGTTTTTGGAACACCAGTTACATGTATTCACCCAACCCATCGCTAGGAAAGTGCTTCAAAATATTTTTGCAGACTAGCAAACAATATGACATTGTCCCTTCCTAAAATGTCCTGCAGGAGGAGGCTGGGTGTATTAAGTAGTATTAAGTCGGCCACTGATCCCTCTCTTTGCTGAGTATTTTCCCTTCCCATCAGTGTTAGGCAGAATTTGATGGCTCTGTTTTTCAGTGCTTTTGTAATGGGAAGTAAGTTCATTGCAAGTTAGTTACTGATCAGTAAATTTTACACATCCCTGATACTGATAAAGATGAAGAACCCTTATAATCTGTTATTCTGTGAAAAAAAAAAATTGGTTAACTTGATTCCTGTAGTTTCCCAAATATTCTTCCCAGTTAATCTGTCTTTCCGCATGTGAATGTGACTTAAATTAGAAGCCATGAAATTTTGTTTGGTCCAGGAAGAGGTCATTGCCATTAAACTGCACAGAGAGCACCAGGCTGGGAGCAAGGCAAGACCTGGTCCCATCTGCAGCAGCACCAGCCTCTGGGGCTTACATGGCTTCTAAGTCTTTGCTGCAGCCCAAGAGGTCTTAGGTGAAGAGGAGAGAGTTACTTTCAAATTAATTTTTTTTCTGAAGAGGGATGAGCTCTAAAGTGGGCCATGCTTGCAGAAAATTAAATTAATTGAGAGCTTAATTACTTCAGATCCAGTGTGGATCAAAGCTGAGTCTCATTTTTTACCAGGTGTTAGCACCTAGGAGTAGGCACTCTGTCTTGGATGTGGTGTGCAGTATGAAATCATCCCACTGTGATCAGTTATTCCTACTTATTCTTTCAATCTCTGCTTCTACAGTGAATCTAATAAAGTGAGTATCTTCTGTGATAAAACCATAATTAACCAGGCACCAGTCTGCTAATTTCTGGTAGGACATATAGGTGTATCTGTGGTTCTTCAGTAAATAGCTGCTTCTGAGTTATGCACCAGCACAACCTCTTGGCCTGAACACTTTTCCACTTTTATCTCCTGGGATCATTAGATAAGCAGAGTTGCAGTGTCATGTAAGATTTCATGCCTTTTGCAACTCGGTGTGCAGGCAGCTTCCTGATGTTATGGATGGTATCTCTTGATGTATCAGACTTGCACAAAATCTGCAAAGATTATCGCTGTTCAGCAAGGACTGCAAAGGCAGTTTTTTGTTGGTCATATGGTGTTAATATTAATTTGAGTTGCAAATAGGAGATAAGGCTTGTAACTAATAAAAATAAGGTTGATACATCTCCTTTTTGTTCTGCTGCAGAGCACTAATTATAGTAGTGGGAGCATTTCTTTTCAAAGGTTAAACTGATAATAATTCTATGGAGGTAGGAAAACCAGTGTCTCCATTTTCCCTGGATGGATAGCTTGCTTACTCAGAATTTATTGTCCTTCTTTGAAATAGAATCACCACATTTGTTTTATTTTCAGCTTGGCATCAAATAGATGCTTAGAATCATATTGATAGATTGCTGTCATTTTCTCCAGCTGATTTTATAATTACTGAAACTTGTCTGGAAAATTTTAATTGTTCCCATTTAATTTATTCTACCTGTTTTATTTGCAAAATAAACAAAATAGATAGTTGTTTTGTTTTTTGTTGTTGGTGGTTTTTTTTACTTTAAAGGTGCTTTCTGATACTTACCTTCTCTTTATTTTCTCAGCCTCAGTACAGTTTCCCTGGCAGAGATCTGTTTCACATAACAAGGTGCCCTACTATATCAAGTAAGTTTGCCTTGATTCTTTTCTCCTTAAGCATAGCAGAGGGTCTTATCACCATCACCTGTCAGAAAACATAGGTACAAAGTAGTAACTAGGAATGTTATCAAGAGTTTCTCTACATTGTGTTATGTTCTGTATACTATATATTTTCATTTTTATTGCTTTGCATACTATATAATGACAAACCCTGATTAAAAACTCCACTCTGACAGGAAACAATAGAGACTCTCCAGTGTAATACAGTATCAGAATTCAAACTAGATTTGTTCCTATGTGTGGGGCTCATCCAGAGTATAAACTGTAGAGTAACGGGAAAAAAGATGAATAGCTTATCAATTCAAAAATAAAAAGTTTCTAACCTATAGCAGTACAGTGGTGACTAATATCTATAGAGACCATTCATCATTTTGTGCAAAATTCCTTTGAAAATAGGCACATGTTGATTGTCCTTCTCTCATCTTCTCAGAAGTTTTTATACTCCTTGATATTAATGTAAATATTGATAAAAATTATACAAATACCTGGGTTACCAAGAAGAATGGTTGAGATATTTCTTTTGAAAATAATAAGAAATGCTTAGTGTGGAGGTATGGAGATTTTGATGTGTCTTACTCAGAGCAATCCTTAACTTGTGTTTTCTCATTCCATCAACGTTTCTTTATGTTCTATAAAGGTGAAAGATTGCAGCTTTGAGAGAAGAATAGCTTTTCACCAGAGGTAATTGAAATTTTAAGAAGTTACAGTGTATAGTAAGGCAGACCCAGGGTAGTTCATTTTCAGCTGAAGGAAATCTGTGTTAAAATGTTATCAGTTTGAGGTTGGAAAAATAAGTAGGTTTCTTAAGTCTGTAGGGTGATTATGAGTTGGACCTACAGATAATTCATTCTAAAAGAAAAAAAATCACTGTGAACTTTTTACTATTGCATATTGCTCTGTCATAAATCTAAGATCCACATTTTGTGTTTCAAAGAATTTATGAGTGCTTGAGAGCTTTGAAAAGCTGGTAATGGTAAATCTGTGTTGATATAACCTGTTGTCATCATTCTTGAGTTGATGATTGTTTTTAAACTGTGATATGAAGATTAATTTTTTCAAAGGGTCTGGGTATGTAACTAGAAGAAGGAAAAACCTTCCCCAAGGATTCTTGAATTCTCTATAAAAGCATTTGCACATCTGCTGAAAAATTTTGCAGGAGGTAAGAGGAGATTGTGACAGGCTGGAGGAGAGGTTCCTCCCTCAGCCCTGAGTGGAAGAGGGGAAGGCAGAGGCTGGATGTGGAGCACACTGAATGCCTGGACTCAGGCAGCAGTGCAATTAAAATGATCACACCTGCATCCATAATTCAAAGAAAATGCTGAAGTATCAAACTACTTCTACTACTATCTACTTCTACTACAGAGAGCAAGAGGAAAACTACCCTAAAGTAAAAAGACTAAACCAGTCTTTTTTTTCTTGTGGGTATGTCCTTAGTGGGTGTTGAAAGATGGCAACCTGGTGCTTTACCTGGTCAGAGCTGACAGCTGAAGTTGGGAGTGTTCACCAGGTGTGAGTTGGCCTGTCGAGGGGTCTTGGGAGCTCCTGGGTATGTTTGGAGTTGGAGGACAGAGATAGGATGGATAGTCCTACCACCACAACAGATGGAATAGACAAAGATTAAAGCTTCTCGTTTGTGCTGAGCAATTCCAATAATTTTATCTTTAGTATTTCATATGCGTATCCTTTATTTCATACTTCATAATACATTTTTTTGACTTTCTGGTGTGCACCTGGGGCAATACTGCAAGCACACAATTTAGCGCCAAAGTATCCACTGATAGTGTGGGCTTTCTCTCATAGTAGTGTGTGGGCTGCCCCAGAGCTGGATTGGGGAATGAAGCCAGTTGGGGATGAGAAACAAACCCCAGCATCTTTATGGTCTTTAATGGTCTTGCACCAGAAGTTTGATAAAGGGGCAGAAGTATAGAGCAAGTTCTCTGAGGGATGAGGTGTTTACAGAAGTAGAGACCACTGGTTTATTTTGAGGATGTCAACAGAATTAACTACTGTATCTCAAAGAAGACTTTTCCAGTAATTTTTTCCTACTTTCAACATGATACATGCTACTGAAGCAATGTCTTGATTCTCATGTCTTGAAAGAGAAGAATGATGTTACATGTAATCAGTAGGATTTACTTATTTTAAAAAGCTTGATAAGGAATGCTGCGTTTCAGTAGCTCCACATTCTGACAAGCAGACTGACCTTGACTTTCCTTAATTTCTTATTGTTTACTGATCTAAGCTTCAGTGTTGGAAGCAGTAGGTAGATAAAACAGAGAAAATAAAGCAAAAAAGAGCTGATTCTGAACTTCATTTAGTTTGCTATGATTAGACTGGAGACTAATCTTAGCTTTAAATATTCTTTTAAATCTTTGTCTGTTCCCTAATTTTGGATATAGTTTAAAGAAGGGAGAAAAATTATGCTGACACAAAAACTTATTTTATTGGAGTGATTAAATGAGCTTTTGTAATAGAACTCAAGAGAATAGTCAACAGGATTTAATGGTGGTTGTTTATATATAAAAAAAATCTGGGAGAAAGGCAAACATTAAGTTAATTTTCTTGCTTTTTTGTTTAATTGTACTAACCTTTTTGAACAATGTGCTTTTGTAAAATACAAGATGAGTAAAAGGAACCGTTATGATGAGTCTTCCTTACTCTATCCATCAAGAGCAATTAAATTTATTGTTTTGTACAACAAGACTTCCATGGTCAGAGGGAAAGTTTAAGGTACCAGTTGTTCATTTTATGGGATAAGGAAGAAAAAGAGCAGAAGAAGGAGAATAAAAGTATGATTCAATGACTGGTGGTTGAAAAATGAGAATTTTTAAAAAATAATTTAGAAAGGGAAATAAATGTTAATTGAAATGAGACTACTTTAATTCTGAGTAGGAACATACACTCTTGTTAGGCAACCATAAATTCATACCTTTACTTCATTTTGGTTACTTTCTGTGAGTGCCCTTGAATGAAAAATGTAAAATGACATAGCTGTAGATTATGATGTAGTTGTACCTCTGTTAAGATGAGAGTTTAAAAAAAAATAAAATATTGCACTCTTCACAGTTTTATTGCACAACAGAGCTTAAAAAAAAAATAGGGACCTGCAGCTGAGAAGGCAGGAGGGAGCTCTTTAGGTGGCAATGAATCTGTAACGAGAATGTCAAAATGATGCAAGATGTCTGTATTTTCAGATGAGCAGCATCTATTCTGTTTGCTTCCTGATTCCAGAGGTAACTTGCGCTTAGATTCACAGAGAGGAGTGTCTCAGAGAAAGAGGTCCTTCGTGTGCCAGCACACTATGGTGGCTTCTGAGTGCTATTTGTTCTCCCTGCCCTCTTTACTAACAATTGCCATGTCTGCTCTTTCTGGGGTTGTGAAGGAAGCACAGGAAAGATTAAAAAGCCAGTACATAAACTCCTCTGCCCCATAAGTTCAGAGACAGTCTGTATTTGGAACATTTCAGAAAGGATTGGCTATTTTGCTTGGTTGGAAGAAGGATTTATAATTCATTGAGCCCAGGTTTATCAAGGTGTATGTTCCCTGGGCTGTAGCAGATATTTGGTTGAACTGAACTTTGCACACATGATTTAGCCTGTCTCTTTTCTCCTCTTGAATTGTCTTAATATGTAAACCAAATGTGCCAAATGGCTTTGCCCCTATGTAGTTTTATTTAGTTCTTGTTGCTTCCTGTTTAATTTTTTTCTTAATGGCAATTGATCGAAGTTTTTGTGTTTCTGTAGTCTGATTCTTCTCTGACATGGTAGAATTCAGTCAATGAAAACCCAAATCTATAAAATCTCAATGCGGTTAAAAAAACCCCATAAGTTTAGTCTTTCATATTTCATTAAAAAGAATGGAATTAGTATAGGGGGATAAAGCACAGCAGGCACATTATTTACTGTTGCACTTTTGGTAATCAAAATGTGAAGTTTGCACAAAAGATTTCACTGAATTTCAATGAATTGTTTTTAGAGTTGGAAGAGACCATAGAGATCATCTAGTACAACTCCCATGATGAAGCAGGGTTGCCTAGAGCATGTTAGAGCATGTTACTCAGGACTGCATCCAGGTGGGTCTTGAAAGTCTCCAAAGAAGGGGACTCCATGACCTCCCTGGGCAGCCTGTTCCAGGGCTCTTTTACCCTCCCAGTGAAGAAGTTTTTCCTGATATTTGAGTGGAACCTCTATATTCCAACTTGTGCCTGTTGCCCCTCGTCCCACTTGTGCCCAGTGTTGCCTCTCACTGGCAACCACTGAAAAGAGTCCAGCTCCATCACCCTTCAACCCACCCTTTAGATACTTATAGGTATTGATAAGGTCTCCCCTCAGCCTTCTCTTTTCCAGGCTAAAGAGTCCCAGCTCTCTCAGCCTTTCTTCATAAGGGAGATGCTCCAATCCTTGAATCATCTTGGTTGCCCTTTGCTGGACTCTCTCCAGTAGCTCCTTGTCCCTCCTGAACTGGGGAGCCCAGAACTGGATGCCGTATTCCAGTTGTGGCCTCAACAGTGCTGAGTAGAGGGAGAGAATGACTTCCCTCAGTCTACTAGCCACGCTCTGCCCTATGCAGCCCAGGATTCCGTTGGCTTTCCTGGCCACAAGAGCACACTGCTTGCTCATTGTCATTTTGCTGTCTATCAGGACTCCCAGATCTTTCTCTTCGGAACTTGTCTCCAGCACCTCCACCCCTAACCTCTATTGGTGCCTCAATCCCAACAGGATAGTGTTTAATGTCAAAAAATGTGTTAAGTGCTGGTTTCTTTTTGTTTTGAAGTAAATTGGTACATAGTTCTCAGGCAGCTCATGC
Source organism: Scolopax minor (assembly GCA_028566535.1). NCBI lineage: Eukaryota > Metazoa > Chordata > Aves > Charadriiformes > Scolopacidae > Scolopax > Scolopax minor. The sequence continues at coordinate 52,654,132 of JAOXNG010000021.1, forward strand.
AGTATAGAACCTATTTAACAGATGGACTGTTGAAATAGAATCATCTTGAAATAGATTAAGTCATGGTTATTTCAGATAAGAAGAGATTTAATATATGATCACTGCTGTCCGCAACCCAGAAGTTTGAATGAAGATCAAAGCTCAGGAAACTAAAAGCATATATATGAAAAGAAAGATGAAATGCAATGTGCCATGTTAAATATTTGAGAACTCTTATGCCAAATGATTATTGATGAAATAATAAGATCAGAGCCAGAATTCATCAGACAAAATCAGTTTTGAGTAGTCATGGGAAAATATCTTGCTGTCACAAGGTTAAACTACAGCTATGATTAATATGGCCGTGCTCTACAGGCTTAAACACTGATGAGACAAGAAGCTGAGCAAAGGTATGCCAAAAATGTACAAAACCCTTTGTATTTAGTTGAGAAAACATATTGAAAACTAGCTGAGCAGCAAGAATAGGAATATCATTAGATCTTACAAGGAATGGCATAGGTCAGAGAACAGGTTGTCAGCACAAGAGCTTAAGATAAACGGTTGGCGAGAAATGGGAAAATCAACCAGAGGAAGGAGAAGAACAAGCTAAGGAGGAGTAAATGGGAATATAGCAAAAAACCAATGAGACGAAACATGGCATGGCTCCCTGAACTGTGGAAGCTGATCATATATGATCAATGTATGTTTCTTGAGACTACCTAATCATTTTAAGTACATAGATTATCAGGGTTTTTTTTACTATTTACTATACTTCATCAATCAAGTCTAAGAAGGTTAGTTTTTTGGTGGTTGTTGGTTGGTTGGTTGGTTTTGGTGATCTAGACCACACTGACGAAGCAATTAAATTTTAAAATTTTATTTTGGATCAGAAAAATGTTCACTTATGTCAGAATATGCTATGTATACTCTAGAATATGAAGCATATGAAGAACATGAAATTGTGTGGATCCTGTCTCTGTAGATCCTCTGATTGTCTCTGTAGTCAAGCCAAGCCTCAGAGGACTAGATTATGTGTGGTTTGAAGGGAGTTCTGTTTCTACTGTAGTTTTCCTGATTCCCTGGAAGGAATTTAGATTTATTGGGCTTACTACTGGAAATTTTTCAAGAAATTGTTATCAGATTGCCTATGCCCCATTCTTCAGATAATACATCCAATTTAAGTGAGGGATTACATCACCCAGTTAATAGCTCAGCAGCTCTCTGTTTTAATTCTTTTAGAACTCTTCAGGGGTATCTGGTTTTGTCTTGAGCAACTCTTTCCCACTCCTTTTCTTTTCACTGTATTATGGTATTATGGTTCCTCCCCATGTACCAAGGAGTTACGATTTTATTGTCCTCTCTCCCGGGTAGAATTCCCATTGCATCCAAGTTTCCCACATCAGCTTACTTACTTTTAGCCTGTGCCTGCATACACTTAGCATAATACACATGGGCAAAAAAGCTTGTAGGTAAGGTGTTTTCCACCCGTGACTTTCATGTAGCAGGGATATTTCGCTGGCTGACCAACTTGGGATGTATGCCTACAATGGAGGTATCAGCCCTTGACTTGATTGTATTGGTTGCTCCAATAATAATTCCTTGGTTTTTCTCTTCTTTTTCTTTCCATGTTTGTTTTCTTCTAGGTCATTTGCCAGCTAGGTGAATGTGGTTCACTAGGAAGATGGAAACATTGAAAGTGTATAAATAGAAAGAACAGAAAATCTTTGTGTGAGTGTGGAAAAGCACTAGAAGACTGTAACAGCTGAGGTCTGACATCCTTGAGTCAGCTGAAGGTATAGAAAGTCAAGCCAGGGAGGCAAGCTCAGGTTCAGGGTGCATTTGAGCAGAAATTAAATGATTTTTTTATGGCTGCTTTAGTGAAGCTTCCATTAAAGTCTTGGCAACAGCCCAAAGTAAGTCTGCGTTGAAGAGATATAACTGCAATTGGTACAAATAATCCTTATGCAACAACTGAGTCAGTGCTTGAAGGAGGAGTGCGCATTTTTCACTTGTGTGGACAAGAAGGGAAAAAATCTCTCATCTTTTGCACACCCAGGAAAAACTTTCGGGATGTTACTGCCTTCTTGCTTGTATTGGATTTTACTTGCAGTGCTGCGCCAGAAGCCTCTGTACAGTAAAACCACTCATAATCAGTTTAGGACTGCTTCCCTGAAAATATAACCTCTGAACATGCAAGGGTTTTTTTGCCAGGAGACAATCAATGTATGGTCAGTTGAAATCTCTCTGACACATGGTTTGTGTTTTTTCCAATGTGCTTTAGACGAGCCTTTTCTTGCATTGTGAGGACTGTGCAACAGAGATAAGCCCAGGCCCACTCTCCTGAATAAACCTGAAAAGGCATTTTTTTCAACAAGAAAAAAGGGATGTTTCTACACTGTAATCCAGACTGCATCTCAGTCTGGAATCTTGAACCTATCTCTATTTTGCATGCACTGACCCCCTGCAGTAGCTGAAGAGATTTATGTTTCTTCAGGACAAATAAGGGTCGATGGTTTGTTTGCCTGTGTTTTCTTTTGAGAGCCCCTGATCATAACGGGCTGTTGCAGTTTGCTCACAGCAAAGCTTCACTTGCATGTGTGACCTTGTCGACTCCAATCAGGATGTCGCTGCCATTTGTCAATGCCTCTGATGCTTTGCTGCTGAACGTTGTGTTTTGAACTGGCTATTGAACTTCTCCTGCTGCTGCCAAGAGATCTGTGCTCACAAAACCGGTGACATAGACAGATGTCTGTCACCTGTGCACTAGGGAAACATTGAGCCTAGCAGGCCATGAGTGATCAGAGTGCTTAAATGAGCTGTGACAACCATGCAGTGTAATGGCTGTGGCTCTGTCCTCTGGCTGACAGGGTTGAGGAGCTCTGCAGTGTGGAATGGATTTTTTCTGCTTGCACAAGCAAAACCCTGCAAGTGACAAGCACTCTTTGTCCTGTGTTGGGATTCAAGACTCTTGAGTTTTGTTTCTGTCTCTCTGCTCTTCCATTATTACATTAACATAAGCAATATCATTAACATGGTTAACATTTCATGTGTGCACAGGACATTAACCTGCCAAGACCCACAAGTAAGCTGTTAAAGCAACTGCTAATTGTTCTTCATTTTAAAAATCTGAAGAACTACTAGTGAAATTAATCATGGTGTAGCCTTTTAGATTTTATACAATTCAATATTAATTAGATTTAATAAGCAAGGGGATGTATTGAGGCATGCAGAACACAGTATGCAGAATCTTTAAGCCCCCTCTGAAAGTCAGTGTTGCATTCGAATTAGTGAGGTGTTTTCTGTGAATTGAATCTTGCAGTATCATTGCAGTATCTCTGGCAACATCTGGAGTGGACACATCACAAAGCCTTTGTTATTCATATTCAGAGACTGGCAGGAAGACCTTAAAGGGGAATCTGGATGGTGGGATGGTGCACCCAGCTGTGTAGCGGAACAACTGGAATGCTGAACCTAAGACCTTGGAAGCACTTGCAGTGTCTATAGGATAGCTTGTGACTGTGGATGTGTCACCTGCAAATTAGCTGGAGAGGACTAAGAACAGTTGCAAAGATATGTTATCTTCACTGCTGATCAGAGTTTGTAGAGCCCTGGGGAGATGGGAACTTCTCAGAAATTTTTGTAATTCTTCTGAGTGTGAAAGGAAGTTCCCTTGGGTATCAGCTTAACAACTTCTGTAGATATTTCATCAGTTTGAGAAATAACCAAGAATAGTATAAACAAAGATAGCAAAGGGGTGAAAAATAAGGTTCTTTTCAGTGAATAAATTCTTTTTACTATTTTGGATTCTACAGCTATTGTTATTTCAGCTATCACCGCAGTATCTAAATAACTTCCAGCAATATGTTAACATCTGTGAATAGTCTGTTAGGAGTAGCTTTTTCATTCTTTCATATTCTTTTCATCCTGAGAACTGAGTGTGTATTCCTATAAGGAAACAATGGAAATGAAGTTTGTGTAAAAAGTGTACCTAATTTCTTTTTGGTTTGCTTTTGTATGATTATATATACATACATTTATAGATATAGAACATTATATATCTCTCTATGCTATAAATACACTATATAGAGTATATTAATATATATTTAATATCTGCCTTTTTGTAGGCAATGATGAAGAGATTCCTCAGTCTTTGAGAAGGAGTTGCCATTTAAGGTAGTGATCAAATGCAATAGAACATTTAATATGTGGAACAAAACCAGCTCAGTAGCAAATGTCTAATCATTTGCATGACCAGTATCCCATCTGAGGCTGTAGGCTGGATATTTGTTGAAGGAAAGCAGAAAAACTGTTCTTTGCTTCCGAGATGTGAACAATTCAAGACTCTTGAAGAGCATGGAACAATTAGAGCTTGCATTAATCTTGTACCTAAGCCAGTGAAAAAGAGGTGCTCTTTAAGTATGGCAGCTTGTTAATTGTTTAGCACAGCTTCCAAGAGAGGGAAACACTAGCCAGTACCCATGCTTTGACATTCCTTAAAGATGGGTGTTCTCATGAAATAATTTTTTTGTTACGGATAATTCAATATTTTCTTCACAAAAATCTGCAAGTATGTTATGTACATGGATACATAACTTCCTTCATGGATGTCTGTTTAGGACATGAATGTTAAAAAATGGCTCATTCTGCGGGTGTTCAGTATGTCTATGCTTGTGTGTCTGTTCACAACAGAGGAAAAATTGGAAAAAACTAAATCTGCAAGGGTGGGAAAATGGCCACCCTTTTGGATGTGGAATGGACAGGGGAATGTGTCAACTACTTGCCTTGTGGTGGGTAGAATCTCTAAGATCCTGCAGTTCGGTAGAAGACCTACCCATCTTCTGTATCTGTGTGTAGTCTTTGGTGTGCACAACATCATTCAGCAAAACAGAATGACTGCCTAGTGGAACTGGAGTCCAAATCCAGCTGAGTCCAATTCTTCTGCTACAAAGTCCAGTTGTAGAAGGCTACCAGACATGGATCAGAATGGCACAAAACAAACTCTGCTTTCATTTCTCCTTTCCTAAAATCTTCTTTCAAAGAAATCAGACTCTTACTTAAGATATGAAACAACAACTCCCTTCTTTACTAATGCCTTCTGCCAGCAAAAACATACTTTAAGTACAGGCGTGTGGGTGAATTTGCACAGCTAGCACTTTGAAAACATGTTGGGCAGTTTCCCAATGTTTCATCTCTTCTATACTTCAAAGCTAAGAAATGAGGATTTCTGTATGATCTGATCCTCAGTAGTCTGATAGGCTCAGCTACCAAGGTCAGAGTTTTGTCACTGTCTCAAATAAGTCACCCACTGTTGTAGAATTGCCCAGTTTCAGACCTTCCTGGTTTATTAGTCTATCTAGACCTTGTTGTAGAATAAAGCCTGAAAATGTGAAGCAAACAGGAAATGGAAGGATAAGTTAGAAATTTTTTATTTTTTTTTAATTAAAAATACTTTTAAGCAAAAAAATATAACATTATTGAAGGGCCCGATCCACTGACTTTGCATACTTCAAGAGTGTCAAACTGAATGTAGGCTCAGATGCATGGCTTGAAAACTATTTGCAAAAAATTTTAACTGTAATACAGAGATGGCTGAGCGGGTTCTTTAGTTCCATGTAGCCTCCAGTGCCAGGTTTATATCACGAAAACAGAAGGCAGCTAGGCTGGAGTGGAGTTCTTGGAATAAAGTTGGGTTTGGTGCTGTGGAAGCAGGAAAGGCAACAGAGGCTGTATAAATCATGTTTCCATGGCTGAGAAAGTTACCCTTTGGGTCTGAGATATTTGCATGTGTTTTGTGGTTGGGTTTTTTCTAGACATATGAAGGATTTGACACATACTTGAAAGAGAAGAAAGAATGGTAATCTCTCTGACAGAACACATGGAATCATCTTGTCAGAAAGTCTGTAATCCCTGTGTTGCTTAATTTCTCATTTTGATAATGCATATTCTTGCTGCTTTGATTTGCATTTCACTATATATTTCTGTCCCTGTATATATAGCTTCCTCAGGGTAAGTTGGAAGCTGCTTCTGTCAATAGTCTACAAGCTGTGTGTTTTATTTGTGAAGAGGCTAAAGGTAATAATAAGCACAGAATCACAGAATCACCTAGGTTGGGAGGGACCTTTTAAGATCATCTAGTCCAACCAATGAGAGAAAAAAAAAAGTACCAAACTAAACAAACAAAACAAAAAACAACAACAAAAAAAACCCCACACAACAACCCACA
>JAOXNG010000021.1:52666482-52678170 GCA_028566535.1 Scolopax minor
AGTTCGTGTATCGAAGCCTTGACCACCTCGTTCAGAATTTGAAACATGAACATAATGTGATGTTATTGTCTGAAACCAAAAAAAGTTTTAGTTCAGGAAAAATGTATTCAGATGTCAAAATGTACTTCAGTGTTCTGAATTGGGGAGGATTTATTGTGGTATTTCAGAGTCGGTCATGGTCTAACAGAAGATGGTTTAATTGCATGTTGTATAAATCTCTCTTGTTTTAACATAGTCACATTCAGGGCTTCTCCCTCCTTTCAGTCTTCTACTATGAAATAATCACAATGAGGAAAAAGAGGATTTATACCTATGGTTTTGAAAGGAAATACATATTTTGTCTATGAACTTCCACAAGAAACACCTCACATAGTCATGATGGTGCCAGATATATAAATAACACCCACATCAGAGAAGGATAAACCTAGAGACAGAGCGAAGGTGACTCTGGAGACCAGACTCAAAGCTGGAAAGGTCACAATGGTATACAGAATGAAAAGTGGGGATCATATCCCCTATGCAGAGACCCAATGAATGCACTTTCTGATACTGTATCTCAAAAGGAAATGTAAAGAAGCACCCTCAGCACTTACTTTGGTTGGAGCCTGCCTCACCTTTGTGGAACCTGTCCTATCTCTGTAGCTCTTTGCAGCAGGATCTTCTGTCCCATTTTATTTCATCACTTAGGATAAAAGGGATCATTCTTAGTCAATTAGGGTAAAGGTGGAAATCTATGATAAATTATTGTGCACTCACTGAGGTGCAGCCATTGATAGCCACTGAGGATACAGGCTGCTAAATTTAAGGGCAAAGTGCCATTTAAAGTCATTATTTACAACTAAGTACACCTATATGTGGAAAAAAAAATTGTGTACACGTTAACAATTTTTAAATACAAAAGTAAAATAAGTGGTATTCACTGTTGTTAGATTGCTAAACTAGTGTAATTTCATTTTCATTATTAACTTTCAGAAGGAATGCTATTATCTTTTTAACACAACTTCTCTAGTTAATTTTCTTACAAATCTAATTCAAATGTAAATACTTTGTGAGACGAGAATGCACAATCATTCCAATAGTGTTCATAAATACAGGTAAGATGTGGCTTGTAGAAGGAAATTGAAAATTTCAGTAGACCTGACATAATGCATATTTCGACCTCTGTGGCTGCATACCTGAAACTTTGGTGTCTAGAAACAGGAGTGCTAAGCAGGGAGTTAAGTGATGCTGCCTGTTGAATTGCTGTTAAGTGAGCTCTAGTGTGAAACTCACCCCCTGTTGATTGGGTGGGTGAAGTGTGATCAGGCTTTTCATTAAATACATTACAGGTAAAGTTTGAGATTGTTCTATGTGTTTTGATACATGTATTCTGATATGCAAGATGACTAAAATAAAACCTTATTGTTTTTTATTTTTAAAGTGTTTTTACAAATATTTTTATTATTTAAATTTACAAATTATTTTGTTATTGTGCTACAGCAGGAGGAAGTTTTCCATTTTTATCTTATTACTGTACATCTTAGTTTCAGAATCAGAGTTCAACTGATATAGTCACTCACAATAATAAGTAAATACTGTGAATATGGGAGGGCTATTGTCTAACTTTGTGATTAAAAAACCAAGGACCTGAGTGGCACAGATCGTGTATTTTATTTTAAGAGCTGAGGGATTTCTTGCTGCTTAAACACAGAAAATCAGAGTGTCTTTTTGGTTTTGTCCTTTGCATTCTACGTATATGTGTGTTGCCTGAAACTTTGATTATCTCATTCCTTTGTAGTCATGAGACACAGACAACCTGTTGGGATCATCCTAAAATGACTGAACTCTTCCAGTCCTTAGGTGAGTGCATTTCTTAAAATAAACCATTATGTGATCATTCCATGAGTAAAAGCCTGCATTTGTTCTGCTGACTATATCTGAGTTGCCATGTAACAGAGCGATGAGACACAATTTGCAAGAAACCTATTGCTTCGATTCATGTCATGTTTATTGCCTTTCAGTAATTTTGATTCTGAACAATATGCTCTGACTCTATGCTTTAATGTAGTAACTTTTTTCTTTTAAATCTGCAAGGGGATGTCCAATGATGCAGGCTGTCTGCATGTTTAAAGCAGGATGCTAGTCTGCAGGGAACTAATTTTTTGTAATAAATCAGAGCAGCTATGCTATCAGTAAAGGCAAAACCATATTATGGTGTAACTGGTTCAACATGCCCTGCTAATGTCTATGTTTACAGTGACATCTCCCTTTCTAAGGAGAGAAAGGGTAAAATACTGTTAATTGAGGAGAAATGATACTATACCCATCAGTGTCTGAAATAGAGCTTATGGCTATCTGACTGTTCCTTTCAAAGCATTATTTACAAAATCATGGCATATAAATTATGGCTTTAAAAGCCATTATTTCTGTTACAGTGCTGCCCTCTGTTTCTTGTATGTTGTCTGATGTTCTAAATTATTTGAGAAACATATTGCATTTGATTACTTGCCTAGAAATTATTTAACACTGTGTAATATGTGTGTAAAACCCTATTATATGTATATATATTATATGTGCCAAGATAGTGTCTCTGAAGGCCCTGAATTGTCAGAGTCAGGAGTCTTTCTGTGCAGGTGGGTTGGACTGACATCCCAACTTCTTGGTTGTGTTTGTTCTGTTAAAGCCTATTAACTCATTGCAGAGAAGAGAAGGGATATCAGACTTTTTCCAAAGTATGAAAATTTATACATGAAGGAAACTTATGGACTCCCTTTTTAGGGCTGCTCACGTTTCTGTTTCTGTTATTTCAGCTGACTTGAACAACGTACGCTTCTCAGCCTACCGTACAGCCATCAAAATCCGAAGACTGCAGAAAGCACTGTGTTGTGAGTTTGGCCTTTGAGACAAATTGTTTATCAGCAGTACTTGGGAAAGGGAGGGTCAGCTTCAAGCTAATTACATTAATGTTTATTAAGGGAACAGAAACAACCTCGACAGATTGTAAATCAACAAAATGGCAGGAAGATTTCCCAGTAGTAGGTGTCATTATTGCAAAGAAATAAAATCAATTAATGAAAAAAATTGGTGCAGCAGGTAAGTTGAAATGGTATTCCCACTTAGAATACTTGGAGAAATGACAAGAAAATAAATATTCAACTTCTTGACTATTGCATACTGTTTCTGATACAAACTACTGTGAAATGATGTGAGCTACAATCTTGACCTTTGACATAAACTCAGATATCGTATGATATTTTTAGACTTCTGTTACGTTTTTTTGTAAGTGCTTTCTGCTGCTAGATAACTTTGAAAATATTTCTCCCTCACAGAGAGATTGTCTTGCTGTGTGAATTGCATTTAAAGAGGCGTTCATGCTGCCCAAAGTGTGAGGGGAAAGGGATGTGAGGGTGGTAGTTGTTATTGTAAATTTTAATCACAAAAAGCTAATCTGACAAAACAAATTATTATTATTATCAATATTAGTATTTGTATATATAATAGAAGTATGAGAAGCGGTCTTAATGTTAGACAGAAAATAAATATGCATATCATATGGATATTGGTAGTTCTGCCCAGACCTGTGTTGACATTTATCCTTGTTAAGCAATCTAATAATTCAGTCACAGGCCACTCTGAAGAGTGATTTCACATAGATTTCATCAGCAGGAAAGGATAGGTGTCTACTGAGTAGGATGAAGCATCTAAACTACTTAATTTCCAAGGTTCATGTCTGTATCTCCAGTTTAGTCTTCTATATTTGCTAGATTTTTAAGAAAGCATTTGACATTATATCATAATTATGGTTTAATTTGATGGCAAGTGGCATGACTACCATCTTAAAAGTCAAGCAGCTTCAGAACCAACGTATCAGGAGGTCTTATCCTGGCCTCCAGACTCAGGACTTCTCTGGTTCTTCTCACCAGTGTCCTGTGCAAAAAAATTCAAGAGTACCCTTTGGAGTCATCGTGTCACTGATATTTCTGTATTGTTCCTGAGAATCAGGATAATAAAAAGAATATAAGGTGTTTTCTTGGGAGAGCTGAACTAGCTTATAATTTCTCAATGTTTATTTTTTATAAATGGTATTAAACAAATAGTTTGATGTAACACAGAAATGGTTTATGTCATGGAGAGGGAAGATAACTGAAAGGACGGGAAGCTTAGAAGGAAGTGAGATTTTGTGAGAAGGCAGAGAAGAGAGGCTGTATAGAAGAAAACCATCCTAAATTTGCAAGCAAGGAAGGAGTTGCACAAAGAGGTGTCCCTTCCTGCCTTCCAGGTGATTAGTTTTCTTTCTGGCTGAGAAGACAGCAGCCCAATCTTGGCAGTAACTTCTTGTCTGGACTTCAGATATGTATTATACCAAATGCAGCTGTGCCTGAGATATTAGTTAGCTACTCCAGAAAGCTAGAGTGCATGTATGCAACAGCACGGGCTCTTGGAAGTACCTCTCCCCACTTCTTCATATGCTGAATTTCAAATCAAGTTCAAGATCTTGGGTTCAAGGTCTTACGTTTGGAGAAACAGCAGAACCTGTCCTTTGAAAGATTGTTTGACAGTATTGGAAGAAATACTGTATTTTTTTGGTACAGCCTAGAGCTTCTCTGTGCAAGAGATACGGTCTCACCCAAGGCTGTAATTTCATCTCCCAGCAAGACTAAAGAGAATTATGAGCTTTCTGCTTATCAGTGTGCAGGTTATAAACTATGCAGCAACGTGTATCTGAAAACCAATAACAGAGCGAGAAACCAGAAAGCAAAGTAAAATTTTCCTTGTGCATGCTGCTCCCCAGGGAGGAGTGAAAAAACAGACTGCACATGATGGATGCTCATCACGCTGCCTGTTTCTGACAGGCATACAATTGTCTAGCAACCTGTATAGAACAGACTTCACTTTCATTACTTCTAATAAGCTTTGAGGAGGATCATACTTCCTGCTCTTGCTTTTACTGCAAAATATAGGTGATTTCTGTAATAACTGCATTGGTTAGCTCTCATCATTCACAGATTTCAAAAGTATCCTCCAATCAAAGTGAATATTGCCTCCAGTTTCAGGGGAGGGTGGTGGAAACAGGACACAGGGAACTAGTAAGAAGTAAGAAGAATATTCCAGTTTAAAGAGTGAGGATCAAATCTTCCTTGTTATTAATGAAACCATTTGCCTGCTCCATCTCTTTCTCATGGGAGGAGACAACAACAACAAAAAATATTTGATAAAGGATTGGTGTAATTTGTGAGAACACAACATTGTGGATTTTTAAGAAATTAATTACAGATCATGCACAAAGGTAAATGCTACAAGAATTTTCTGTCTATGAACTCATTATGATCTGGCATAATTTTTAAGACCACCTTCAAAGATAGAATCAATGCCATTCCTTTTGTCCTTGTTTGCTACAGATTATTTCTTGCCAGGGAGCAGATCAAATACCATTTGACTGTGATAGTACTTGGCCTGTTTCTGTCCTGTGAACGGCAGCTGAGATGATAGCCAAAGCACAGCATGTGCTAACACCTCCTTTCCGGAAGGGGAGAGTGGTTAAGCCCTATCAAGAATTCTTTTCTTGACTTTCTGAATTCTTTTTGGTGGTTTTGTTTTAAGGTAGGGAGTCATCTTCTGTGCCCCTGCCATTCATTCTCTGGTCTGAGTTGCTTTAGTCTTCCATTGGGTTTCCTGTAATTTTAACTGTGGATGGTTTTTAAAGGTATTTGGGTACAGAATGCTTCAGGAAGACTTATGTGCTAAGGCAAAGAAAATGTCAAATCACTAAAAAATGAAATCACTGTAAAACGCGACAAATTGCTGTCACAGTCACAGTGTATGTATAACTGCAAAGGCCTTTTTTGGTGAGAACTCAAAGGGCAGAGCTGAAGTGGGATGCACGGTTACTCTCTCACACAGTGAGGACTCGTAGCACAATATTAGTGTTATACAAGCAGGTTCAGGGGTATGTAATTTGAAAACCGTACTTTGGAAAACTTGCTTATGTCAAATCTTCTAAGTCTTTATTCCGTACGTGTCCAAAAAATATGGTTCTGCAAAAGTTTTTTCACTCCAGCTCCCCTCATCCCTCTTTAGAGCAAGTAGAGTCATGTTTCATCTTGTTCTGTTTTTTGGAAGGGAGGTTCCTGCAGAGATTAGTATGTGTGCATTTATTTTGCAGGAAGCTGAGGAAGGTTGCAGGTTGGAAAGAACTAGTTCTTGATTAGCCTCTGTGTCTCAGATTATGGGAGGAAGATGCACTGAGTGCATTTTTGCACCGTGGCAGAAGAAGAATGGGGCCTGAGGGAAGATCCTGTGTGGCAGTTGTACTGGGCAGCCACACAGCACCAGGCCCTGACTATAATATTTTATTCTTGTGCAGCACGCTTTAGCTCATTTTCAATGAATGATATATGCCCCAGATACTGAGGCATAGTACTGGAAGTGGAAAAGGGAACAAAGCAAACATGGTCAGAATTTCTGTCACTGAGCTCCTCCAGGGGATTTAAAATTTAAGAACGCTAATAGGAATATCAGCCGCACAAGGCTAAGGAACAAACATGAAGACACACCAGACTCAAAACAAGAGCCATATAGGCTTTCCTCAGCCATCCAGTCTTTTGCAGGAGCTGCTATAATTCACAGGAGTTTTCTAATACAAAAGCTCCATAGCAATACCTGCCTATTTGCTGTGGGGTTAAAGCAGCCTCAAACTTGTGATGAGCAGCTGCATGTCATTACTTGCTGCTGAGTCAGTCTCTCACATCTGCTCGAATCATGCTGAATGACATGGTTTCCATTTGTAGTTTTCCTTTGGGAAGGCCTCCTCTCTGAAGAAAGGAAAAGAATGAACCCTTGTGTCCATTTGCTGGTTAGCAGCAGGATTGGTCATTTGGCACATTTGGCCAGATGCAGAATGGTTCTGCAATAATGCACTAAAAGCTGTGTAAAGTAGTCTTCATGCCAGCAATGGCATGTCAGTCTCAGGTTACCTTTTCCCCATCTGCTTGAACATATTTTATTTTAAAACTTTCAGTAATGGATATGTAATGACAAAACAATCCTTCTTTACATCAGCCCAATCCAGGGTTGCTGCTAGTGGGTACACCTTACCGTGGCAGGATAACTGCCTGTATCCAATGTTCATTCAGCCAGCTGAGTACTGAAGTAACCAGGGATGGAAGTAATTTCCTCTGGCTGTTCTCCATGAATGGTGTCATCCAAAAGTGTAAGTTTTGCTTAATTTGCATTGGTACATGATGAGAGGCTCATTTTAGTATGAAAATACTGAAAGTACCTCTCCCAATTCCCTCTAGAAATGTGAATGTGAGATCTTAATGCCAGCAGATCAAGATGTGAACTTCACAGGCTTACCCCAGCGTCTGTTGAATTACTCTTTTCAGTGCAAGGATGGTTATGCTAAGCCAAGCCCAAAGGCTTCAACTTTCTGATGTTCCAAAGCGTTCCAAGTTTTCACTGGCTTTTAAAAAGGGCAGGTTTTGGGTGCTGTTAGCCTGTTTCAGGAAGCTGTTTACCTGCTTTTAGCCAATCATTAAGTACATTTAAAAAGCATGCTGAAAAAAATTATTACACTGATTTTAATAATTTTGAGGGTTTTTTTCCCTTTGTAGATCATGAAGGAAAAGCACAAAAAGTGGCCCTCTCTCTTGCGTGCAATGTTTATGTTGTTGGGTAGCACATTATAGTTTTGCACCTGGCTTCACCTCCCTCCCTTCACCCCTCAAAAAATAGTCTGTGTTGAATTGTGGCATAGGATTTTTTTTTTGTTTTGTTTTTAAATATGCCTGTGAGCCTTTTCCAACGAAATACATATTTTCCAGCTGTAGATTATGCTGCTGTGGTGTACTGCCAAATACTTTGGCTACCTCAGGTCAAATAATGGTGAGGTGTTTTGCTACAATGAGCAGTCTGGCTGTTTGGTAAATACACGGCTGGCTTTGGTTTGCAAGCCCAATAGAAAAGAAGTCAAAGAAAATGAAAGGCAAACAAACATAAACCCCCTAAAAGTCTGATGCTTTAAGGTTAGAACACAATGTACAAGGTCAGTGAAAGAGAGAAAAAGTAAGGGCTGTGAGGTACTGTTTCTCATTTTACAATGTTGGGAGGGGTAGATTGAGGAAATGGGATTGGGAATATAACCTCCTTTTGGCCTATAATTTTATCTTTTTGTAGATGCTCATTGGGTTCTTGACAGAATTGTTTGTAGTGGTTAGTGTTGTCTTGCTCCTGCTTTTTTCTGCTGTGCTTATTACCCAGCCCAAGCCAGACCTACCTGATTTGCACACGCTGCCCTCTGGGATCCTTATTTAACATTATCGGCGCAGAGCAATTTGCAGCACGTCTGAGGTTGTCATGTTTCATTTCCTTTGAGAGATGACATGTATAGTGTAAATGTGTTACTGGCTCTCCAGAAACAGCTCAGTATGAGCTCAGAATATACTTTATCTTATATACACTGTAGCAAGCATACTGATATATTGCAAATATTTTTCTTGCTAATGTCCTTGCTTCTGTCAAAAAGTGTCGTTTAGGATTATACCACCTTTTGACTTAGGTTAGTCTTCCTTCTTTTACACCAAAATAAGTTTCCTCTTTTTCCACTTTGTTTTTCAAAAGGAATTAGAAGAGCTTATTGATAACTTTTCATTTTCACCAAGCAAAACCCAGATTTTCACAATCACAGTCCCCTTTCTGTGGTTTTGGGGACAAACCCCTTGTCACATCGAGTATTTCTATAGCATTGCCAGCTGCTTATAGAAAGCATGCTGTAATAAAGAGGATCAATATATTTTTCATGAAAGCATAATATTTTCATGTTCTGGAAAGCTACAATAAATAATTTCCCTGTGTCCTACTGCACTTAAGAGAACGTTGTTACCTAAGAATTTGTTTTGCTTTACATTTAATCAAGAGTGATAGTTATTTAACGGGTTTCTGCTTTATGGTAAATGCAAAGAATCCTCTAAACCTCGTGGCCTCTCAGAGTGTGTATGTCTGAAGTTAGGATCCTCTAATTATGCAGACTACTTCAGCAGCTTTTTAAACATTCTTCTGAGTTGTGCAGTGTTGATTCATTATGTTGTGCTTGTTGATTCTGGTTTTTTTAGTATACAGTTTATATATATAGTATATAGTAACATAGTACCTAAAATGCTGACAACTTCTCATAGAGAGGTTTTACACTATAATGTTGCTAAATGAAAGCTACTTCTTGGCAAGTTGTCTTCAGTGTTTGCTACAATATGCACATGAACAACTGTTCTGAATATGCTCAGGAATCTGTATTCATGCCTTTTTTCTTTTTCTTAATCTTTTTTTTTTATTATTATTATTTGTTGTTAGTGGACCTGTTGGACCTGAACACAACAACTGAAGTTTTTAAACAGCACAAGTTGAATCAAAATGACCAGCTGGTTGGTGTCCAGGATGTGATCAGCTGTCTCACTACCATCTACAGTGGACTTGAAGAGAAACACAAAGACATGGTCAATGTTCCCCTCTGTGTAGACATGTGTCTGAACTGGCTACTCAATGTATATGATAGGTAAGTAACAAGTTGTTATTCACTGTGTGTACCCCAGGAATTTAATGTAGCATAACAAAGTATAAACCATGGAGACAGAATTGGTAATTTTTTTCACTTACCAAAAATGCTAGACTTATTGGACTGTTGTACATTTTTTCTGAGTTACTTTCTTGATGAAATGTTAATGAGAGAAAAATGATAAAGCTTAAGAAGCTCTTTAATATCTAATATCTTTAGATAATTTTGACTCAGCAATGAAAGTGCAGTTGCTTGAAATGACATGTTTCTTATGCTGTCCTGCTCAGATCCACTGAACTACTGAAGAAATATTGAAAGGGTTTCAGTGAGTGTATATGTGAGCAGAGAATTGAATATGCTGCTTTAGCTCTGTTCCTAGTGTAAATGTTTCAAATTGCCCAAATTGTTTGCACCAGATACTATTTCTGCCACAGGTGAGGACGGTTTTGCTTATACTTAGTTACTTGCATGCCATAATCCTGGCTGAGCTCCCTGTCCTGAATCTTCTCTTGAGTGGTGGCTGTTTTGATGTCAGCCCTAAAGCCCCTATGATCCTAGAGGCTGAGCCGTGTCCTGGTCCTGACTCAACTTCCAGCTCCTGCAGCTCCTACCTCATGTCCCTACTGAGTGCTGGTGATATGTGGCCCACCTGCCCTCCTGGCAGCAAAACTGCATTTCCCTTGTGGATCGTGAGTTTGCCTCAAGAATATTTCAGGCTGCTTCCAGTAAGAACTTGGGGGTTTATTTAAATGCCTGTCCGCTATTCCCAGAGAGAGCACTGATTCTTAGAGGACATGCAAAAGTCCACACCAGCAGCCCCTTGTGGGTTTGGTCAGTCCTTTTCAAGCCCCCAGACACTTCTGTCTTCTGTTGAATGTTGAACTCTGACCTCTCTGCCCTGCCCCACACTATGTCAGCCATCAAGACCTACAATCATTGTGCTTATGTAGTTGTGCTTTTAAGTTGTGAGTTTTTTGCTAATTTTTCTTAGTTGAGTTTACTGTTCTCATCTCAATTCTGTCGTAAGATCTGGGAAGAGACTTGGTTTCCATCAGCTCCTCCATTCCTTATAATGTATCTCCTTACATAGCTTGAACAGAGGTGTTTTGGGACTCTTCAGGAGCTGACTAAGACACAGCAGTGAAATACATGGGGTGGTCTTTTCGGTGTTTCTAATAGAATATATGCTCTAGTTCAGAGTTATACACAGAATTAAAAATGAGAATTTTTAAGCTGCATGAGGTTGGTTACCATAATTCTATCCTTTTGCCTCAGTTGAAGATGGAAAGAGCAAAATATTTCTTGAATGATAGAAATTCTTATACCTGGCTTTGTAAATGAGAGCTTCATGATGTATGCATTGTCTTCACTATGTTCACTCACTTAATTAGTGACAAATTCTAACAGTTCATAGCTTTTTGCTTATTTTCCCCCAGAGGATTACACGCCAGTAGTCCTATACTTTATGGATATTTTATTTTTTGTTATTTTTACTTTAAATATTGTGGTAGGAGAGAGAGAGAAGGAGGGGAAAAAAAGTACAACCATTTATCATTTATGTGTCAGCTACCTATTATGCTTTGGTATTCAAAGATTGTTGTTTAATATTGTGATATTTCTGTTAGTTGGAGTTCTCATCATTACTGCTGGAAAATTATAAAGCCCATCAAATAATGATGGGGCTTCTTCCTGCAATTATTTTTATTTTGCAGAGCTCTGTGTTGTTGGTGAATAAACACATCACTTGCAAATAGAGCAGTAGATCAAGTGGGTTGCTTGACTTAAATGTTATTGGTAATTTAGAATAAGAAACTTAATAATGTCAGAGAATTTTTTGTAGTTACTGATTGGGTTTTTTCAGATTGATCACAAATCCATTATATTTTCTTTGATTTACCTTTGCTTTTTAACTCCAGTTAGAAGTCAGTTGTTTAATCTGTTCATATTTAAAATGCATGTAGTGAGCAACAAACATTTCTTTCAATAACGTTTCCTGTTGCTCCCATTTCCCCTTGATTATTTTGTTGAAAGCTTTAGTGTAGATAATTCTTCAAGCTGATGAGATTTTAATCTTCAGTCAAACTTTGAAAAATGGTTGTCTGAGATAAAATTACCTTTTACAGTATATTTCCTTGCTCCCTTTTCAAATCTACTATAGGGCG
>JAOXNG010000021.1:52678270-52694243 GCA_028566535.1 Scolopax minor
GGGGGGGAGGGGAGAAGCTGAAAGAACAGGCACCAATTTTGACCGGTTTTTTTTTTTTTTTAATTGGCCTTTAGGAAAGAACTAATTTGTGTGTTGGCATTTCCATTGTTTATTGCAGTGGTGTTGTACGTACACAATGTTTCAAATTGTTGAACTGCCTACAAAAAACATCTGCTAGTTGCATGCTATTAGCCTGAGATTTAATTACTGATTCACAGATTGATGGCAAACTGGGTAGTTCTTCAGACTTACCTACAGATGTCTTTGGCCCTTAAAAAGAACCAATTTATTTTCAGATGTAGTAAGCAAGTCTGTTGTGTTCCGGTATTTTCTGACACGTCAGGAATGATTCATTCTTCAAGCTGGGTAGAGGAGAGAAACATTAAATTTACTCGGTGACTTTCACTTCTTCAAGGACTCAAAGGTTGTTCCAGACAGCAACATTTGCCCTGTAAACACCTTCCAAAGTTAAATTTCCTTGGTTTTGTTAGCCCAGATATAATTTATTTTTTTTTCCAAATGAAATTATGAATAAATGCATTGCATTTTACAATGAGAACTGTGAAGGAAATGGTTTGCTCTATGGAATCCTTTGGCCAGGCCTATGTTTAAATCATCCGAAAGCAATAGGTAGTGGTTATTGTTCTGGACTATTTGCTGTCAAATCTGCTAAAATCTCCAGAAGTAATTTATATGAAATGGACTGATAGCTTGCAGTACTAATGGAATAACTCAACACCCCTTGAAATGAGTTGGTTTAGATATTTTGAAGTCTGTCATACATAATATAAACTACATGTACTAATTGTGGACAGTGACTCATTATTTGAATCAGAATTACCCAAAGTCCATAAAGAAATATTTACATGCACTGTTTTTAAAGTTTTGCAACATTTATCTGATTTCTTATATTTCTGCTTTTAAATTTTCTTGGGTTTTCTTGATGTTAGGATACTTTAGATAATGCATTCTTTTAAATTTAATTTCTTTAGTGCATTATTCTAGGAAGGCTATCTATGCCACTGCATATATGTTAACCTTTTCCATATGATCAAAGCTATCATTCATTGTCATTTTCTATGACCCAGGCTTCCCCTGAAGAATCACAACTTTGTTATTTATTGTTGCAGTTATACACCTGGCAAATTCTAACACCGGGTTACACACTGTGTACGTACAACACCCAGGCCTTACCAGCATGTTGAGTTCAGCAAAGTCTGAACATCTGAGAAATGAGAAGGGTGAGAGACCTCTTCAGTCAGCCTTAACTTTATGCCTGGCTTTTGACAGTAGCTGATGCACTCCAGTTGAGTTCCCTGTGTTGATGATAGCTCTTCTGACTCATAGAGTGCTCTGTCAGAGCAGCTTGGCAGGCTGTGATAGTAGTAAGATATGCTCTAAGAAGGACCTGGCCCACTGTAGGGCAGGAAAATGGGCTCATTTGACTCACTCTGTGGCTGATCAAGGGGAGACATCTGTGGGGACCTTCAGAGATCTGCCAGGCTACCTTCTGCTGCTGGTTATGTAGGTAACTGACAGCTACTGTCCTTGGTAGTCCTTAATTGTAGTTTCAAAACTGACTAGGCTTGAGAGCTCTTTGACATAAGTCAGAAGTAAAGGGGGCTCATATTCTTCTCCAGTTTTCCTTGCTAACTCTGTTGCCCCCCTTCTTTGGAGGACATAAGTTTCCTTATGACTTTGTATTGTCTATCTTGTTTTCTCTTGATTTGCCAGTTATCCTTATTGTGTAGTCCTGTCTGAAATCTCTTGTACCTAATCTTGCCAGTGGTTTTATGACTCTCTAAGCTGGGAAAACCTACACTACAAAGTAGGTTTGGTGAGGGGGTTTTTGTTTGGGTTTGGTGTGGATTTTTTTACTTATATATAATTCCAGTGCTTATATTTAGTTGTTTTGAAGGAAGAGGCTAGGGGAAAATATGTTGCCCTCGAGAAAAATGTAATACTGCAGTCTTTGTAATTCTTTTTTATAATTTATCGAGGAAATGCTTTTTGTGTGAAGGAAGTTTTTCACAGCCCTTATAACAATCTGCTGAAATCGGAAAACTTTGAAGCCTCCACATACATGCCCATATCTTTTAGCTGCAAAATTTTTCTGAATTCCTGCTTTTAATAAACCAATACTGAAGTCAGTCCCGAGTTAAATCAAACCTAAATTAATGTTCTGCTTTGTTTTTCCATTGAATACAAAGTTAAATGTTCAAATTAATTAATGTTCTGTTTTGTTTTTCCATTGAATACAAAGTTAAAAAACAGACAATCCTGCACAGGAAAAAACGTTGAGAGCACTTTGTCAAGGTTGCAAAATGAGGCATTTACTTGTTAAAGTATGCCAGAATGATGTAGTGTCTGTGATTGAAAGAGGTAATTTGAAGCTAAGCTTGAATGTATGAAATAGGTGGTAGTTCTACAATATTGTGGAAAATTGGGTTCTGCTTTTCAAACTAGGCAGTAAAAGTAATGGGTGTTTTTGATTAATTTGGCAATAATTTCTCTGTATCTCTGTTCCAGCTTGTGGAATAGAGAAGATAATACTGTCTAGTCTTGCTAGATTAGGTGATGGTTCTGAAGACAAGTGCATTAATGTTTTTAAGGTGCTTAGCTAATTTACTGAGAGCCCAGGAGTAAATTAATAATTTTTGTATTCAGCACAACTACTTGTGAAGTAAATCAGACAGCAGACCATAAGCTGAATGGACAGGACAGAAAGAGATATCTAATAACCACTTGAGAATTAATTAAAGGATATATCACTTCTGGGGACCAAAGTAATATTTGAGGTGGTATTAATTTTAGTATTGTCTTACTGGCTGGTGAAGGACCCGGCTAACCTTAAAAGCAGGGATTTGTTTATGGTATATACAATTTAACTACTCTTCTCATGATATGTTTGCCATGTCTCATCTAAAGACAAATTGCATGGTGCTTTTTGTTCTTTGAAATAAGGTATCATCAGATCCTTTAAGAATATGTTTCTGCATTGATCTTTTGAACTTCAAAATAATCCTTTCCCATGTACTGTAGTTTTATTGCTTGTGGTTTTATTGCTTTTGGTTTTATCTTTTTGAAAAGTGATTGTCTTGCAGGTTTAAAATCACTTGCTTTAGTACCCGCTTATCTTTTATCAAGTTGCTTAAGTTCGGATGTGTGGGGTTTTGGGTTTGGAGATAATTTTTTTTACATGTTGGACAAGATGGGTCTGAAGTCACATTGCTTGAAAAGAACAACAGCTCCACATCATTTAACTACTGCATGTGGTTGGCTGTTTATGTCCTGATTTACATTTATATCAGAACATTTTAAACTTTCCTTTAAATAAAAGTTAAAAATGAAGTGAAAAGAAATGATGAATTACTGTGACATGAAAACTTGGTTTTATTTTGCAGTTCTTGTGTTTCACACTGGGTAATAGGCTTTCCTGCTGCCTGCTCATATATTTTTTTCTGTGTGTATCACATTATTAAATCATATTGAGAGCTTTACAGAACTAAATGTCTGCCCTTTTAGAGTAATACGAACTGTTTTGACATGTAAACCACTTAAAAAGTGAGTTAAGCTTTTGTAAGGGAAGTATTCTTAATGTGATTTGTCATGTTAATTTGTTTTGAGATTTGAAGTAGAACTCACCAATGCCTTTGCATTTTGAATTGACTTGAGTTGGAATAAAATGAAATTAAAATGTATTAAATTGTCTTATCTTTATAATTTCAGTGGCCGAACTGGAAAAATTCGAGTGCAGTCCCTGAAAATTGGCTTGATGTCTCTTTCTAAGGGCCTTCTGGAAGAGAAGTACAGATGTAAGGAAGAATGTTTTTTATAAAATGCTTACATCATATAATTAAGTCATGTACAATAACAATACACAATGTGGCAAAATTTGTAGTAAAATATTTCTCATGCCTGTAATCAAGGCAGTTTTCTTCTAAGTAAAATGGAATTGCTGTTTTTCATTATCATCAATGACAATAGAGGAAGCAGGATGTATATCCTGAACAGAAAGTATTGATGTCGATTATGCATTACTGTAATAGACAGTATTGGGCTCCCCAAAAGCAGAAGGAGAATGTAACTGTGCAGAAGCTAGAGAAGTATTCTATATGGCTGGTCCTGTTCTCGTTCTCATTTTTAAGTGTGTGTTTGTATGGTTTGTTTAGGGAAGATATCAAGTAATTTGATGTTAATTGAAACAGATTGATATGTCTGATAAAGCAAGGAAATACATAAAAATCCAGCAATTGTATTTTGTGGTCCATGAGAAAACTCAAAATAGTTTTCCAGTATCTGTGCTTCCTGCCAGAATTGTACAAAGAAAGTTTATATTATGTTGATTGAAGTAATCTCACAGGCTTGAGAAATACTAAGTAGTATAATATATTTCATAGAAATAATTGCAGGATCAGAAGATAATTCAGTAACTTTGTGGTAAAAAACCCCCTGACAAATACAGCACAAGAGAGTAAGCTCTATATAAGAGCATCCGAGGTGATGGATGGTTATTTATTATGCACATCATCTGAAAATTATTACTCTTTGTAATAGTTCCTTGACACATTTCGGAAGCATGTGTAAAATGTATAGAGACTGTATTTGCCATGTATCCCAGGAGCTCTGCAACAGTTTCTACTTTCCTTAGAAGCATTTGTAGTAATCTTGGTTATTAAGATTGAACAGAAGTATCTGTATGTTATGCACTGGGGCATATTTTGGCATCTGAACTTGAGCCCATAAATAAAACTTGGTGTTTTTTAGTTTCCTTATGTCATTTGACACATCCTCAACTAAAAGAGCTTGGCAGACATACCTTTGTTCAGTAATGACAATGCAGGAAGTAGTCTGCCATTTGGTGTGAAATAAAAAGCCTTCATGAAGTGTGGGAGTTAGTTAGGCTATGGATAACAGAATGATAGCCCTCTCAAATTAACAGGGTGGGTTTTTTTAACCTGAACATTGCAGTGAGAAGTCTTAAAAAAATTAGTGAAGAAAAATTCTCAGTAGACTTTTGTACTAGATGATCATAACTTCAACCTGAAATACATCTGAGGCTGAAATAATTTCTCATCTTTTCAAAGCAGAGAACTAATAGTCAGAAAACACAACCTTTTTGTTGTTGTTACTCCTGGCCAGGCTTTGGTGTCTTTGTCAGATGTATTATCCTTATGAACCATAAAATTGTCACAAAACAAAACTCTTCAGTCTGAAAGAAATTTTGCAGAAGGAAGGAAGGAAGGAAGGAAATACGTGTCAAGTACTGGTTGTTGGCCTGTGGTGGTTATGCAGTCAGTGTTTTGGGGTCCCCTGGCATCAGCTATGTCACAGCTGTGCCCCCTCCCCAGTTTCTTGTGCACACCCAGGGTGATATGAGGAGCAGAAAAGGCCTTGACCGCCTCTTGGCAACTAAAACCACCAGTGTGCTATGAAGTTTTTCTCATCCCAAATCCAAAACATTGCACTACAGCAGCTGCTAGCAAAAAAAGTAAAAAATGTCAACTCTATCCCAACTGGAACCACTACAGTAAGTAACTTCGAAGGAAGAGCAGTACCCCCAAACATGGGTGCTTAGTACAAATTACCTGCCTTCTGATTTTTCCCTTTCTCACACCAGCTCCTGACATTCCCTTCTCCTTTTTATTATATTTCTTCTAAGCATTTCTGTGGCTCCCAGGGCCATGGAGGCTGTCAGTCCCAGGCTCCTCTGAGTGTGACAGTTGTATGGTCACAGTTTGAGCCCTTAGCAGAGCACAGACCATGCCTTAAATATAGTTTTAGAGGCATACTCTTCTTGGAGTAGCTGGTTGTAAAATTGGTAAGTTTCTTAAAAACTTTTGGATTAACCCTTCAATCATTTGTAAAATGCATACCCAGACTATCTGCTCAAGTGCTTACTACCTCATCCTTCCAGATACCGGCTTTTCAAGGATCAACTGGAAGAAATGTAATTTCTGGGCTGCTGAGACTCTGGGTCTATGAGATAGAATGGTAAACTGACAGTTTACCAGTACAATTGACCTTCATCTTTCTCTTACCTTTTGGAAGAAATCAAGCCTTTGTTCTTTTTGCTTTCTTTAATGTGAAGCCTTTTTATATTTTTTTATTTTGTTTTTGACAGACACTTTTCATCACATTCATTTCCAATAAAATTGGAATTTTGTTAACTGTACATTCATCTACAGTATAGGTATAATATTTTTACTTGACACATTTTTAAGTATGTTTTACCAGACAAATTTCTGTGATTTTAATTAAGCTTCTTTTTAAGATGCTAGACTTCAGGGTTGACACGAGAATGAATCTTTAATTAAAAAAGTCCCAATTACTTTAGAAGAAACATTGAAGCCTCAATTAAAGAATGCCTATTCTTGAAAATGTTTAAAAGGCATACTTAAATTCAAGCACACACCTGGGTGCTCCCATGAATAAAAATGGACCTGCCAATGTAATTGAGTTGCTGAAACCTGGTGACATCTCTGTTTGTAGAGCAAATAGTCCAGGACATCTTTTTGTTGGTGAGGCCAGTGACCTGATCTGCTGTATCTAAGTTATGCTCTCCATCCTCCCCAAAACAAGGTGGGGCATGTAGAAGCTACCTATTGGAAATGATCCTGGAGCCTACCTTACTCTCACAGTGTTGCTGTCTATTCTGGGAGCAAGAGTTAGTCGACCTTGATCCAAAAGCATGACAGGGACACTTTTAGCAGTTTAATCCCTTGCACTTGCTGGCACTTAGACATCGATCGGTTATGGCACAGCTGTCAGTGTTAAGTTTTATTTGTTTTTTAAGTAGAGTGTTTTAGAGGAGTTTGAGTTCTTCAAAGGTATTTGCTGATTGGATCAACCCAAGCTGATCACTCTCCCCATTGCCTCTCCTGCCACATCACTTTTCCTCTATTTACTAGCTCCCCAATCAACTGAAGGTTTAGGGGTTACAAAATTACTTCATTGTCCTCCCTGCTACAGCAGTTAATGAATTGTTCTTTTAGTGCCTGTTTTCACTGCTAATTGATGCAAACAGGCAGATTTTTTTCTTTTTTATCTTATCAGACTTTTTAAACTGACTCTTAGAAACTGGAAAACTCTTCCAACTGCAGCTGAAGAAGCTGGCCAGGATCAGCCTGCAGCCGTGCAGTACTAGTTCTGTCACCGCTGTTTTCCGTGGAGTTTTTTTTCTTACCACTAAGCACTGAGGCTGCTGTAGCATTTGTTTGACTGGGAAAGAAAGGGATGAGAAAAATACCAGAAACTCTAAACATTAATTCAGTCAGCTGTATTTCTATTTTGTGAAAACCCTTTATTCTGCCTCAACCCCCTTTGACAAGAAAAAAAAGTATGGCCAGACTTTCAGAAGCACACTGACAAAGCTTGACAGTTGCTTCAAATGCAGAGCAAAACAATTTACAGAGTGAAATAAAAGAGTTTTTCTTGAATGTTTCTGAACAAAGCTTGTCTGTTTCTCAATCAGAAGTGGCCAGACTGAATTTTCAAATTTCATTTATTTCTAATCTATTAATGGTTGTCCTGGTGGAAACATAAAAAGTAGGGGAATAGTATAAATGGATTTTTTAATCTTTTTTCTTTTTTTAAAGATTACTTGGAGCTTTAATCCAAGTCAGACACTGAGTGCAAAAGGAGAATGTAAAATCCAACTGAAGTGAACACAAAGAATTCACTTCTATTTCTTCTGTATTTTATACCAATCACAGAATTTAAATATAAATAAATATAAAAAAATATTTTAGATGAATTCAGTGTTTAAGATATTTTCAGTTAAGATATTTTCAGATAATCTTCTGACTAAATAGTAATGTACACAGCTACAAATTTCATAAATGAAGGAATGTTGGCAGAAATGTGTTAAAAATTTTAGCTGAAAGTTTTAACAATTAAAAATATCCAATCAAAGAAATGTCTTAAGAAAACACTTAAGAACTATTGTTTATCCTGCAGACAGGCCTATTAGTTTAGCGCTTTCCTGTGGCTCTTCAGTAGGTACAAGCACTGTCTTTTTTCCCAGTAAGTGTCTGTAGCTGGAAAAATTTTCTTGATCCCTTTCAGACTCAATTTTCTCTATTGTTACAGTCATCCCAAAATGTTCACTTACACTGTGGGACTTGACACCTACCTTAGGAAAAGGGAATTGTTAAAGGGAAAGGATGTGGAAGGAGACGTGGTTATCTGTGAAGCAAATGTGATTAATGTTAAGCTTGAGCTGTCTTGCTGGCTGCTGCTCTTGCTTTAAGCTATTTCATATGGTCAGCTGTGACTTGTGCTGATTTCTACTCTCAGTTCAGAGCAAATGTGCTTCTCTCCCCGACCAACTGAAGGAGACAATAGCCAGATTTCTGAAAATCGCTGAAATATTACTCCCTTCTTCCCTAGTGATAACATAGAAAACTTAGTAAATATTTGGGGGACAACATAGGAATAATGAATTAGAACACAAAGCTGTTCTAATTATGTGATGTCACTTTTGTCACACAGCTGCTCCTAAGTAAAGCAGGAGCTGCAATGTACAGTTTTATCAAAAGATGCCCTAAGAAGCTGTATAGTTTCATTCATTTGGCCTTACTTTTCTGATATGTGTATGGCTACAGATCAAGGAAACATAGTCAAAGAAATCAATATTAGATGAGGGTAAACTATTGTGAATGGGACAGTGGCCATCTCTAACCACGTCTAGATTAGAAAAATGAAAAAAACTTGAGCTGCAATGCTACTAAGTAAAAGTGAGTGTACTAAGTAAAAGTGGCAGTGAAATGAGCCGGTGCCTCTTGTCACTGTTTCAGACCTCTTCAAGGAGGTGGCAGGCCCCACAGAAATGTGCGACCAGAGGCAGCTGGGCCTTCTGCTTCACGACGCCATCCAGATCCCGCGGCAGCTCGGGGAAGTGGCAGCCTTCGGTGGCAGCAACATTGAACCCAGCGTGCGCAGCTGCTTCCAACAGGTAAGATAACAAAGACCCCCACGTGAAAAAAGAACCCTTCTCTCTGAAGTCTTAAGGTTCATTTTTACAGGGTGTAAAAAGGAGAGAGGGGTTTAAACACATCCCTTGGGTGCTTGAACTGACATGAATATGCTCCTGCAACTTGGCGTGAGAAGCTATTGTGAAAATGCAGCTGTAAAAGATAGGTTATGGTTTAGGAAATGATCAAACAAATTACTTTTTAGCAAAAAGAATATATACATCTTTGGTTTTGACAATATTGGATGCTCTGAAAGCTGTTAAAAATTTTGTAGCAGCCAATTATCCTTCTTTGCATTATTCAAAGCAACCTGATACTGTGAGAACAACGTGCTTTTCCCTGCTGGGACAAGATGTGATCTCAACAGAACAAGAGAATGATGTTGATACTAATTTTTGACCTTGCGCATCGGGAAATTATTTAGCATTATTTTATTGACAAAAGAGCTTGCAGTTGCATTAAACTTCAAGAATAGTCGTTTATGTATCATGAGCCTTTATGCAGCAGATCAGAACATGGAATAAAGCTGTCTTACAGCCTGCTGTTCAGCTCCACGTTACATGCAGGGGGTTAATGAGGCTGCAAGGAGCGTCTGTCTGTTTAAAGAAGATGAGAATTAAAAAGAGGATGTCGTAATTGAGCACAACCTAACTCAAACTTTGTCAAGGATGCCTAAGGCTCCACCTGTTTGTTAGAGATATCTATACTGCTTGAGTGCATTATTTCTGTGAAAGTGGCTTCTTTTAGCATTGTCAGAAATTATATATGGATTAAAAATTCACTATGCTATATATAAAACTGCTGACCTTAATATTTCTGAATTTATTGAATCAAGCATTAAGTGATATACTGAACTTCTAGAGCATTTTTCTTTTGGCATTCTTTCATAGATATTTCTATGTTTTTATGTACTTTCATTTCTATGTTTTCTATGTACTTTGACAAATTCAATTGTGCTAGCTTTTTTCAGAACCATTAGATTCATTTCTGGAACTTGAGATGATTGGAATGGGAAGAGCATTTGTCCAGATCATGAATAATTTCATAGATACTTTTGGAAGTTGGTATGACCAGTTACCTGTGTAAAACTTCCTGTGGGGTTTTAACAATAAAGGATGCTGCTTGACACTAGCCTGAAATGGTTGAAGTCATACTGAAATAATTTTTTCATTTGTTAGTGACAGACGTTCTGTTACAGAGAAATGATCTTTATGTCCTTTAAGGATCTGTCCCATCTTCCAGGGGTGCTAGCAAGGTAGTGTTTAAATACGTGATGTGATATTTTGATTATACTGATGATGAGATTCCATCCCTTCTCTCACATAAATAGCTCAAGTTCAGTCTCTGGTCATTAAGACAGTATAAAGAAAGTGTGCAGTTGCCTGACAGTTATCTCAGCCTGATGAAAACAAGTATTTTTTCTGGTGGGAAAAGTACATATATTTTTTTTTTTCCTTTTACTGACAAAAATTGACTAGAACTAGGAATAGGTTAAGAAGCCTAGTGTTGCTTCTCATCATGTGTAACCATCTAAGAATAACTTTCATTTTAAGTTATGTTTAAGTGAGTTATGTTAAGTTTCAGTGAGCTCAGAAAGATGACCTTTGTTCTTATTGCTGACAAACTTGGTAAATACACCTTTACAATCAGGTTTATCTGGTGGTTACAACTTAAGAAAATGTGGAAGCCTGTTCATTTGCTTCTTAAAACAATTACACCAATACATTAGCTCTGCTATAGTCTTGCTAGGGATCGAGCCATATCTTTAGCATATCTGAACTGCAGTGTGCTTTCATGCTCCCTTTCTTCTTTCTCAAGTCCTTTCAGTTCAAAGATGTTTTTTCTGTGGACTCCATTACTCCTTAACTTTGTGCTCTGTCTTTGTACCTACCTTCTGTCTACTCTATCACAGCAGTTTAGTCCTCTATATTCTTGCTGACTCTTTTTATTTATTTGCATTTTAATTGTGTTTGTTTCTTGTATCCTGTAACTAGTTTTACATTAACCTGGCATGGAAAGGATTGGCATAGCTTGTTGTTTGTTTTTATTTAACTGAATCCTAAAGAAAATCTGCATTGTGTTAATGGATGGGGGTGTTTGTTTTTTTTCTCTACAGAACCACAATAAGCCAGAAATAACTGTAAAGCAATTTATAGATTGGATGCACTTAGAGCCACAGTCTATGGTATGGCTACCAGTTCTACACCGCGTGGCAGCTGCAGAAACGGCAAAACATCAGGCCAAGTGCAACATCTGTAAAGAGTGTCCAATTGTTGGCTTTAGGTAAGAGGAGGGGATCTGGGTGCAAGATTTCTCTGAAAATATCCACACTTTTACATCATCCAACAAGCACAGTTCTTTCTATTTGTTTTTCCACCATTTTCCTGCTTTAAGATGGGATCTGCTGGCCATGGCAAGGCCACAGTGTTTCCTGAGCCAGCGTGTTTCTGGCCATTGCAGCATTCACTGGCTGTCAAACACCCGATGGACTGGCAGGTGTCAGGGCAGGTTCTTATCCTGTGTTTTGGCATCGGTGGATCCAGTAGGTAGCAAAAGGAGTATAAATGTGTTCTGTAAGCACAAGATCAAAAGAAGCTGATAAAAAAATAAATGTGGGCTGTCTGCCTGCTCTCCTGCGTAAGGCTTGGGAAGGTAGCTCATGGCAGGCAATATTAAACACCCTTCAACAGCGATCTTTCCTTGCTTAGCACAAACCAAACATTGACATTTAATGTGATGAGATTTGCACAGTTCCTATGTAAAATATGGAATATAATCTAAATTTCATCTATTCAAAGGAAGCTGTGAATTCTAAAAGGAAAAATGATGCCAGGGATATTCTTTGTATTATCCTCCTAAACTATATGATTTCACAATGAATTATCATCGTGGGGCATGAGATACCTTTAGTGACTACTGATATAACTAGCATGCATTTGTGAATTGATTGCTCTGGTCTGTAAAATGATGGGGGTAAAGGGGAAAATAAGGACTTGAGCTAAACAAAACTGGCTTTTTCCTCTGCTATGGTCATGAAGTCGAGTAAATTATTTAAGAGTGATACAAAGATTCTTGTAAGTGATTTTAAGACTTTTCTTTAGGCATCTAGGTAGATGTGTAATTTTTGTTCCCTATGCTTTCTGTTTCTTCTCCTCTCTGTTGTTTTAGAGGATGATAACACGAATCCTGAGGACAGATCCATCTTACCTAGTTTTAGGCATGCTGGTTTTAGTCAATCTTATAAGATCGAGCAGCCCTCTTCTTTTACTATAAATATAGATATGCGAGTACTTCCAAAAGTAATTAATCTGATCAAATTTGTTGCCTGTCTTAAGAGGAGATGAAATTCCTCTAAATGTTCCTACTTTTCTTAATTAATGCTTGAGGAAGCATAGTGTGACAGAGCTCCAGCTCAGATATCTTTTAGATGCCTAAGTTGGGGCTGATGAATCCTGTCTGTACTGAAGTATTTTGTGTGGAGGAGGGTATACAGATAGAAATGGAGAGAAAGACAGACAAAAGAATGGCTCATTTGAAATAATTTCTACAATGAAGTTAGAGATCTGCAGCAACAAAGGCATCTAGCATCCTAGCAGAAGGTAGATGTGGCCATTTGATACACAGGCTCTGAGGAAAGATTATAAACAGTTGCATCAGCATCCTTAAAAGTGAACCTTTAAATTTCTAGACACATATTGTCTTGCAAAGCAAAACATAAAACTCAGCAGGGGAAAAATGTGGATTGGTACAGAAAACTGCTCTCAGGAAGCAATTTAATTTAAACTTTAGCTATTCAGTAGCTATTCAATTTGATTCAGTTAACTTATTTTAGTTTCATACAAATGATATAACCTCATCCAGTCACAACGATCATACTGTAAAAAACAGAGGGTGGAATCTGGAGTTGAATCGTTGCTTTAGTCAGCTTTAGTTAAAAAAGAAAAATAATTTAAAAAATCACGCTCCTGGTGACCACATTTAATACAAGGGATACTGTATAAGTTTGTAACCTTCTTTTTACATATACATGCTATTAAAAAAATAAATTAATGTATTTTTTTAAACTTAATTTTATATAATTTTTATAATTAATGAATTCTCAACAGTTTTGTTTTCTGAAATGTGTTTAGAATTTATGAGCATCAAAAGGATGTAAAACTAACTGGTAAATATAAAAACATATCAAAGTAAACCTGTTTGGATTATAAATGTTTTTTCTGAGATACCATCTGAATACTAAAGAGAGAAAAAGAAAAACTAAAGCAATATAGTTTTAAGTCAGTTTGAACTTCAAAATTATAAACTCTTCACACTCCATCTATGTAGCTGATGCCAGTAAGATTCTTCTGTTTCAATGCAATTTGGGCAACAGATGATTGACATGGTCTCTCTCTATGGCTATAGGAGGCAGGAATTTGTTTTGAATACTCAATGAGGTGACCTGTGGAGCACAGGAAGGCTGTGTGAAGTGGAGTAGGAGGGCTGTGAGCCTTCTGTCTCCCGAGCAGCTGCTGCAGTGGCACCAGTGCCCCTGGGTGTGCGACTGTGATGAGTGTTGGCCGTGCCATGTCCCATCCTCACGCACTTCAAGGTGCTTCTTATGTTGATTCCAACAAGCTCCCTATGTCCTTGGGCTGCTGCTGCTGAAAAGCGCATGACACCATTTCAGAGAATGATTTGCCTCATGAGGCTTAAAAACAAGTAAATATTAGAAGTAAACTTAAGAAGCTCTAATCACTTTGTTTAATGTCCCCATAGGTACCGAAGCTTAAAACATTTCAACTATGACGTCTGTCAGAGCTGTTTCTTTTCTGGCCGCACTGCAAAGGGGCATAAATTGCATTACCCAATGGTGGAGTATTGTATACCTGTGAGTACCAATTTTCTGACCATTCCCAAGGGATTGATTTTTACATTATTTGAGGTCTAATTTTTTTTTAATAATCTTTTGTCGCCTAGATAATCAGCCAGGATTTCTTTTTCATATGAATTTCATTCATATTCCTGTCTTTCTCTTTGGAAGTCATCAGGGACTTTGCTAGTGCTGCTGAGTTTATGTGGACAGTGTTTGGAATCTATAGAAACAGGTAGAGGGGTTCACCTGGGAGGGAACTTGAACTGAACTTTTGTTTTCTAAAAGTAAAGCTGGAATATTAAATATAATTGCAGTACTTGTATACTTGTACATGCAGATGCAGCGACAAAGAGCACGGACTCTGCCAGGGGGTGAAGCGAAGACCTTTATTGTTTATACTTTTTCAGCGTATATAGTTTCTATCTTTTAATCACGTGCCGTGCTCTCTACACAGATAGGTTGTGAGTGAATGTCCACAGACCATTGTGAGCAATACAGTTGACTGCGAGACACTCATTACTATCTGCTTCGTTACACTGCTATCTGCTTTGCTCCCTTGTTATCTTCTTGGCTACATTACATATTACCATAGAAGGACATTGTTTTACTGCTCCCAAGTTTTCCTTCTCATCAATACAAGAACACCTGCCGAGCTCTCGCTCAGCAGCGTGTCTCCAACTCCCTCATTCTCCACATGCAGACACACTAATGGCTCAGAACGTGTCAGAGGAATACGACCCGCCTTACTATTGCTATAATATAGTAAGGAGTATATAATATTCTAGTAATGCACTATAATATTTTCAAATGGGCACGATCTTTACTTTCAGGTCCAACATTTTGCTTGCTTGATGAAAACATGGTTGGAAAAATGTCATGTTTTATTCTCCTGAGTAATTACTGTTTACTGACATATTTAAAATTGGTGTGTAGCTGTAAAAAAATAAACAGAATTGACAGTTTCTAACCAAAAATGGTTAGATTTAGCTAAAAAAAAAATTTAGCTATTGCAGGCAAACCTCATATTTTCATTGCAGGAAAACAACATATTTTCCTAATGGAATTTCAAATACAATTTTTGTAAGGAAGCTTCTGGGAGAATTTTAGTGAAGGAGTAGGTAACTTCCTTCTTACAAATACCACGTTAGTTTTTTTTAATCTGATAGTTGTTTGCATTCTTGTGAATTTTAACTCTGTCACAAATAATTTAATAGGATAATTGGTATGTTTTTTTTTAAAGTAGTGGTGTGCACAGAAAAACAAACTCAGACCACAATGTAACTAGAGTTAATGAAATAGAGCTGATTTTCACTAGTGTTACAAATTTCTTTACGTTCTTTTACTAGCAAAAAATCATGGAGTTATTTGATTGTCTTTTGGTGTAGTAGTTGGGCTTTTTACCTGTGGTTTTCTACTTTTTTACATCCAATGTGTCTTCCATAACAGAATTCAGACTTTATTAAGTAGTGTTTTCACTCTATTATGATCAGAAGGAACCATGAGTTATGTAATTTTATTTTCATTAAGTCTGTAACCTAATGTAAGGATTTTATTGATAAATTAGCATGCCAGGCTACATTCTGAATAATTTTTTTGAAGTATATTTGTTGATTTTCATCTAATTCTAATTTTTTTGCCATATTCTGTCACCATTCTTTTTCTTTCTGCTTCTTGTCTTCTCACCTTCTTAAAACACTTATTGACTGCTTAAGCAGTATGTTTTGAAATTACAGCAGATATTTAGACAGGGAAAAAATGTTGCATGTGCTAAATACATAATTTTACATAACAGCAATGAATGTGTTGAATATAAAAAACATCCATAATATTTGTCTGCAATACAAATTCTTTATCTACTTCAGCTACAGATTTGATATGTTTCTTGACATACGGTCTAATATTTTCTTATTGCAATTGAAGATGTGCAAAAAGATATTCCATCTGTATTGCTGCCTGGGCAAAGAAATATCCTTGGCATAATTCAGAGTATTGCCTGGCCTGCAAGTTATTTATACAACAGGATTATTGTTTTTTATCATCAGAAAGTCTCTGTTCTTATTTGTGTGGCTTTCTATGGTTTTGATTTCTGTTTTTTGAAATTATTTGATTGGTGGTGATGTTTTTTTCTACATTACGTGATTGG
>JAOXNG010000021.1:52701049-52725231 GCA_028566535.1 Scolopax minor
CCAACTAGACCAGGTTGCCCAGGGCCTCGTCAAGCCTCACCTTGAATGTCTCCAGGAAAGGGGCCTCAACCACCTCCCTGGGCAACCTGTTCCAGTGATCCACCACTCTCATTATTTTTTATTTAAAAATAATCAACAGCAGCTGTAGACCATTGTGCTTTACTATTTTCTATGAATTGTTTTGCATTATTTGCAAACTTGCCTGTTTTTGAAAAAGTAACGTATTTTATACTTTGATTTTTTAAGCATTTTATCATACAGCCATGGACTTCAGCAGGTAATGTTGGAAGGGGCTGAATGGCTTGTTTTACATTGAACACATTGATAGCTTTGGGGCGTCTGGGCTTTTGGAACTGCACTGCTTATTTGATTATCTCAAAGACCCTGGAGTTAGAAATCTCAGAGCTAATTAGGTTCCTACAGGCTTCAGAAATATAGGTAGCCTAATAAAAGAGAGCACTCTCAGTGCCTCCACAATGTTACTTATGGTGCTGGCAGAATTATTACACTTTATTTAGTTACTTGGTAGCTGTCAGCAAAGGACTCAGAAAAATTAAGATGTGTTGACAGGGTGCTAGAAGTAGGTTCATGGATTGACTCTCCTTGACATCCTGGAGTCAGCATCCTTCAAACACAGCATGGTTTCAGCTACCGATGGCAAATGTGGTGCTTCAGTGTGTATGTTCTCCTTGCACACAATAGCCCTCTGCCATTGTCCGTGCCCTCTTTGAGGACTATACATTTTATTTAAAATAAACAAATAAAACTTGCTCATTACATGTCTAAGAAACCAGAAGTAGGAATCTGAAAACTGACATTATTGATGGCCTGGTTTCTAAGGGAGCAATGCACATTGAGGTGTTAAAATGTTACTCATCAGGGCAGTCTTAAGCCAGTCTGTATTTAAAAAGAACCAAAACCACCATCAACACAGGAAGGCAAAGCTATTTTGATGTCATGAAAGCTTGGCAACAGTGTCAGAAATTGGAATGTCAAAAATGTAATCACAGGTCAGGGTAAAACTCTCTTGGTTCAGTCTTGTGGGAAATAGATAAATTGCCAGCATCATGCTGAGGAAACTGTTGGGATTGGTTTTCACCCCTGCAGGTGGCAAAATTCAGTAACACATTACTTTAAATGAAAAAAAAAAAATTAAAATTCCTAGATACTTACACAAGTGTCAGAAGGCAATACAATAAGTGCTACCTCTGATTACTGTTATGTAGTAGGAAAAAAAAACATTGGTAACTTTAATTTATAGTGGGGTTTTTGTTATTACTTGTGGGTTTTATTCTGTGGGGTTTTTTTGTAAATACATTTTCTAATAAGTTTAAAAGGAGAGCTCCAGTATTTGAGCAGAATTTAACTGAACTGATTATGGTTTATGAACTGCAGTTCAATCAATAAAACTGATTTGGTATTTTTTTTAAAATTGATTTTTATTTAACAAAATGAAGTATGTAAGTCAGTTTCCTGTCTCTCCATGATACACAGCAGTATCTGTTGCTTTCTCTTTTCTACATCAATTGTTGCCAATTCAAATAATCTGGGTGGGTTGATGGTTAAAATATTTTTTGTTTGTCCAGCTTTCTCTTGCTTAAATGGCACTGAAGTTTTTGTTTCATAGTTTCTTTCTTTCTTTCTCTCTTTTTTTCTTGGTTTGTTTTGTTTTTTTTTTTTTGTCTTCCTTACAGTCCTATCACTCTCATCAGTATGTGGCCAGAGCAATATGAGTGAGTATGCAGAACCCCTTTGTCTGGAAAGCTTAGTGTACTGGTTGTTTCCTTTGGCTTAGTTGCTGCTAATCTGATGTGCATGAGCTACAGGGCATGGCTGACCCAAAGCAATAACCCCCTCGGCAATATTGTGATTTTATTTATTTGTCATCAGTCTAACTTACTTTAAAAATAATGTTGTCTGTATCATAAATTGCTTTAGACACCATTCTTTTTTTTTCTTTTTCTCAAACTAGTCCTTCCCAGTCTCCACAGCTGTTTCATGATGACACACACTCCAGGATAGAACAATATGCTACTAGGTAAGAGATGTACAGTTTCTTACCGGTACACTGCATTTTATGATTGATTCCTGCAGATTTTAATATACTCTACTGGCTGGACATTATTTATTAAAAAGAGATAATTCTCTGTACTCGGAAGTAAGTCAAATGTTTTTAAATCATCAGCTTCTGAATACAGTCATATTAAAGGTAAAGCAGAGGCATTAAATCCACTGTCTGTCATAGAGAATGGAAACGGTTGCAGAATTACTATGAATTACTTCTAAAATGTGCTGGTTTCCTTTTGTTTCTTCATTATTAACCCTTGGAAATGAGCTAAAGTTGTTTGGTATATAATTTTTCCTTGTAGGATTTTAGACATAGGTTTTCATTTTCTTTTGTGGTCAATTGACACTATCCATTACCATTGAATTTTAGCAGAGCGTATAATAATTCCAAATGTTTTATGTTCTGTATTTTATGGGGTCACCCATAAAATGATAATTTTATGATATAAACTTTAATGATAAACTTTAATGATAAAATGTCTACTATGCCAAGTCCATCAAAGCGCTTTAGTGTTTTGTTGAACTCTTTTTGTACATTCAGAGTTGGTGATAGTTAAGCACTAACTTGCTCAAAAACCGCTAACAACCTACTTTTAGGCAAGAAAGAAATTGATCCATATTACCTTGGAAGCTAATGTAGCTTTTGGTGCTTTTATTGTATTTGATCTCTATAACTGAATAAACAGTGGTAACTTTCTCAGCTTTTAGAGTAAATATTCAGACCTCCTGTTTAAGATAACTGAATTCTTACTTACGGGCACTGTAAAAGAGCTTCAAAACAGTTTGTTAAATACCTAGGATACCCAACAGATGATCCTTGCAGCAGGGAAAAAATGGTGAAGAAGTTAACCCTGAATGGCTGCCTACTGTTGGCCTCCATATTTTTCTTATTTTTTTCTTTATCTTTCAGGATACAAAGCTAAATCTGTACTTACTCTATGCAGAAAGTTGGTTGACAATACCACAAACATAAAAAATACTAACTACTGTATTGGTCAACTATCTAAAGCTATTCAAGATGGTTTTTACCTCTAGTAATAAAATCTAAAAATTAAGACATTACTCCATCTGTATATTTCATATATTTTGTATTGCGTGTTTTCTAGTTGGATCTGTTATTTTGTATATTTCACATAGAAAACTAGTAAATATGTTTCGTTTGCTTGATCTTATCAGTTAAGCTTTTTTCAGTAAATATTACCAGGGCTTCCTTAATAAGACTGGGATCAGCAAGAACAGCACATCATACTTAGAACCTTTATTGTCATGGATTAAAAACATTTGACTCTGTTTTCTGTTAACAAAGTCTCCTACTGCAAGTACCATCTCCCTGTTCTGTTCCTTGTAACTCTTTGAGTCCCTTTCCCGTCTCCCTCTGCTCCATGATCAGGGCTATTTCCTGGCTCCACATGTTATTTCAAGCAAATTCTCACTAAACCATGGAGATCGAAAACATGATGTCCGTGGTAGTACCTGCATTGTGAGACAGGCTACTTGCTAAGAGATTCAGGGCACGTTCTTCTCTCTGAAACATATGGGGTTTGTGCTACTTCCCTTTGTGACAATGGGTCTAAGAAGATTAATTTCAAAAATTATGTTTAATCAAATAGTTAAAGGTGCTGAGATAAGCAGCATTACAAAGTTGACTTATAACCATCTAACTCACTCTTGCTACTCACCATGAACTACATTTGTTTGAGATGCCCTGGAGTAGAGATGATCTGAAGGTCTCTAGTCAATTAGGAGCTTGTCTTTACCTTCAGAGGAGGTGTTGGAGTGCAGCATCCCACCGCAACTATGGTGGGAGGAGGCAATCAAAGACAAGTTCATCCTGTGTGTATCTTTCTTTATTCTTCTTCAACCCTGAGCAATATGATCAAATGTACAGATGGGCAAGCTTGCTCCGTGCTAAAAGAAGACATCATTTCTTTAGGACCTTGCACACTCCTTTTAACAAGAAGTTTGAAGATGTCTGTAATAATGTATGACAAAAATATATGTTAAATTAAGATACCATTATAGTAAAGGAAATAGTTGTGTTTGGTGCAGTCCAGTGTATGTGCATAGCATTGAGAGTTCCTAGATGTTTACATATGTCTTACGTAGAGAAGGTATGTGTTTTCTAGAAAATTGAATAGGTAGAAATTTTCTGCTGTAGTTTTAGAGCAATATGGCTTTACACATAAAGTATAATAAACCAGTCCTTTTAGATTAATTCCTTCCAAATGACAACCATAGACAGTGGCTCCTTATAATTACACAGGTTTTTGTGTTGTTTTCCAGTATTTTGTCTGTCCAGTGTGATGTTATTTGCCAAGCATAATTTCAGATATTGCATGTGCTATATTTAAAAAGTATTCATCTTCTTTTGTTAGTCCAGCTTTATAAAACTCAAAAAGAAAACAATCTGTAAAAGCATCTCTTTAACTAATTTTACCATGAGAGTTGTGGTGGTACTAATGATAATTATACTAGAGACAGAAAATGTACTTGTTCTTTGTTGCTTGGCAAGTAGAATTAGTTAATCATAGCACAAGTTTCTCATAAAAGTCCTCTGGATTATAGGTTTCTGTCAAAAAATCTAGTAGTTTATTCCTATTTATGTATACCGAGATTGCCATATTTAAGCTGTTTCTAAGTAGAATTATCTTCACAGTTTAAATTCTTCTCTGTTCAAATTGTGCAGCATCTTCTTTGAAAGTCATGGTCTTTCCCTGCCTTTCAGGCTCGCGCAGATGGAAAGGACCAATGGCTCCTTCCTCACAGACAGTAGCTCCACCACAGGAAGTGTGTAAGTAACTCATACTCCTCAAGGCTGCCAAGAACTTTGGTTATAGATGCATGGTATGATCTTCATGAGTTGTAACACAGGATTTAGTCCCAGGGAAAGTATCTAAGTATGACATTAAGGATGCCTGCATAACTTTTTTTTTTATTCCAAGCACCAGTTGTAGAAATTGGTGATGTTCATTTGATGATATAAGGGAACTCTATATTTGTCAGTCATTCTGCTTCAAAAGGGAGGATATTTCATATGAGCACAAGAAAGTCACAGCTCTACAGATTCCAGTTTGTTACTTCTTTTCTGCTTTTATCAGACTAGAAAAGAAATCATTCTATATCAAAGTCATTCTATATCAAATAGTAGAGTGGCTTTGTGCTGAATCCCAGGACAATTTTCTCAAAGAAAAAAAAAATTAAAAATCATCTATATTGAAGGTTCTGCAGCGCAAGAACAGTGTTGCTACTTCTTGCTTAGGTTTCAGTTTGGTGGATGCTGATCCATCTATTTGTTCTTGGGGATATAAACACAGTCCCACGTTAATTTTATCAATACCATTTTCTTTTTCAAATTATATGTCACTTTTATTGTGAAAACCTTCATTAAAATGCATTGCTGAACCTGGAAAGCATAGAACCCCTTAAATTACTGATGAATTAAATATGATTTTTCTCAATAAAATATTACATAAATGTTTTAACCTCACTGTATCATCAGTTCTGTTGATTAAATCAGTGTAGTAGGACTCTGCCTCTTTTAAGTTATTAATGGATTTCTTCAGTTTTTTTTAAAGAGGAAACAGAAGTTGTTCAGCTTTAGTTGTGAAATGATGCTGTTCGCAGTAACTTTCATTTACTGTTTTAAACTCTAATACTGAAATCATTCTGCCTATGAATGTACTAAGAATTTGAGATTTAAAATATTTTGCTTCAGAGAAGCATTTGTGATCACTTTTAAATGTTTCCTCTTTCACGCTTAATTAACTCTACTTACATAATTAATAAAAGTTTTTTCATACAGTTTTTTCACCAGGTTTCTTGTGTTTCTGTCATTGGTAGGCTCACCTATGACAGAAATGCAGCCAAACTATTCCCTTTTGAGTTCCCTTGAAAGAAAAAGAACAACAAACTAAACATAATTCCACTTGGCAGGGAAATCTGAAAACCTGAGAGCAGCCAAATGCCCATATACTTGATAGAGTTGTTTATTTTGCTATTGATGAGTCTGTTCATATACAAAAACCCAACTGTCCATCCCAATGGTAAAACGTGATGTATATGCTTTATTTTTACTGGCAAATTGACTGTTGATTTTAATGCAATTTCACTGTTCCCTATAAAAATGACCTTTATTTTAAGAAAAAGAAAGAACAACAAAGCCGAACAACTTCTGTACCAACATATGAGAGACACTTTTGAATTTGAGCCTCAGTCCTATTGTCAAATAGGGACTGTTACACAAACAAAATACGCAGAGATTTAGAGGCCAGGGAGGACAAGAAAGTCGCTTTTGTACTTACTGAATGGCATCTTCTCTTTCATTTGTAGATAATAATGCATGCTTTCATTAAGGTATATACTGAAGTACTCAACAAAATTCTGAAGCACTCTGGTTTAAAGTTTAAAGTATTGCAGGGATCTAAAAGCTATGAAGTTGGGACCCCAGTTTGGTTCATAAGTTTCCTACAGCTGGAATGTTGGCAGTGTAGGATTATAGTTCAGCTCTGCTCTTATTGCTTAAATGCAATTCGATATAGAAATCTGCATGTTGTCATCATTCCTTATAGGCTGAATTTGAAGGAGCAATTTGAAATTTGGGTGTACATTTTTTCAGCTCAGATGCCCCTGCTGCAAACCTATCTGAGCAAAATCTCATTTTCTTACGGTACTCTTTTGATCCTTCAGGAGATGATCACTGGTTTGGAAATCAAATTCTTCTCTGCTCTTGTAATTGGAGTTCTGTTCTATGATTCTATTTTTATCGGTCCTCAAGAGTCTTTCCTTTTACTGTGAACCTAAAAGAGAGGCATAGTTGCACTTAATATTGGAAAGTTACAGCTTTGGTGTCTCAGGTTAACAAGTTTATCAACACTCATTGTAGTACTCTTCATGTACAAAGAGGATCTGTAAGAAGTGTTCTACATTTGAATGATAGTGAGAGAACTTCTACCGTCAGTTAAACATCATGAGGTTTTTAAAGGAATGTTCTGCAATGTGCATTGGGTTAAGAAAATCTTCAAAAAATCTCTTGGGCTTTAACAAGCCTGTTGTTTTGAATGTCATTATGAATACTTTTATCTCCGTAACTAAGTTTCTCTAATCCTTCCCTAAAAGTATGTGAATTCCATTAAAAAACACATTTTCCTCAATTGGAAAAATATTTGTAGATAGCAAAAAAAATAGTCATAGTCTTTGCAATACAAATAGTGTCCCTAACAGAAAGCTTCACAATTTGACAAATCACAGTGTGATAGAATGAAAAGATAAAAAACTTTATTAGGAAAATAGGACAACCATGTAACCCTCTTACTGCTGTAATATACAAACTATTCTGTGTAGCCCATACTGAAGTTAAGCGCACTGGACATAATATAAAAAATTTCTCTATAACTGTGAATGTTGAATAGCTGTTTTCTGATTAATGTCTTTACTACCAGTCATCTTCACGTCTGTAAACCTGTTGATGCCACTTCACACTCAACTGAAGGCCGAGGTGGAACATATCTGAAACTTTATTTGTTTAGGGCTGTGCACTTGGGTGCAGGATTAGGAGCAACCAGTGAAGGCCAGTGGAAATTACAGCTGGCACTACCACTCAAAGACAAACTGCAGCCCCAGCTTGTCTTTTTGACATGCTGTAAGTGGTTAAGAAGCATCTTATCACAATGAGAAATTAGTTCCACATGATGATAAAATCAACAAATAAGTTAAAGACAAAGCATTTTGCAGTACCTTCTTGAACTTTATTCCAATATTTCTCATAGCATCAGTAGATCAAGGTAAACTTTATTTGGACTAGAATGCATGGTGCCAAGTATGAGAGCCACGGAAAAATGAAAGGAGGATCACAAATATCCATATCTTACTACCTGAAATGTAATTTAATTTTCTTAATCAGATAAAATAACACATTGATGAAAAGTGACACTCAAGAAATCTGAATTTTTCTTTCTACAACATAGTCTTGATGCAAAGGCAGTTATATGCTACATCATTTGCCTCTTGCTTCATCCATGCATAATGCATGGATTGGAATAGACCTCTTGAAAATATATATCCACAAGGAGAATAGGATATTTCAAAGGCCATTTTCTCTGGGCTTCCTTATCGGGGTATTCTTTTCCTTTGAGACATACTACTTTCAAATCTGACCTCCTGTGATGTCATTTTTACTGCTTTCTATAATGGCAAAATGCTGAAAAGGAACTGCAGTCTCTGCTGTTGAAGGGCTTTGTGTACTTCTAGCTTTTCTTGAAGCACACAGGTTATTCAGGAGAACAATCACCAAGAAAGAATGACAAATGCATTTTGATGTTTTTGCATGTATTTTGTTTGCTGATTGCCATCTCGAAACAATTCTGTGGAAGAATGTCCCAGATTCTGAAAATTAAAATGTTTGGGTGCCATAGAGCACTTGTCACTGCCTTATATTTTTGGTCCTTGTGAAGCCCTGCCCTGGGATTCCTGTGCTGCTAATGAATCTCTGTCTTACAGTCTTGAGGTTTGCTGGTACAGGTTCAAGCTTCAGTAATTTTTAGTTGAACCAGTAATTTTGTAATCTTTTGTAATTTTGTAATAATTTTATAGTGTGTTCCAGAGGTGGAACACGTGGTCAAAATAAACTTTTCCTTCAGAAGACTACTTTTATCAGGTGCTCCCTCCAGCATGTGAAAAAACCTGCAGTCAGTTGCAACGTGTGGTCCCTAAAAACAGACAGGTCAACATACATGGTCTGTCCTGTGCAGACTCTGAACCAGACAGAGAGGAGGAAAATGAAATTTACTCTGAACTGAATGCTGGGAGTCCAATCTATAAAATGATCTGGAAAGCTTATTGAACAATTTGTATTTAGCTGTGTTGATCTCACCTATGGGACCACAATACAGACAAAAGTATCTAAGCCTTTACTGGGTAAGCTCTTTCTTTAATTGGTTTTTAAGTTTCATTAAAAAATTAGATTACAAAATCTTGTCAGAATTCCAGATTTAATGAAGTCAAATAAATAAATCCAGCTTTACAGAGCTCTATTTAAAAAAAAAAATATCATTTTCAGATGACCTACATAGTTGCTTATAAACTAACTCATCATCTAAAAATGCAGACAGCAGCTTTTTGATGCCTAAATGAAATAACCAGACTTCATTGTGTGAATCATTCCCGACAGGACCACCCGTGCAGAAAAGAAGGCTGTATGTGTAGTCACATTGTATCATTTAAATTAATATGAAAAGAGTGGCTTGTAACCTGGATGATAAAGCTGCTCTGTTCTGCTTTAACGCTGTTTCTGTGCTCGCTGAAGATGTGACACTGAATCGCCAGCACTTCCCGACTTAGTGCAGCTGTTTCAGTCACAGTGGGGAGATTCTGCACGTTTTGCAGGACTGCACAGGCCCTGCTGTATATATGTTGCAGAGTTTGAAGGCCCCAAAGGGGTGACATCATTTTTAGAAAAAATTAGTTATAGGAGGTGGTGTTTTTTATCACGATTGTTAAAGGGTGGAGAAGTACCACCAGGTTTTTGTTATCACATCAGGACCTGATCCAATCTTCATTAACTGCAGTAGCATTTGCTTTAGTTTTACCTAGACTAATGCAAAATAGCAAAGAAAGTAATGATGGGTTTTCCTGAGATCACTTAAATAGTGATGAAGAGAGAGCAGTTAGAGGCTCTTTTCTGTAGGGAAAAGAAAGAAAA
Source organism: Scolopax minor (assembly GCA_028566535.1). Classification (NCBI taxonomy): domain Eukaryota; kingdom Metazoa; phylum Chordata; class Aves; order Charadriiformes; family Scolopacidae; genus Scolopax; species Scolopax minor. The sequence continues at coordinate 52,710,813 of JAOXNG010000021.1, forward strand.
AAATGAGCACTATTCTGTTTCTTTTCTTCAGTTAACATTGTTGGATATTTTGAGGCACTGCAATGCACATACAACTCCAATTATATTTTAATTATATGGCTGTATTGAATGAAAAATTCATTACATTTATTCATTTGCATGGGGAGATCAATATTGTTGTTTCTTCTCATGAGTATATTACTGACTAAAGACAAGACAGATTAGAATAAGTGAATATATATTAATTCTGTTAAACTTTCAACTCTGCTAAAAGTAGAACTCACTAATTTAGTTCATTTTTCAATTTTACATGTAAACTTTTTTGCAAGCCAGTAGTTAATCACAAAAGATAGAATGAAGGAAAGTGATACAAAACTAGAGCTCTGTGGGAGGATGTCTTCGTACCTGACTGTTTCTAACCTTTATACCAGAAATGAATATATGTAGAATAGGATGCCATGAATAGAACACTCACAGGCTATAATATTCTCTTTTTTTGTTTTTGCGGTTTTTACATATAGTGTGACTTGCACATTTCTTTGACTGGAATAGTCTAGGTTTTCAAATCTCATTGACAAGTGGGAAATTGGAAGACCCCGTGATAGCTTTGGATAGATAGGGAATAGTTACCCTTGAGAAGAAATAATCCAGTCTTGCTCTACCTTAGGATTAGTCTTCAGTAAAAGGTTGTCTTAAGCAGTAATACAAAGAACCATAGAAGTGCTTTTCAAAGAGAGATACCAGGAATCAGTTTTTATTAAATCTGTGGTTATTTTGGCTTGCTCCTACTACTGATGATGGGCTTTTGAATGGGTATTTATGTACAAAGCTACCAAAAAACTCTTGGTTCAGCAGGATAAAATAGGGTCTTCTATTACACAAATAGTGTGTTTGGAACTCTCGTTTGTTCCTATCACACACATTTATTCCCTTTACCCCAAGAACTTGAATTTATTTCTGAGAAACGCCCCATCCATGTGCATGGCCTGTAAAACTGCTGGTGTGTTTTACTTGTACATGAGTTTGTTTATAGACTATTTGTCACCGTGGAAATAGCTTCTGTTCTTTCCAGGGTATACATTTCTAAATAACTGAGTTTGCTATTCATTCAAATTAGACTGTATATTTGGATCTTTCGTGATGAAAGATGTTAAATTGACTGACAGGAATTTTAAAAAAACTTCTTGAAAAGCTCCATTAAACTTTTGCTTGGAAAATAAATACTGTGCCTATAATGAACTTCCTATTCTTTGAATGTGCTTTCAAAGGCAGTCCTTGAGGATAGTTTTCATTATGTCAGACCTCAGTCAGCTGATAGCAGAATTCATAGCTACTTCTTTCCAACAATTGTAGGAAAAAGGTCAACCAACACAAGAAATATTTTTAATATGAAAATGTCTCTTTTATAAAGGATATCTGAATATCCATATGTATACCACTCATGGTTTTTTTTATTGCTGATGATGCTTTAACTGTAGAAGATGTTGAGGATAAAGTTTGTAGGAATAGTGCTTCACAACATCATGAGGTAAGGAGTAACTTGGCAGTGACACATTAACGGTTGGATCTGATGATCTTAAAGTTCTCTTTCACCCAAAACAATTCTGTGATTCTATGTAGTCTCTGTTATGCAATCAAGCAAAAAAGAGAATTTAAGGACTATTCATACTGCTGCAGCAATTTTTCTCTTAAAAATATGACTAGTATATGGTTTTCTGCTGATGATTTACCATTCTCGAGTAAGCAAACTATTTTTAGGACATGGTATCCTTCACTTTCTATCCTTACCAGAAGGTAATTTCTATATGAGTCAGGAAGAGGACAGTGTTACAATTTATTTCTGTCCCCAAATGTGTTTGAGGAGGAGGAGGAGATCTACTACTGTTAAGCTTTAAGTTATCACGCGTGTCTATTAAAATGGGAATAAAAACATGGATATATAATGCTAATTCAAAGCCTATAGCATTATTTTTGCAGCACTGTCAGTCCTTTTGTGCAGCACACAGGGTTACCAGGGTACTTGATGAGTCATTGTGACTTCCTCAAGAATTCTGTGGGGACTTTGTCTCTCTAATTTTATCAGAGAAATAGAGTACACCAAAATTATCTCCTAAAGAATATTAAAAATAACACACATTTATGGTAAAAAAAAAAGAAACTATCTGATAACTCTTTTAAGTTTTATTGATTTTTAAGGCATTTCAAATCAGATATTTTTTATTTATATTTTCTCAGATTCTTGCTGTCACTATTTCTTTTCAAACTACCAACAGCATTTATTCTTTATACATACATTAAAGTAAACTGGTCTTTTACAATACTACAGATCAGGTTTTTTTTCCTGTGAATTGTGTGTTTATATGGGATTTTTGCAGTATATTTTTTAGAAACGACTCATAAAAATTTTAGTACAATTTGCTGAGACACACATCTGACAGTTACTTACTAGATTCTTGCAGGCTAATTTTCTGCTTTTAGTGCTTTTTCATAAACGAACAAAAACACCCTTCAGCTTGACAAAGATGTTTGCTCACATAATAAATGTTTTACTGCCATGTCTTTATCTTTGTTGTTTTATTGCTCTAGAGAGGATGAGCATGCCCTTATCCAGCAGTATTGTCAGACGCTGGGAGGAGAGTCGCCTGTGAGCCAGCCACAGAGTCCTGCTCAGATACTCAAGTCAGTGGAAAAGGAAGAGCGAGGAGAGCTGGAACGCATCATTGCTGACCTCGAGGAAGAGCAAAGGTCTCATAATCATCCTACCTACTGTCCAAATTGTCACCTCGTTGTTGTTTGAGCCATGCATGTACTTTATAGTTGTTGGAGATGAGAAGAGTTGGATCAAGGCATAATTCGTGCATAGCCTGAGGCTGTCAAGTAGAAGTGGGCGGGTCCATGATAAAATACCTTAGTTCCACCTCTACTTAATTGTTTCATGTTTTTTTTTTTTCCCATAAACGACAAGTCAAGATGTTGTCTTTGTATAAGCTACTTGTGTTCTGTAGTTGGAGGTGATAATAACATTATTTGATCTACGGACGTTTTTTATTTTAATTTGCTTAAGTCATCATTCTCCTCCTGTTTTCAATATACCAGGAATCTGCAGATAGAATACGAGCAACTAAAGGAGCAACATCTTCGGAGAGGAATAAACCCTCTTGCATCACCTCCTGACTCTGTTGTGTCACCTCAGCATGCTTCTGAAGATGCTGAGCTCATTGCTGAAGCTAAACTCCTGAGGCAGCATAAAGGTCGCCTTGAAGCAAGGATGCAAATATTGGAAGATCATAACAAACAGTTGGAGTCTCAGCTTCACCGGCTACGGCAGCTACTTGAGCAGGTAGATCCACAGTGTTGTCTTTCCCATGTATTGCTTCTATATGGTGGGTTTCTTGCTGGAACAAAGGTCTTGGAATTTTACTGCAGGTATTTTTACCACACTGGTCTGTTGTACTTGTTCATTTCTAGGGTTATGGATTTTCCTACACTTTAGTATAAGCCGTGGTGAAAGTCAAACAAGCACAAGGTGATTACAAGTGCTGGTGTTTTCATGATAACTTATGGAACATTGAGAATACCACGAACAAGTGCAATATTTTTTCATTAATTAAAAAGCAGGGGAGAGAAAAATATATACCCTATTCCAAGTAGTGGTGCCAGTTACACCATGTACTTGACTTCAGTTTTTCCAATCTTTCCTTAAATAATTTGTTTGGTTGTTGTCGTGGTTAGACACTGAAACCTCTCTTAGCATGCCAAAGACAGATGGCCAGATGACTAAATTACAAAGGAGCGATTTATTCCATTGAAAGTCCAGTTCCTCTTGAGTAGCATATGCAGAGCAGTAAGTTACAGCAAAATGGTCTGCACACAAGTAAAGCTGAAGGCAAAAGCCTTTTAGCAAATGTCCGTAGCTGGACATCATAGGGTTTCTTTGTTGGGGAAGAAATGTTGATTGATTTTGAAGTCAGCATATGCACATCTAGAATACAAAAGTAGTAGCAGCAACAACATCTACGAGGTGTTGTTAGAGATGTTAGTTTGTACTGTATCATGTGTGGAAGCTTGAATGATGAACAGAAATTTGTATGAATGTTTCTCCTAACTAATTTTTACATTTGGGTAAGAGTCCAGTAAGAAAAGTGATTCCTGCCTCCATGAGTCAGGTGACTGGCTGTAAGTAGTAAAGAATTTAACTAAAACAAGAAATAGACTGCATAAACCAGGTATCAAAATGGCATAACATCCTATTGTAGACGATACCCTTGTCACGGTGATAAAGATTATTTTTTGTTTGTTTCACTAGCTTTGTCATTTCTCTAGCTAGTTTTGGCAGAAGAGCATTAAGATGCACCTGTTCTAGTGGCTTCCCTACCCCTCTAGCAGAGTATTTTTGGTGGTGTTACTGTCATTCTACCATCTTTAATTAGAATTTTAGTAGCTTAAATATTTAACAGGGAAGATAACAACTGATGCAACCGTTAACAATCACTCATGAAGTAAGTGTCTTGAGAACTGTGGCCAATACTGGGTGTTTCAGAGAAGGGTTTAAACTCTGCAAAGGAACAGCTGTAGAATAGTTCTGCCAAACCCACACAGTCACTTTCAGCTTAATGCTTAAAGCAGAAACATGTTCAACCTCTAAAACTTTATTTTTTTCTAATGAGCTGTGGATATCTTATAATTTTGTTATCTTTATACTATCCTTGTAATATACTTATTAAGAACATTAGGGTACACGTGTCTTGTGATAAAGTGAGGAGAGAGAAGGGGCAGTGGTTTCTTCATATCAGCTCTCCCTTTGGATTTTTCTGGACATTCTGCAACTTCTGGTTGCTGATGGAGTAATGTAGAAGAGTTGACTTCTTTTTCAATATTTCAGATCATTTACACCTCATTAACTATATACTGTTGCTCTTTTGCTCTGTGTCTGAAATCTGTCCCCTCTGTGGGAGTCATGCTGTGCTTCTGATAGTTCCAAGTGCTGTTCCCAAAGCTGTTCCTGGTTCTCCTCTGTCTTTAATAGAGAGGCCGGTACAAAGTCAATTATACAAGGAGGTCTGCATTATTGCTTTTATAATATATCGATGACTTTTCATTATGCCTTTCTATAAGCATCCTTACTTTATTTAGCAGGGCTTTTTGACCTGACACTAAGCACTTTTTTCTTTAAAATATGTGGTGAGTCTATCTACATACAGATATTTGGGTAGAGAATTAACAAAACTTAGAAACTTTCCCGTAGTAACTGTTTAATCTAGATGAGAGTATTCCAAGATATTCTTTAGGGAGCACCTTTATCAGAAATATGCATGCATCCTTACTGCACATTTGCCTGCTTCAGGTCACAATTCTGAGGTTACCATACTATTTTTATTTTAGCAAGCCCAAAGGACTGGTGGCTGTCACACGATGTTGTCATTTTTGTCTGCCTGATTGATTATAGTGCCAAAGAGGAAGGTGAAGCAGAAGTGGCCTGTGACAACTTTGATACCAACATGTTAATCATGTAAAGGAAAAATAGCTTTTCTTTCTTCAGCCCTTTTAGATAGTACATGTGCAAAGAGGTAAGACCTGTTATGAAGGACATTTAAAGCCTATTTGGATTTTTCTCTGCTTATCTGAGCTACAGAACAGAGGTTTCATATTTAATTTAATATTGTAGTAAATGGGAGCTAAAATTATCTGTTAATGGCTACATGATTTACTCTAAGACAGAGTAAATAGGGACTGCACCTCTCCAACTGAAAAGAGAAAAGCTTTATCAAAAGAGTAGAGGAGACTTTGTTTCTTTTGTGGCTGGGAGAGTAAGTCTGAAACAAGAAAAAACATAATAGTAATAGAAGTAATAGATGTGGAAATAAATAGAAATAAAAGTAATAGATGTGGAAAGAGAATTGTCTTTTGCGAGGTTCTCTGTGAATTTGCCGGGGGGAAATGAGGGGGCTTTGGTTTGTTTTTTACCAAAAACAACAGAAGTCAAGGGCAGAATGGGTGGTTTATCTATCAATTAAGACATAGAACATGTCAGGCCATTCATTGTGAAAAACACCAGCTGGAGGCACAGTGAAATAAGGCACTGTAGATCAAAATCGGTTAAAATAAGTATCTCCCTTGAAATGCTTTAAAAACTGCTGTAATACAGAAAAAAATCCATCAATTTTAGAGTTTTCTGGAGAAGCAACTATCTGTCCCTCTGCATCTCTACTTGATTTTGCATAAAAAGAAGTTTGAAAACTTACAGAAACCGGAGCTGAAATCTTCTCTCTCATCCTTATAGAGGTGTGCATGATCTCTCTGCTTTTATTTCTTTGGGAAGAAGTAGCAGGCATATAGTAACATCTAGGCCTATTATCTTATGATTTCTGGCTTAAGGGTTGTCTTCTGGGCTGTTGAATAAGATGAGATGAACTTCATGAGGCCTGAAGGGGGTTGATGATAGAAGTGATTAGATTTTGTGGATATTATGCCACTGGGGTCAATTAGAACATGATTTTCTCTAGTTTTTTTCTCAGGTTCCCTCCCAGTAAAATTGTTAAATCATGTAAATACATGAAGTTATATCTTCAACTATTTTGCATTTAACATTTTTCAGTATCTGATTATTATATTAAGCCATGTATGCCACTACTAGAACTCTTCCCTTTCTGCTCCAAATCCCACTTTTCATTTGCTTAAGTGCATTGTCCTAACTTTAGAAAAAGGGGTTTTTAGGTTGTTTTGGTTTTTCTTGTTATTGCAGTCACTGGAACCATGTAATATAACATTTCTTTTTGTATTTAAATAACAATGAAGTCAGCTGACATTGTCCTCTTATTAGAAGGGGATGTGGGCTTGGGGTTTTTTGGAGGAGAGATGCTGTTGTATGGTTGGCTTTTTTTTTTTAAATCCAATTGCAATATTTGATTCTGACTGCCACAGCAATGTATGTTATATCAACATAAAGTATTCCAAGTATGTTTTGTTTGCTCTTAGTTTATCCACTGTTAGAGTCCCTATGCTCTACAGGGTTTTTTTTTTGTCATTTGCAGTAGCATTCTATGATACTAAATAACCTTCACTACTTAAATTCGTAGGCATCTCCTTTCTATCCTAATTAATCTTGACTTCATAGTGCCTGACTATCCTTGATCTAGCCTCTCCAGCACTGATCCTCCTTCCTCAGTCACCCTCAGCCATCTTTGCACTATTTGTCCACAATTATTGCTTAAAGTGGGACAGAGATCCAGTTCAGGTGCAAGTTTGCATTTTGGATTATTCAAATTCTGTCTGTCAATCTGTTTGTGGGGTGGCCAAGCAGCTGCTCTGTCCCTGGAGTTAGACTTCTTGTTCTGTATTGAAGTAACTGTTCGCCCTTGAAGAGTTTGCTTCATGTCTTTACAATTACAGCTCTAACCTCTTCTTGAACAGACGTTCTTGCCCATAGAGAGTTACCTGGAGTGAGTTAGTTACTCCAAGCCTGGCCTATTTAAAATCATCACACTCATTTTACCTAGACCCCATAGCTGGGGTGAAGACTAATATTGAATAGCAAATTACTTAACTAATGAGTAGTCTTTCACTGTTCACAGGAGTTTCTTGATGGTAAAATCCTTGGCTGACTTGAAAACGTTTCAATTTTTCTTTCTCTTCTATATGTAGAGCGATATTTCTTGATTTATTCTTTCAGTCAAAGCTGGAAGTTGGTATTGTCATACTGAGAGAGAGAGATATGAAATTTGGAGGAGAAAAAAAGATTTGCTGAGTGCTCAAGGAAACATTTCCTTCTATTTCTCACCACTGTGTATGGAAGAAGAAGTATCTTTCATTGTTCAGCAATCTTCAGTTTTGTTGAAGATTTTTTTTAAACTGGAAGTTATGTCAAAAAGTTGAATGTTGACTTTAAGACTGTGAGCTGTGAAGGAGCAAACTTGTGCACAAATTAACTGCCATTCTCTATATTAGACTCTGAGAATATTAGACTCTTTGCATCAAGTCTCATAGATGTTTTAGGTACTTGTTCAGTCTCAGTTTGAAAAATGTCTTAAAAGTAATTATGGATTTTTTATTACTTCTATATCTGCTTTTGACAGATTTACTTAAATAATCTGCTCTTTAAGCTGTTTGGAAGTAATTTGAGGATTTGCAATTGAAAGGATAAATGGTAGCTACAATCATTTCAGTTAAGATTCTATAACTGCCTCAGATGTAATTTCTGTTTCAGGTGCTTCTGTTTTTTCAGAACAATCACTCTGGAGCTCAAAAACTGTATTACTATTCTCTTCCTCAAAGGAAATCTTATAAAAAAGGAGGAAAAGGGGGGGAAAATGCCTGAACAAGATCCCTTCCAGTATTTTTGAGTTGTTATAGTGAAGTATTATGGTCTTTTCTTATTTTGTGTCCACATGTACATTTATACATGATCTCAAGCACTTATGTGTTTGATTCTTCCGGTGAATTTAAGAGTCCAGAAAGGCTTGCCTTCAACACATTTTTCAAAGTATATGGGTTCTTTCTCATAATTTTCTGGAGATTACAGAGTTCATAGTTTTCCTGGAAATGTGGTGTCCTCCACACTGTGGAGAAGCCTCATCAGCAGGAGTGATGGTTAGATTCTTAGATTTAACAAAGTCCTCTTGAATCTGTGTCTTCACTTGGCTTGATTGTGAAGCCATGCTGAACTGTTCATGATTGAACAGTTATTTTTAAGCATGATCAGTCATCCTAGTAAACCTTCTTAGAGACTTCAACTGAATGTCCCCATGTGCATGTATATGTAAGTATATACCCCTACATATATATACAGCCCCAATAATGCCATTGTGAATTCTTTCTATGAAGCTGAACAGTTAGGGTTGTGCATAACATTGTCTTGCTATGTTGTTTGCTTGCAACAGAACACTGTTTTTAACAAGGACATCCATCAACTAGAGTCTCATAAGAGTTACACTTAAGTCTAAATCTTTTTTAAAACAGGTTGTTGGTTTGGTTCCCTCCCTCCCATCCCCACAATGGTTGTATAGACCGAAGCCAACTTTCAATAGTTTGGAGAGCAAACAGAAAAGAGCACATAGAAAAGGAAAGGAGTGGAATGACTGCATGAAAGCCCACAAAAATTCTGTAGATACAATTTATCTAAATTTGGATATTTATTGTTTTTAATGTAGCCAGAATCAGACTCCCATGTTAATGGCGCCTCCCCTTGTGCTTCGCCTCAGCACTCTGCCCTTGGCTACCCACTCGAGCAAGAGACAAGCTCACAGTTTCATCAGACAGGTAAGCGATCATAGAAACTGCTCTGTGAGTCCATAGGTGATTATTGAATAGGTTTGTTGGCATATTTCTGAAAGATTTATGAAAAAAAAAGGAACTGATCTTTGTGATGCTACTGGGAGCAAGACTTACTGCGGCTGGAGGTGTTTCTTCCCCCATACTTGCAGACGGCTGCAGTATCACAAGAATCCACATGACTCTGACTTATGGATTTCTGTCAATAGCCTCCTTGGTCCCATCCATTTTAAGCAAGCGAATATACTGGGCAGATCCATCCTTACTAAAGGGAAGGAGATTTCACTGGACTGAAATGGGCAACATCTGTTTGTTCTACAGTACACGCATGCATGCACCCAAGTAATCTGTTGGACACAGTAACAGATGTCCAAAACACATAATGGAAGATTCCTGATGATTGTGTTAAAAATTCTTGTGTATCCTCTGCTTATCCTGGTATTTTGATGTCCACACCCCTCAAACTTTAGGAATTTTAGAGTATTTAAACTTATAGTCTTTGCTATATTTGCTATGTTGAGGGGATTTCTCTCTTGAAAGATTATTTACATTCTCCAATAGCAGAATTCATTAATTCCACTGGGAATTAGCAGAAATAACTATATAACATTGAATGTTCAAAGCAGGGGAGAAAATAAAATATTTTTGTCAAGTTATCTTAAATGCAATTTCCCCTGTGTTTTGTGGAAAACAGCAAAAATATTCCCTTGTATACTGAAAAGTTTTAATTCAATGTTGACATGTCCATTTACTTTAATTTATCTGGAAAAGCATGGAATGTCCTCAAGTCTAATATAAGGCAATAATAGATTTATGAGAGATACTGCCAAGAACAGAGCCAGTTATATTACCTAACCATTCCTTTGGCTTAATTTTAAGCAGCATTTAGGAAAAAAAAAAGGCAAGGAGGATTTTAACACCAGTAAAATTGTGGTGCATATTGAATAAAGACCATCTAAAAGATAAATTACATTTTTTTTCAGAAAAAAATGGTATATTCACTCTGGAAGTTATATGACAAATCACCTGAAAATGGAACAGAATATGAATTGAGCAGCTACCAAGCATAATTCCCTCAACTTGTAAACCTTTTATTTATTTTAACTGTAAATTCTTATATACTGCTCCTTTTTGTCAGTTTCTTCTAGTTTAAATCTTGGGCATGATGGTTAAGCTTTAATAAAAGAGAAATGAGTTCTGCTGCAAATCAATAATGTAACATTCACCTCCTGTCCCCAAACTGGCAACTATCAATGACAGTTCCTGCACATTAAGTTAAAAAGGCTTCAGGTAGTGGTCTCCCTTGAAATATAAAAGCATATTTAATGGGAAGGTTGGTTGGTCTTTCAGAACGTTGTTGTGCTTTTATATTTAACCTCCTGTTACTAAATTCATTGCTCTTTTTTGTTGTTGTATCTGCAGATGACTTGTTAGTTCCGCCTCATGATACCAACACAGATCTAACAGATGTTATGGAGCAAATCAACAACACATTTCCAACTTGCTGCTGTAAGTGTAACAAAATAGGTCTCTGAGAATAGTATTGAATTTGAGGCAGTCTTTTGAACTAAAAAAAAAGTCATTCTTGTGGTATTGACTAGGAAAAAGATCTTCTCAGGTGAGATTTCTTGTCAGGATATGCAACCTATATATTGAGTAAATTTTAAGAACATAATTATGTACCATTTCTGAAGGGAAATTAAACAAATATTCTCATGTTTTAAATTGAGGTAATTCTCTATAAGAAAAGCCTATAGCTCCAAATGGGATTTTGATTTGTGTCCACAGAGAGGGAAAAGAAACCTAGAATCCCATTTGCTGCTTCTATATACCTTATGTAGAACTCAACTGAGTGTACATTCAAAAATTTGGAATGCTGTTGCGCTAATAAAACTTGAAAAAAAAATCCTTAGGCAACAGGAGGGACTGGGGCCCAGTCCTGACTACCTGATCTAATTGTTGAACTAGTTATTAAACTGATTGACTAGAGGAAATAACTGTTAACACAGCACATAACACCTTTCCCTGCTTAAATGCATTGAAAGTTGATGTTTTATTCAGTGTCTATTAAAGACAGATCAAAAGGAAAACCAATTAGTTTTGCATCCATGGCTTATATCAGCTGACATACATAGTTTTCCATTGATCCTGTTCCTTCCATACTGTTGCTGCACTGGCAAGAGCGAGGAGCTCTCTCTCTGGTTCCAGCCGTAGTTCATACCAATTGCTCGTTTTGGCAGGGAGGCAGTGGGGTGAAGGGGCAACCAGGCTCTTAAACTTTTGACAGTTCTTTCAAATTAAATATAGTAACGATGGTTAGTATAAAAAGGCATAAGTGAGAGGGATGGTGTTTATGCCCCATCATTTTAGAAGCATCAAGATTGAACTATGTTCCATTCTTTTTCTGGATTCAATGAACCCTGTTAAAATACCCCTTTTATCTCTTGTACATACATTGCTTGGCTGTGAAAACTGCATCACAGAAGATGCACTTTGCATATTTTGAGAAAGCAAATTAGGATTTAGCAAAAAAGGTTTTGTTGCCACTGTCCTTTGAGATTTTCATTGAGTTCAATAGTTCAGAGCCTGTCACTTTGCAAATTAAGGATTTGATTCTACGGGGCATCTCTTCTTGAAGTCAACAGCTAGTGGAGCTGCTTGGCACAACTCAAGGGTGTGTATGTATACAAATCAGTAGAAAATGCAAGTATCGATTCTTGTTTTTGCAAATTCCTGATTTGCATGTATAAGCAGTATAGCAGCTACTGAACATTTGGCCGAAAAGAATTTACAGCAAGTTGTCAGAAATACTCACTTGCATTCCCGAGTCAGGGTGAGCTTATTAATGATGCCTGCTCTCTCTTACAAGGAAACATGGAAAAAAAACTAAATGCCCATAAACCAATACCCTGAAAGAGGCAGGAGAGGGGACTGCGTGTGAAAACCGTGGCCCCACATCCTTTTATATTGTGAAGCATTCCTGGCCATTTCAGATTAAAAAAAGCCACAGTCCCAAATTTTACATGATTTTTCCCTTTATCATTGACATGCTGCTGCAGAAATCAAACCAAACCAGCATGCCCCAATTAGCGGGCACTAGTTATGTTTGCTTTTTTTAAGTCATTCTATAATGCCTTGGGAGATTCACTAGCAGTATATTTTTTTGACCATGTAAGATTCATGTACTGTTTTAGAAGCCTGGAAGGAGGATTATTAGTCTGGCCTTCCCAACAGAGTGCATTAGACTCCACGAGTTTTCCTGAGGAAGACCATGACAGACCACCTAGTCCATCATCTTTTCCTGGGGCCATTTGAGATGGATCTGTCTTTCTGATCAGACAGTTGTCTAACCTGTTCTGTAAGACTTCCAAGGGCACAGACTCCATGGACTCCCCAGGCAATCTGTTTTAAGAGCATCACTGTATTCTTAACCTTAAAAAATAATATCCTTACCCTTTTTTAATTATACCCAAGTGACATTTTAGTAGAACAGCCTTCATATGTCAAACAGTTCAACATATCATTTAAAACAAACCAACAACCCCAAAAAAGCTGTTTTTTCACCACCTTTCACCACTACTGGCCTCTCCTACCTTGGCTGCAGCTTTCATTAAGGACAGTTACTAACATCTAAGTCTTATGTACATAGACTGTTACAGCATAGTTTAGTTAAATGTTCATTTTTTTAATATAGGAATCTTTCCTTCTGTTGTACATATTTTCCTTGCACTAGCTTTGTTTTTAAACTACCAAGATGCAGAATCATGTACATTTCTAACTTTCTTTTGTTTTTTTTTATTTGCAGCAAGTTTCACTGGCAGACCACAGGTATGAAACATGTTTACATGCTTGCATAGTCATTGGAAGCAAAGTAAAGCAAGTGTAAAAGTTCCATTAAAGCCAAGTGGCAGATATATTTTTTTCTGTATTTTTCCCTGGAGGACTATTAGGAAGGTAGACCGATGTCACAGGAAAACTAGATTCTGGAAAATGCCAGTTAATAGAAAATTCCTGCCAGTTCAGGCATTACCAAGGATCCTATGGTGTGCAGTTCTGGGATGCTGACTGGATGGAATCAGATTGAATCTATCAGGGCCAATTAGTTTCAAGCCACCATCAGCTCTGCAGGACCAAAATTTGTTCTTGTAAAGTCATCCATATTTCCTTGTGCCCTGGTGCTCATCACTTCAGTTCCAGGAACTATGGGCACCAGGGCACAAAGGTCAGGAGCTACACAGCGTACTAGGCATCAGATTTAGCTTCCTTCTCCAAAAGAAAAAAATTGTCTATTTTCAAAGTTCACAAAAAGATGAAAAACAATCTGGTATTTAGATACTTTTTTTGAAAATCTATCTGGTATGAATGATCTATTGAATTTCTGTTAGAAGTAACAGAAGTAGGAAAAACGCTTGCTATAGGTTTAGGTTGATATTAGAGCCCACATATGGCAACTAAGGAATGACACAAACTTGTGTCATTGCATAGTTCTTTGACGGTTTCATTTTTAAATCAGTTTTAAAGACTACCATAAATTGCTGTGTGAGGCTTCAGAAGAATTAAGTGCTAGGGAAAGTCTTATTTAATCCCCTAAATTGATTTGCTTTGTCCATTTAACCCCAATTTGCAAAGTTAGACCTCCCCAAAATAAATATTTAAAAATTCAGAAAAACTGACCTACGAACGCTTTCCTGGATTGCAATGTTTGGGATAGTAGTCTTGCCCTCCCAAACAGGAATTTCTGAAGATAATGGGATGAATCATGTCCCTCACTCAGTTAACTCAGACTTTGTGTTTCAGTCTCTGATAAGTTAAATTAGTGAATTAGACTAACTTTTTTCAGAAATCCTCCTGTAAGCAGGCACAGAGAATAGCTTTCAGTGTTGTCAGTGAATAAATACTAGTCTTCCTGAAAAAGCATTTGATTTCTTTTTATATACAGGATGATTTACAAATGGTCTCACTGCAAATCTAGCCTTCCAGAACCAGTAGAGAAGGCACAATTGATTGTTTAGGAAGAGAATCCTGAAACAGGAGCCTAGAAATAAGCATCACATTTGAAGGGGCTGAGTCCAAATCCTGGACATACTCTCCATTTTACCAGTTAGACCTCAGATAGGACAGTGATTTGCTTAAAATTTTTTTTGATGGGTGCAGAACATGGGGAGTATTTACT
>JAOXNG010000021.1:52739803-52750097 GCA_028566535.1 Scolopax minor
CATCAAAACCAAAAAGTGTGTTCTTCTACCTTGGACTGTTATTTCTGTCCCTTTTACCTCACTGCACAACAAAGATGGCCTGCCTTCCCCAGCCCCAAGACTACCACCCTCCCACCCCACAGCAAACTGCTGCTCCATCTTACCACTGCCATCCGCTCCATCCCCACAGAGAGCTGCGTGCACACAAACCAGCACAAAACTCAGAACAAAGAACAAGCAAAATGAGCCAGAGAGGAGCTAATTGCTGCTTCATCAGGCACAGCTGGGAGGTGGCTGAGCCCTCACAGCTGGGGCCCAGGCTGGCTGCCCTCACCCTGGCAATGCCCACACAGGGCTTGTATGAACCATGGCAGCTCTTGTCTGCTTGCCATACTGGTCTTGTCTTTGCTCTTCCTTACCAAATTTTTGTCTCCTACGTGTTGCTGGCACAACTTCACTGTTTTGTAGGGAAAGCTGGTGGCTGAGCTGCAGGGCTGCAGTGACTCAAGCAGATGGGAGACGTATGACACAGCCCTGTTTTGATGTCTGGGAAAGCTTTTCTTGGTTCAAAAGTCACATTAGAGCATGCCTCGGAGAAAGCAAGCTGCCTGCCTTTCTCAGAAGCATCAGGTGATTTTTCCACCATGCTGGCACTCTAACATACCTGAGCTGCCTGTCGAGGGTTCCCAACCAGCAATGCTGATTATAATCATACTTCAGCTGATCAGAACTGACCCTTACTTTTGGGAAGTCTTGTGCTGTATTTACTTATCTTGTATTTTATTTGTGATCTTTATTCCCCTGAGGGTTGCTCAAACATGCTTCTGAAGATAAAGACATTGTCTCTTATGGATTATAAATTCAATATAGCAAGTCTAAATTCCACTGATTCATTGAGTGCAGTCTAATCAAGTCAAAATTGTTACCTTGGGGGTATGAATGATACATATATAATATAAAGATAACATTTCATTTTCCAGTTGAAGTGTATAAATGTAAATTGTATATTTATGTTTGTGAAGAGATAAATATAAGTTACAGAGATAATCTGAAACAAGTGCCAAGAAAATATTTGTCATGCTTATTATCATATGGGCTATATATGACATACATTGCAGAAAACATTTGCATTGTAATATTTTCACATCCACTGTAAGATTTTTCATTCTTCCTCAAGTGACAGGATCAGGCCAGCAGACTATCAAATGTGTAAAAAATGCTACAAAAGTGTCCTCAGCAGGGAAAAGCTCATCTTATGGGCCATTCAAGAGCTGGAATAAAGTCCTGGTTCCATCTTTTTAAAAGCTCTGAGTTGAGCTTGTTTATTTGTTTGTTTGTTGTGGTCTGTTACGTGTTGTGCAGAAGCACAAGAGCCAGAAGTATCTCTGGAGTCAAAAGCAAACCTCAAAGAACCAAAGTGTGGTAGAAGCTGTGAGAAGGAGAACCTTAAATGGAGACTTGCCGTAGCTGGATATGGAGCGCTCACGTTACCAGGTACACCAGTACTCCACCAGCAGCAGAACAACAGTCTGTTAGTCACATTCTGGTTGATGATCTCAAAGGTCCCGTCATCACTACTTGCTTTCACAGTGCCTGCTGTGACCAGACAGGCGTACTACTTCTCTGCGAGGCTCTGGGAGTGTAGCGGGAAGAAGGTCACCTCTTGTATTCCCTGAACTCAGCAGTGCAAAAATGCCAGAGAGGACCAATTAGTCACACTGCCAGCAGAAGTCAGCTGGGCTTTGATACTTAACACATTGCATTTTTAATTTGGGTGGGGTTTTTTTTACACTACAAGTACAGGCGAGAGTCCCATGTGACTTTTAAAAACTATTTTGAAGTCTGCAAGCATTGTGCACCCCATTCAGCATGGCTTTGCCCTGCTAGAAGGTATCAGAAAAATAGCACAAAACTAAATTAAAGTAACAGGTAAAGCAGTAGCTGTGTATTACACAGAGCCCTTAGCAATATAACAATGTTGTATTGATAACATTGCTTCCACCAGAAGCAATGGTGGTTTGATACTTTCTGATAGATCCTAAGCATTAGCTAGACATCCAAGGATTTCCTATGGTTTCATGATATACGTATGAACACACATGCACGTGTGAATAAATGGTTCGGAGCAAAGTTCTTATTTTGGCTGTCTGGTTAGTGGTGGCTATACTTAGTAATCAAAGTCCCAGGACCACTGGTAATACTTAAAATAAGAGTTGTGCTTGCTCAGTGAGCAACAGAGCTAAGCCAGTATCCTGCTTGGAGAGCAATGTCTTCGTTTGACTCCCTGCTGGTAAGATGTATAACACGTACCCTGCTCACCTGCTAGGCTTGCTGACCCTGGGTCATAAACACAGTAAGAGTGTTGCTGTTTCTGCATTGAAAGGAATAACACAGTGGTCACATTTGGAGCCCATATCTTGCTGTAATAGTTACAGACAGAGTTTTCAGATCTTTGAAAACCTCTTTGCCATTCCCTAGGAACCCCTTGCTCTGAAACTTTACAAATATTTATGAAGTATCAATAATAGCTCTGCTGATGCTAACAGGATTGTTAGAGAGCTACTGTGCATGCTGGTCACTTGCCTCTTCTATATATTTTTATATTGATGCGAGGGCAAAATGTAGAACAAATAAATAATGTCTCTTTTTGGCTGGCCCAACCGGTGACATTGGCAATACAGAATGAGTTGTGAGAAAATATCTCTAAAATCATATATAGCTGAAGGTTATCTTGACTGTCTATTATTTATTTTATGGTTTGTCAGGAGTCATTGCTATTTCTAAGGGCAATAGTCATGGGGAGTGGGATGAATGAGCAGAAGATAAGCTATGAAAATTAGTAAACTGTTCAAGGCACTGTTGTTGCTGTGTAGTGAACTGAAGTAGTAAAGAGATCATCCACTGGGTTGATGAAATGAATACTTGGGTGAGATAAGGGTCTAAATTCTGGGTTTTCTATAACAGAGGCTGCAAATTAGATTTACAGGTTAATATAACTATAAAAGTGTCTTCTTTAAATAGTGCTCACTTTGAGATCATTTTGACTGAATGTGATAGCTAGAGAAGAGTTATATAATTATCATAAAAAGTAAAAAAAAAAAGTAATTGTTCTTAAAGCAAGTCAAACTTGTAAAAAATATCCAACGTAAGCTTAATTTCACACAATTTTGTTCCAATTACTGGTATGTATTTAGAAAATATCTCCTTAAATTAGAATTGCTTTAGCTTCTCAGTTCAACTCTAAAACATTTTCCATGATAGCTTCTTTTCATTTTTTAATTGATTGGTAAATTAATGCAAGCTGTAACTGAGATAACGGCGCAAAGCGATGCAATCAGGAGAATTAAAATCTTAGAGCAAATATGGTAGGTTTACTGAATTTTGAAGCTTGCCTTCTTCTTACCTTTAGCCCGTTTGGCACCAAAGGCTGAGTCTGTCCTTGTCTCAGGGAGGGGTTTAGGAGCAGACCCAGGGAACGGTCCCCTCATGGAGCACACATCTGAATATGCAAGACCACATGGAACAGTGTCCCCAGGACTGTGCCACCACCACTAGTAGATAGATATAGGAAGCATGGCTTGGTGACAAGTCACCATTATGCGTCCACTGCTCTTGCATTTCCCCCTCTCTGTGCTGCCACAGCCTGCAGAGAGACACAGCCACAGCCTGGGCTGCAGCGAAGGGGCAGGAGGGCTGGCCCCTGGGACAGGGTGACTTCCCACTCCATGTCTGCTTTCTGCCTGATGAGACACTGCCCTGGGGAGAGCAGCTGAGGCAACCAGGGTGGATTTTTCACTTGTTTATATGGGGGATTTGTGTTCTTCCAGTTGTTTGGGTTTTTAATTATTTTGCAAAATGAATCATATTTAGGAAAGCTTTGCTACACCTGTTAATTTTCTTCTTCTGAATGTGGAAAGGGAACATCTCTCTGAGGTATGAAGAAGATACTTACTTGACAAAAACAGGTCAAGTCAGAGATTTGGAATAGGGAGTTTGCTGGGTAGTACAGCTCTGTGCACTGCAGTACCTTACTGAGAAACTGAAGGAAAGGCAGATTGGATTGTTTTTCCTCCTTTATTTTCTTCTGTCTGTGCTTGACTTTCTTAGGGACTGGTATGGGTTTGTTTGTAATTTGTTTGTTTGTAATTCTTGTGAAAATACCTCACATTACTGATTATTTCTATAACTTGCAGATAATTGTACTTCCTACCACAGTATGATCTTCCTTCAACCAGTAGATACATCAGATATGAAACTTATCATGGTTGTTTTTAGATTCTATTTATTTGACATTACATGTGTTAGAGGTGTCCAAGAAGCAGCTCCCACCTTTTCTTCCATATTGGAACATTGTTGTTATAGTGCCACTGGGTAAGAAGGCAAAGATCAGGGTCTTGCTCTGGCTCTACCATTTAATAAAAACAGTCCTAGCTGTAAATCTCCATCCCTCTTTTGTTACCTCTGTAAATGGGATTTAGGCAACAAGGAAACTTAAGCTGTATTACCTCTTCAAAGGCAAAGAGTAAATGAGGGAGGTTCCATCCTGCAAAGGTTAATTGTCATTAACCTGGGTTTGGGTGCTCTAGCTTTTGCAGCTGCACTGAGCAGAAGATGGGGATGATTAAACACACAAGTACCAGTGCAGCAAGTAATGTTCTTTGGAATCTACTTACAATTATGCATCAAAAGTGTCTTAACCTGTTAACCTCGTCTGTAACCTGCTCGACTCTCAAAGGACCACGAAAATTGTCCCTATATGTCTTACTATCAGAAGTAATGCTCTGCTGGGTTTTGTTTCCAACAAACAAGACAGCCACCAGAGTTAAGTCTTGGAGAGACAGTAAAGCTTGGATTGTGTTCCCAGAGACTAGTTATTCACCTTTTTTTTAAACATCCTATTGTTTCCTGAAAAGAAAATCCAAGCTTCAGCCCCAAATCCTGCTTTTATTTTCTTTCTGTTTTCTCGTGAAAGGATAACAAAGGCATGCCCACTTGTTGGTTTGGTTCTGACAGAGCTTTGAATGACCAGGTCCCAACCTTACACATAATAGACTAGGCCTGTGTCTCAAGGTGTTATCCATCTACCCAATTTCAGAAAGTCAGTTATGGCATAGGGTAGAAAAATACAACTAGTGGAAAAAAGCCACCATCTTATAAACTCAGTGAAGTGCTTAATGCAATGTGAAGAGAAGTGACACCTTTCTCAGCCAGCTGCCTGTGTGCGAGGGAAGAGGCTGGAGTTCTGCCTCAGTGGTAACCAAGGTAACTGATTGCCTTTCTTAGAAAGGCCCCTGGAGGAAGAGGAAGACTTCAGGGCCAGGCCTGCTGCTGGTGAATGTGCTTGGTAAACCCCAGTGCTTGCGCCATGTATAGAGCCCCAATGAACAACCATGGGCATAATAGTGAAAAAAGCAGGGGGACTTGGGAGTCTCATACACTCACTATGCAGTGATTTACTGGTGCTTGTTTACAAGCAGAAAATGTACATCTATTCTGGCACTTTTTCAAAATTAAGACATAAAATCCGTCTGCTTTCCACTGGCACATTTAGTGCAATGGGGGAGGGAACTTCCTTGTCTGTACTCGGTGTGTTAATCTAGGCCAACATTTGAATGAGAAACAAACATCTTTTAATGCCAACAACAAGAATTGCCAATCTCCAGTGAGACAAAGGAATGTATGATTCTGTCAATCCTGTTTTGCAATGCAGCCAGCTTCTTCCCGCACCACCATCCGCTGCGCTGCCAGTGCACAGGACATCTCAAATATCGCAGTCAAGTCTCATGAGTCAATACGTAGCATTAATAATACAGAACATTTTTAACAGAGACCTAATCCACTGCAATGATGGGAAAGAATAAGACATGGGAATGCAGATCTAAGGCAATCAAATGTCTTTGGATCTTTACAACAAAGAGACTGTGATGACGGGGGTTGGAATTAAAATTTCTTGTAATCAAAATAGGCACCACAAATATTTACAGTGAATTATTCATAATCTGTTGTGGTCTCACAGCAGTTTTTCAAGCAGGCATCTTTTCCCATTGCTCTGTTAATGGAGTAGATTTCCAGAAGGCTTGAATTTCAAGTTGCTCTGAATTACCTGAAGCGATAGCTCTTTCCTTAGCATATGAATTCATTCTGATCAATTTATAACATCTAACATGATACAATTTCTTGTTCTGCAATTTATTCCCCACAGTGATCATATGTAAGCATGCTTTATAAGTGACTTGGAACCTGTATAATTTAAGGATGAATTTGTGTCTCTTAACAGCAGTGATAAAATAGTAATTTTGTTTTATTAAGTGGAATGTGATTTTTTAGTTGTATAACAGGTCTTTAATGAGTAGACTCAAAAATTATTCCTGAATCCAGTAGCATTACAACAGCTGATATCTCCATTTACTGTAATTACCCAGAAAAATAAAGCTGTTGATCATCACCCATTGACCTGGTTACTGTTAGCAGCTCTGCCCCTTGCAGAGTCTCACCAGAGATTTATCTTTGTGTTTTTCAAATTGACCTGACTTTTCATATTCATAAATAACTGCAAGCACAGAGTTATTAATATGAAGGAGTCAGAGCACTTATTCAGTTCAGATCCCTAATTGCTAGGCTTACAACTGAGATTTTTATTGTTGGGAATACACTTATGAGTTGTATAGAATATGTTCAGTTAACAGTTGTTTGTTCCAGAAACTTTGGGCAATATTGGCACACTACTTTAAAAATCCCCCAAACCCTAGATTTGATTTCATTTCTCTACTTACTCTGAAGATATCTCTAAACACTGGCAATATCTGCCGTAGAATTAAAGTTTGCAGTAAAATTATTTTGTAGGTATCAACTTTGCTTCATCTGCCCCCTCTGTTCAGAGAGAGTTTTATTTTCCTCTCAAAATGTTCCATAACTCTTGGAATCCTAAAGATCTTATTTTTGTCATATATTATTTTACACAAAAATTTCCAAACAATTCTAAACCATATCAAAGTGCTTTCACAGTTGCACATCACAAAGCATATATGCTGTGACACAACTTTCTTGAAGTGGTTCTGTGTGACCTGGATAGACTAAGAGTAATGAAAGTTGAACCTGTTTTTATCAGAAGATATGATTAAACACTGAAATTCACTACAACAGTGGATTCTCTGTTTTCTTAAGTCCTCAAATGAAAACTAGTAATATACATGGAATAGACTTAAGTGGTCTGATGGCCCTTCCAAATATTAAACCGAGTGGCAGCCACTCTGTCATGCCTTTGTCCTGTTTATCCTTCGGAGTGCCCTTTGGAGCAGTGTTGCCTGATTGACTTTTGTTTCACTGAGGAGATTTAGCAGCCAGCAAGCCATGACTTACACACTGACAAAACTACCAAAAAAGTCCAAGTGCAGACACATGAATTCTGTGTAATACCCGACTTCAAATTAAACACACAGCAGTGCTTGGAAAGCATAAGATTAATTCAGGCTCGGAGTACAAGTGGATAAATTTCAGGTGAGTTTAAAAAGTCATTTAAACTAATGCTATTACCAATTGATCTAAATTACCTCTAATGATTTACTGTTAATCTACTCCAGTCAGAAGCAATTTTTGCTGCACAGGCTTATGGAATGGATAAGCTTTTTTGTTCTGTTTCTTTGCTGAAGGAAGCTTATCTGCTGGGCAGATGAGGACTTTTCTAGATCCCTCCTCTCCTTGTCTTTTCCAGTCAACTCTTCAACATGTGTAAGGATTCTGGGTTTTGCTTTTTTTAATGGGGTCTCAAGTGAGGCTGGCATGGTAGCCATTTGAAGCTGCTAACCGTGAACTAAGAGATCATTAACACATGGTATCACAACTGCTTTAACAGACTCCCTGCTTGATCTTGGGCAAATATTTCCCCTTAGCTTTCTTCTTGGAAGACTGTAGGGGAAATTCCTATGCAGCTCTAACCGAATTTTCATTTTGCACTGATGTCTGGGGTGTTAGTATTTGATCATGGATGTGCTACCAATAAGGGCAGAGGGAAGTTGTTGGTGGAAAAGTTGACAGCTGTTTACAGCAAATCCTAATGGTGTGTCCTAGATTAGCAGAAAGGCTTGACACATTGATGTTTAAGTCTTTTCTCATGAATGTTTCATCACTAGCAGTAATAAGTCTTTGTACGTCAATAATTTTCTACTTGATCCCTCTGATTTTCTTCCAAATTAAGTGGTATTCTCACTTGCACTATCACCTAAATGCCAGATGCAGAAAGCCATTTAGGCATGTCTGTGCCGACTGTCACATCACCAGCTTCAAGGCACCCAGGTTTTGCAGCAGAACTCATGAATATGCACCAGGCGAATTGGCTCCAGCAGAGACAAGCTGGCAGGCAGGGAAGGAGTACATGGCAGCTGGTGTGGTGAGCACAGTGGATGTCCAAGTACAGAGCAGACACAGAAGAGGCACATGTGGCTGAAGACTTGCTGGGTTGCCTGACTCAACATGAGCCTGGCATCCAGAGCTCAGATTTCCTTCATCCTAGAAGATGACATCCTCTTTTTGATTGTGGTCATTCACCTCAACATTTTCTTGTACTGCTGAGCTATGTGCTGGGATGAAGCAAGGGCTGGCTGCTCCCGAAGGGCAGGTGGGACAGGAACTGAGGTGATCAAAACTTGTAACACTCACCCAAGCAGTAGGATGCTAGTGTTGTCCTCACATGGAGAGGAGTCAAGCTCATGTCATAACACTCACCTGGAGGCACCCTCTGCACCTCTACTGTCTGGGAGCTTGCAGTTCATAGTGGAGGAGACAGGACAGACAAGAAAGACTGTGCCTCTGGCCCAGTGCAGCTCCTGGTTGTTCATCATGCTCCAGTAAGTCACTGACAAAGCACAGAGCATGTTGGAGGAACGGAGCTCCACCTTGCTTAAAAGCATTTCTGAAGTATTTTCCTGACTTTAAAATTGTGCTCCTTTTTTTCTCAGCAACACCACTTCTGTAGCAGGGGACAGGAGCCTTTCTCCACGCAGTTACTGTTTTCTGTGCAGTGTAAGGTACCAGACTCAGTGAACAGAAGAACTGCGGTTGGGTTTCTAACCAGCTGCAAATGCCACAGGGTGTTAAACAAAAAAAAAAAAAAAAAAAGATGTTGGAAGGCCAAAGATTAAAGCAAAGCATAATGCCATCTAGAGTTAGATTTTTTTTCTGTTGTTTTCACTTCAGATTTTGCAGTCAGTTTGCACTTCAGATTTTTTGCAGCCCTTGAGTCGTCAGATTAGGTATCACAGCTTCCATTTGCTGGGAGGATACCTTTCAAGCCCTCAAAACTGAGGATAAAAATCCTGAGACCTCAAATGCCCAAGTGCAAGTCTTACTTTCTTTACCATAAAATATATATTTTTAATTGTTTTGCGGTATGTCATGTGACCTTTTACAGGATGATAAGTGCAGGAAGTGTCCTTTGAATATTTAAAGTACCATTAATTATTTGTGTATTATGTACTTTTCAATGTGGAAGTCTGGCTGGTAAAACAGGAGACAATAAATGAAGAGGTGTTTAGCCTGAAGACTGAAACTCATCATGGGACTTATTATGTGAACCAAAGCAGTTAAAAAATAGGTCAGTATACTTTCAATACAGTCTGGGCTTTGTAAGTCAAATTTAAAAGAAACTTTTCAAACAAGTGTTTATAGCTCATGGAACTTTAATCGTAAGTTCCTGTTGTCTCTGAGTGTGTAAATCCTACATTTCTTTCTTTGGTGTGATAGTCTCCTCATCTCACCCCCAGGCTCTCAAAAGCAATCTCATTTTTTAGATAGCATCCATTCTCAGGTAACTAAGCTGTCCTGTAGCTACAGGTCACCTTGTGGATTTGTTAGGGATGAGTAAATTAATTGTATCATTGGAGGGAAAAATGGCATAGGAATGAGGTAAGGAGCAGATAGCTGTAGTGGTGAGTACCAAAGTAGAGAAATTTGTTCTTTCTCCTCCCATCTAAGCTGGCAAAGCACGTGTCAAACTGCCCACAGATAACAATATCTTTGTTCCTTAAGCTGATATATAAATGAAGAATAAAATGATAAAATGGTAAGTTTCAGTAACTTCCACTACAGAGTCAATGAATGAGAGCCATCAATTAGCCCCCACCATGCAGTCCTGCACATATGGCCTCACTCTGTACATCACTGACCATGACCATTTGTACCAGCTCTTCACGTAGGACACACACCCTTGGTGCTCTGCCCTGACTGACCACGCTACAGCCCATCTCAGCAGGAGTTTTCCCATTGTTCTCTGCCTCTTGGCTGCTACATCTGCAGGTAAGAAACACCCTTTACACATGTA
>JAOXNG010000021.1:52750197-52786517 GCA_028566535.1 Scolopax minor
TCGTCCTTGATAGAACAAAGATCATGAGCAGTCCATGGGATACGGTGCTCCAGGGACTGCTCCGGAAGCAGCGGCCAGTGCAAGAGTGGGGATTTTTGTTGCTGTTCTGTTTTGGTGGTTTTTTTTTCATTTGTTTTGTTTTGTAGTGGTTTTTTGCTGTTGTTGTTGGTTTGATTTGGTCGTTGGTTTGGGTTTGTTTGCCTTTTTTTTTTCTTAAAGGCTCTTCTTCAGCTCTTGCTCTGATCTCTGCTCTCTTTCCTTTCCCATGCTTTAAGGCAAGAATAGGAAGAATTCGAAGAAAGGGGAGAGAAGTGAAGTTGCCCTATTAGAGAAGGTCTGTGTGTCCTGGGAGAGCCACCGACCCCTTTCCCAGGGAGCAGGGGAGGGAATGTGGTCTCACGCCTGAAGGAGATGAAGAAATTTTTTCCAACACAGTGAAAAGCCAGTGCTGTGTGAATCCTTGCTTAGGGTAAGGACTGGTCTACAAAGCCCAGCTGTTCTGAGAGAAGATCTTGCCTGCCACCAGCAACCTGGCCATAAATCCTTACCCCTGCCTGAGGGGGAGGCTGCTGGTAAGGAGCTCTGTGACCCAAATTGCCTCATGCTGAGGTTACTGCTTGATAGTTTTGGGGGCTGACTGGTGTTTCACCATCCTACTGACTGCTGTTCTTGCCAGGAGCATTTTGTTTCATGTGGTGCCTCCTGGTCTGACGAACCCCTTTGGGAAGGGTGCCACATACTCTTTTCATGCTGGGCTTAGTGTAACTATAAAGGCTTAAAAATAGGGCTTTATCAAGCCCTGGTGAGTCAGACTGAATGAGAGGGCAGTTACCACGCTGTGAGCAAGGCCACTGGCATTAATGCTTGATCACTACTGTATTTGTAACCTTGACAGTGGCAAAAAGTACCTTCCTTTGTGAAAGTGTTTCCTCTGCTACCACTAAGCCTGTATAGATGAGCACAAACGGTAACTGGAAATGGCATGAAGTGTACCTTCCTTTCTCATTTGCCTCAAACCCAGTGATATAAAGGGAGGCAGAGCTCCCTATTTCATTTGGGGAGACAGTACTAGCTGTTTCTGTGCGGTCAGAGTCTGAAGAGACTATCACTCTCTTCTCTGCAGCCTGACTGTCATAATGTTCTTGTCTAATTTTAAGTCCGCACACACTTTATCAGATGAGACTACAGCCCGCATCACATGAAAAACAAGCTGTTCCCTGCCTTTTTCTGTGAAATACTTCATTTCTTTTGCCTGTGCACCCTGGTTTTCTGGGTTTGGCTGCATGGAAATGTCAGATAACCTGGAAAAAAATCTTTATGTGGCTATTACAACCCAGTTGGAGTAGGATACATGGGAAAATCTTGAAAGATCGTATGTCCCGTGCAATTTTCAGCTTTCTCTGACAAAAGCAGTTTCGTATCAGTCCTATTGACTGATTTGTGGTTCATCAATCAATAGATGCATATCTGTACGGTGCCTGTGTCACAGGGAAATGAAGAATTAGGGCAACAAAATATATTGAAAACTGACTCATGGGTTTTTTATGATCTTTTTTTTTTTTATAAGCCCGATGACATAAGCATTGATAAATGTTACTTTATTTTAATACAGTGAACAATATGATATTTATGGGAACCCATTCTTTTCAACTGATGCTATTCACTGATTTTGTACTGCAGCCCCTTGCCTATCTGGAATTTTAAAGGCAGAAGATAAGGAATTGTTTTCTTTCTGACAGGCTCATTGCCAAGTACCTGAACCAGACACCTGGAGAAGCTCCCAGAAGAATGAATGGAGAAAGGCATGTGAGAACAGATATATCAGACAGTGACATGAACCACAATGTGTGACTAGTTACTAGCAACACTGTATAATCTTCCAACTGCTTCTAGCATCTCATGGAAAGTGGTGGCAAATGTCCTGGCGGCTGTTCTCATGTTTTATCTATGCTTTTTTTTTTTTTTTAACTCTCCCTCCTTTTCTCTGTGTTGTTAAGACATCTGCTCCTGCTACTTGCTTGCCACCTGGAATCTTGAACTTTTGTTTGTACCAGCAATTATTTTTACAGCAAACAGCTCTGCCGTTACACACGGAGAATTAAGACAGCAGCTGGAGCAGAGAAGCTCTTTAAGAGACACAGGTATCATTTCCACAGCAGGGTTTGCAACATGAAAGAACAAGAAAAGAGAATGATAGAAAGGCTGTGATCAACAACTGAAGTGAAATGTAAATTAAATGCTATGGACCACATTCTTTTTTTCCCACATAACAAAGAAGTATGTTGCATGGTGCAGAAATGATTAGCTAAAGAAGAAAGCTCAGTCTGAATAAAGGTTTTCTAATGTGCTGCAGAGATGTTCATTTCTAGAGGCAAAAAAATGACCATAAGGGAGATGGGACTAGTAGGCACCTAGTGGTATCTAAGAGCATCACCTGCAGCATCACCATTTTTATTTTGTGGAGCAGGCTGGAAGAGCAGCTGTGGGTGGAGAGTAGCTTTTCATCAATCACTAGTGACCAAAGCCTGCTTAAATATGAAGCCTACCTGGTGATCTGCATAATCTCACATCTCTGCTTATACATATGACTGTTGTGAGTATTGAAGATTAAATCATCCCAGAATCTGGAAGTAATGATTTCCTATCAGAGGTATGGCATATTATGGTGGGCAAAGATAAACACTGCTAAGTGGTCCAGCCAATGTGCTACAGTGTGGTGTGCTTGGTTCCCAATAGCAGTGACAGTATTAAATGAATTTAAACTAATTCATTGTTTTGATAAACAACTATAATCTCCCATCTCTGGCTGCAATTACAGTTTTATAAGCACTTATTTGGTGCCTTATAATAATGTAGGGGTTATTATTAGCCCTCTGCTTGGAATCTGGACACGCGATCCTGGGAACTGTTCGGAGTAAACTTTAAAATTATGTGTGTGTGTGGCGGGGGAAAGCATGATCTAAATTTAAATGCAAATTTCTGCTTTCATTTTCAATGCTTAAGGGCATTCAGCTAATAAACATCATATGTCTTCAAACAAAATAAAAAACACAGTAGTAGATAACAGATGCTGTAAAACCTCTGACTTATCTCTAGTCTGAAACTTGGAGGATTTGCATAACTTAGTTTATGATTTAGTTTATGATGTTCATCCCAGCTGCCAGCAGACCTGGCCCTGCTTCCCCAGAGTGCAATAGCTACAGGGAGTGTTCTTCTGGTCTCAGATAGCTAATTAGCTATACTTAGTTAAAAGTGTACATAAAGAGGAAGCTCTGCTACATTTATTCATACTGAATAATGAGTTACACCCCAAAAATCTGAAGTGATATCTGTGTGAAATTCTCTCGTCCATAGAAATCGCACAGATAGCAGAGGTGGAAAGTCATAGACTCAGGAGTCTTCCAGTCATTATCTCATTCAGTGGTTTACCCAGTTTAACGTGACCTTAGCGATGGGATGTTCTTCATTCCTTCTACATGAGGCTGCAAACTCCAAGTTCCTGTTTGCTCTAGGGGGACGTTATAGATCCCACAGCAGATTTGCAAATGTATTGTGTCATCTTTCCCTGCTAAGATCCTCTCCTCCATCCTGAGGTTCAGTAGCTACAGGCTACCACATCTCAGGTGCTCAGAGCTCCTTCAGGACTAAGGAAGTTTGCAATTATGATACATTAGCTCCTATTATTTTTCTCAGGCCAGCTTGATAAATCTCTCATTGATGAGTTTTTCTTTTAATGCTTTTTGTTTTGGTTTGGTTTTTTTTTTTTTTTTAAAACCACTTCCTCAGTTTAACCTTATGATCTTTTTAGAGTGAGCAGAGAGAATATAAACAATTCCACTTTCTCTGCCAGCATTTGAGTAAAGCAATATACATATATTTTTCCTGTTACTGCCCTGCAGAGTGCCATATACTGACTGCAGCAATCTGCGTTTGCTTAGCCATTCACGATGACATCATATGAGCCGTGAGGAAACGCAGCCCTGGGAATCTACAATTTGACAAGTAAGAAAGCCTCCAACTTCTCAAAATGAAGGCGGAGGCAGTGGAGAGGGAGCTAGTCTGAGATGTGGTTTGCATTCCTTCCTTCACCATGTTTTTTGTTTGGCTTTGCCCAGAATAATGGCTGATTACATTTTCACAACCATTAGCATGCCCGGCAGGGAGGAGGGGTAGCCAGAGTGATGCTCAAAAGCATTTAAATGGTCCTGGTCTCTAAGGATGCACTTCCCTAGTGTTCTCCCAACCAAGTCTCTTGCCATTCCCCAGTCTGCAGCTCTCCAACTCACCCCATCCAGCCTTACTGATTATGTATTTGTGGGAATGAGCTCTACATGGAATTAATGAAATCGTCCTGATTCAAAAGGCGTTCTTTCCTTCCCCAAGATTGGTTTTGTTGTCTTTTGGGGGGGGGTTTATTTGGTTTTGTTGGGGTTTTTTTGTTAACCCAGATCATTCCACTGATCCTGAGAATGGCTGTTGGAGATGCTGTGCCTAAGTGGCCAAACTGAGAGCACAAGTGGTTCCCCCTGGGAAATGCTTGAATTGGCTTTGCTGCTAGAGAAAACACACATGGGGTGTACACAATTTCATGTACACAAGGGCATTTCTAGAAATTTGTGATCTATCTTCCTCTTTCAGGCCCCAGTCAGCTTTTGGAAAATTTGGTCTTCAGTTTCTCTGTTCATTCCTCAGTTTCATCAGGAACCTGGGTGTTGCTGCCAGGATAATCATTGGATTATCACTGCAGATAGGATGATGCTGACCAAGCAGAAGTGTTTTGGAAGCATAAATAGTGCTTTTTACTTGGATGCTTAAACAATGCTTTCACAGAGGTACCTGTAAGGAAAGCACACATTTATTCTTATTTTTTAGGTGGTAATTTTTTGGTTTTATTTTTTCTTTTATTTGTTTTATTATTTGTTTGTTAGAGGCTTCATTTTCCAATGAGTTGTGCACAGACAGCAAGAATATTCTAGAACCATCATTTTCTTACTGCTTTTTAAAAAAGGAGGTAAATTTAGCTGGCATTTTCAACCTTCCTGATGCTGCCTCGCTAGGAGATAAAGGTGAGTCTTGTGGTCTTACAAATTACTATGCTGCAGGATGGGATGAACTCTTCAGCTCCAGCTGACTTCAGCCAAAGGTGAGAGCTTTGTTCACCCTTTCTTACAGAAGCAAGGGTTATTTTTAAAGTAGTCTGATCCCCTCTTGGTTTCATGTAGGAGAAAAGATACAGTCTCTAATCTCCACTTGCAGGTACTGGCCTGCCCTGTGGGCTCACCATTTAGACAGCAGAGCACCTGGGAGGGCTGTGGCACCTCCTGCCCATCCACCTGGTGCAGATGTGATGGAGCCCCAATGACACAGGGCCCCCGGGCAAGGCAATAAAAGCCACAGTGACCCTGCTTCTGCCTCCCAGCAGCCTTGCCCTGTCATGCTCCTGCTCCAGGCAGGGTTAGCTGCTCTATCTGCTCTGCCTGTTGCCCTGGAGGATGAGCAGCAACTCTTGGTCTCCCCACTGCTACCCAGGTCAGAGCTGGAGGAGGAATTTTGTTATTTCTCCCTCCCAATACCAGAAAATAAAAGAAGCGTAAAATCCAAAGCACAGAATTTAACTCCACTAATTTCAGTGGTCATTCTTGTTTAAGAAAAATAAGGGAAAAATATACTCCATGACTTGCTGTATCTAGGATCAACACAATCATTACAGTTACTACTTATACACCAGTGACAGTCCCCACCTCACATTCCCCAAACACTCAGAGAATGAAAAAATCATTAGCCATGCTGTTGGCCCCACGTGCAAGACAGAGCTAGTTTTGTAAGAGGGGACTCATCACACTGGAGCCATCTTAAAAGCTGGATATCTGGTTCAGACCAGCAGCCTAAGTCCCTCTTCTCCCAAGGAAAAATACCCTTGGGAATTCTCTCTCCACCATCATTATAATGGGGGGACTCAATTTCAGAAATGGGTTTTGATAGTTACAATAGAAGAGATTAGAATGTGAATAATTTTAACTTCAGGATAAATTAAAAAAAAAAAAAAAAAACCCAAACAAAAATATAGGAACTTCTTTTTGTTCATTAGATAACAGAGAAACAAATCCACTGATGTGCTCATGGGATTTCTGGTTGAAAAGCAGGGTAAAAGCTAATCTTTCTTCAAGGCATAATTATTGGAAGATGAAGTGATCAATTGGTGAATAAAAATTCAGGGTAAATTCACTAAAAGTCATGCTTTATGTAGACACATAGTTCACTGGCAGGTAGCAGCCAAATAATGATGAGGTATGAGAAAAAAATAGACTTAGTAGATTTTGAGTCATATACTGTACTGTGACTTGGGTATTATAGTTTAGCCAGATAACTCTTTCTGCATCCCAATACAGAGAAAATCCCACAAGGCTGTGGTGAAGACAAGTTAATTGTCATTCTTTATATGACTAAGGTATATATGTGGATACAAACCTCTGTCTTTCATTGGAACCTGAATTTAAAGGACAAGCAACTAGGATGGCTGAGTTCAGTGGTACATTACACATATAGAAGATACTCCAGGAAAATTTAGTTAGAACTCACCACAAAACCAGGTAATTTCATGGCCAGTAAGCCATTTAAAATTTATTTAATTTTAAAATATCCATATCTACAAATAAGTCTACCTTTTATCAAAGCAAGTGATATATTGTAAGGTGCTCAGCTATTTCCAGAAACTTGAGAGTCAGTAATTATTACTGAAGAGCAAAGAAGACATTAGCCCTGTGTAGCAATATGTCTAGCAGCAAAGAGGGACAGCTCTGGCCATCCTGGCCCTATGTGCCTGGTTGACAGCTACAAAAGTGCACAAAGAAAACATTTGGATCCTTGACACAGGGTGGGTTAGGAATACATAGTGTAACAGGAATGGGAGAAAGGCTCCTTTAACAGAGGAGAAATCTGTTGTTGTTGATTGCTCATCTGTGTTAATCAGGTGAGAGAGTGATAAAATCATAACAGCTGGGTTGGGATGTGCTCAGCCTGGGTGATGTAGTCTGATAAGCCATTTGGGAACTGGGGTGGTGCATTACATACTTGTGAGTTCGCTGGGACCCCAATCATTTTTTACAGTGGAAATGCTGTAATATAAATAAATTTATGCTTCACCAGTGTGATGAGGTTACCCAAATGCACTGTGGAATAAATGACCAAAGAGAAATAAATATTTAAATTACATCATCTGTGTTGTAATTTGTGACTGGAATGATACTTTGGCACTCTCCCAAAGATGATACCTTTAAAATCTGACAGATATATTGCTTTACTGGGTTAAGAAAGTTGCAAATTGGAAAGGGAAAACAAGCGGCTGCCTAGGTTTTGCTTTATAAAAGTATTGTTTCAAAGGTCAGTGATCAAGAGTGCTACCTTTATCTCCTTACTTTTTGTGATAAATTCAGATCTAATGGCCAGAACTTGAAGCCTTGCAAAACAAAAGTTATAATTGGCTTCAAAATTTGCAGTCTAGTCTAAGGAGTCAAGCAAAGGGGTCTGGCTTTAATTATTTAAAAATCCTAACATCTTTTTTTTTTTTACTACATGTTTCACAGCCTTTTTTTTGTAGATAAAATACCTGTAAAACTCCCTGAGTATGAATTGCAATCATGATTATTTTTATAGCAATCACACACTTCCTAATCTTTAGCACAAGACAAAGGGCACTGTGCAGAGAGCAGGGTACAATAAATGCACCTAATCAGTTACCAATTATCTAATTAGCAAATGTAAAAATGAGTGGAAATTTAGGGAATCCAGGGGTGGTTGGCATTTACCTACAGACATTTATTTGCAAAAGGAGACTATGTTGCACATTCCTTGGCAAGATAAATGTCCTTCTTCACTCTCAGATTAGATGATCCATTTCAGACCAGAACAAAGCAAATGTGGACAGAAAGGAGCTGGTGTGTCACCACAAATGGGGCTCTCCCTTACCTTTCAGCACTTGAAAACCAGGGAACTGCCCCAGTGGTGCTGATGGAGAAAGGCAATGCTCATCAGCATTTCATGTCCTCCCACCCTCAGCCAAACTGACAAAACAGCTTTTGGTGACACTTAACTCTCTCCTCTTGAGCAAGCCAAGACAGTTATCTTTGACTAGAAACAGCCTTTTAGAAAGCTCAGTTAAGCAGGGAAAAAGCCCACTTAAAACATTTTGGACTATTCAAGGTGGGTGACCGATATCCCATTACATATGTGTCTATAGTTTTTGTGTTCACAAGACTATCTGCTGCTCTCCTGATCTTTATTTTATCTACCCATATCTGGCATATGCTGAAAACCAGCATTTTGCACTTACAGACAGGTAGATAAAAAGCCATTAAGTGTTACTCCATCAATAGTGGGCCTGCTGACAGGCAGCCACTCTGAGACAACTGATATAGCACAGCCAAAGAGCCTTAGAGCTTCCTTCATTGCCGCTGAACAGTAACATCCTTGCCAAAAGTGGGAAAAACAACATCAACAGCAACAACAAAACAGGGATCTACTGAATACCTTAAAATAGTCCTATCTAGATTGTTTCTTACATGGAAAGGTCTCAACAAAACAAATGAGGTTGTAAGCAATTTTGACGTATTTTAGAAGGACTATGGAAGGACTATGGAAATCATCCTAAAATCATCCTATGGAGAAGTCAATAGATATTGACTTAGATTATTATAATGTTAAATCAATATTTAATATCCATGCATTGATGTTTTTAAGTAACACGCATAGAGAATTTGTGTTCTTTCCTGAATCTTCAATTCACACTCTGGCGGATCTTAAAGACTCTGAATGGGACAGGACTCATAGGTATTTATAAGCTGTTCAAAAAGGTGTAGAAAGACTTTAATTTTCTAATACATTTTCTAGGAGATTTTTCTGTGTGCATTTTACCCTAAAAGTATTTTGTCTCTCTCTTTAGCAGAAAGTGGTTGGAAACACATATATAAATAAATTCATCCAGTTCAATTGTTTTCTTGAAATAAATTCCTTTGTTTGCTTGTCCTTTTCCCCTGGTTTCAGAAACAGAGGAATGGTCTTCTGTTGCATAAAGAAAGTCATGACTCATAGAGACTTAGAGACGTTGAAAAAAAATGTTATTGATCCCAAATAATTGCAGAAAATAGCTCATGTGTTTAAATAATTAAAATAGGCTGTTTCTTCTTTTCTTTTTTTTCCCCTAAATACATGAATCTGCCAGAATTATTGAATGAAAGTTTCTAACTTCTCACATTTGAAACTTCTCATTTCAAAGCCTGGTTCAGGCACCAAACAATAAAGCAACAGAAATACAGGAATTGTCAAAGCTTTTGGCTTCATTTTTATGCTGGGTTTTCACATTTGGAGGGAAAGGTGGGAATAGATGTTTGTGTTTCTGTGCTTCATATTTTCTTCTGGAATTATTTGAAGACATGAGCTTTTTCCTATGATTTTGCAATAGAGAGGGTATTTACAGAACTTTACCTGTTTTGAAATTGCAATGGACATAAAAAAACAGAATTTTCCCACAAATTCCCACAAAAGAAAAGAAAATAAGAAAAATAATGAACCCCGCCCTGAGAAAAAGAATAACATGAGATAAAGAAGCTAAGATAGGAAAATAGTTGAGAGAAAGAAGCTGAGATAGATAGGTAAATGATTGCAGTGCTCAGTACTGCCAGTGTTTTGCTGCAGGAAGGTAGTGCTTCCTTATGAACAGACTCAGGAGTTCTTTGAGTGCAAGTGGTAAGGATGCTGCCCCTTCATATCTGAGAAATTAAAAATTGGTGTGTCTGTCTTCCCTGAGGATTTTTGCCTTCTTTAATGTTGCCCTTCTCCTGGGGCTTGGCTGAAGTCAGGAGATGTTTGCGCTTGAAAATCCTGGAGAGTGTGTTGTTTGATGAAGTTTTCTCTTAAGAACTGACTTTTATCATTTTTTCCTCTTTGCTCCTCCTCAGTTAAACATCAACTGGTTGCCATTTGCCAGCTGTGTTGACCTGCAGGTGCTGTTTTCCAGCTCTGAAAGAAACAAAACTGCTTGGTTTCCATGGTGCACACCATGGAGGCTATGTAATTTTTATTTTAATTTTCTGCCTTGATCTGCCTTAGGAACCTTTTTCTGGTGGCTGGGTCTCCACATCCTCCTTGGTGTTACAAGCATGTTCCTGCCCTCCCACCCAGCTCTTCATCAACACTCAGGTGTCCACAGTAGAGCCACAAACATAGAGAAGCAACAGGATAGACACAAATTACACTGGCAGAGAATGCCTTCCTAAATTTCACTCCCTGCCCACTGTTAAAATCAAGAATCTCTTTAGTATTATTTCAAAATAGTGGCAACCCATGAAGGAAAGTGCTAGAATCTTCACATTCCTGATTCTGATGAAAAGCAAGAGCCCATTTTTTATAACTTTGCAAGCAAAACAGTTGGGTATTACAGAAAAAAGAATGAAAATACCATAGTATCTTCTTCTGGTTCCACAAGTCAAGTTTTCTTACAATTTTTTCTGGACTCTAGACTTTTTCTGGTTTGCAGATGCAAAACCACAAAGGTTTAGTTACTTCTGATATCCCCACAAGGAATAGCCCTCAGTACCATGGCAGGGACTGGAGCTGACGAGGGAGCTCTGGCTGCACAGGCTGGGAAGGACCACGTTGCAGCTACTGGGAAGTGACAGGTTTTTCCTGATTAAATTCACCCTCAGAAAAAGGCTCTCACATCACTGACTTTTAAACTTTACACAGAACATATTTCTTTGGACAGGGTTTCTTAATATAACCTTGACAGCCAGCTGATCATCTCCTGTGCTTTCAGAAAGATTTATGCAACACATGTACCTTGCAGGTGCCTTGCAGGATAACAACTCTTTTTTCTTTGGTCATTAATTATAAAAACAGTACTTAGGTGTGATAGTGATAAAAGCCTTTAGAAAAACCAACACATTCTCCCTGGTGAATCTTTGGTGTGATTTTTCTGCTATTTATTCTGTTCTAATCCCTATCCAGATCATGATGTCTGGCTTTTTCCAAGCAATTTCATTAGAAATAAGCATGAAAAAAAAATATAACAAATGCTGCAATCAGCTGTTATGGGAAAAGCAGAGAATTTTAAAAAGTCAAATGTTTTGCACACTAAAGATGCATGAAATTCAACCTCTTGTGCTTTGAACAAATAAAGATGACACAATATAAAGACACCACA
This sequence comes from Scolopax minor, assembly GCA_028566535.1. Classification (NCBI taxonomy): domain Eukaryota; kingdom Metazoa; phylum Chordata; class Aves; order Charadriiformes; family Scolopacidae; genus Scolopax; species Scolopax minor. Next base: position 52,761,395 of record JAOXNG010000021.1, read on the forward strand.
CAGAATATTTTAATACAATTAGAAGTAAAACTGTATCCATTGATTGGATATGAGAAAAAAAATTCTGAAGTGTAAGCCCAAAAGAATAAAATCCAGATGTCATGGATGTCATGGTCAAATAAAACAGTGGATTTGAAGTAGAGAGAATCAGTTATGAAAACACATCATTTCCCTCTTGTGTTACGTGTAGGGAAGGGAGGGCCAGCCAAGGTGACCCCAGCACAAGCCACTGTCCCCATTTCCACTGGGCATAGGGACAGAGCCAGGGGAGAGCCCTGAAGAGGCTGGGCAGGGTCCAGGGGGGGCTGGTAGTGCCCTCAGGGCCCTGGCAAGCAGACTGAAATCAATTTATTGATAGGAAAAATAATTTAAATCATGCATCCTGATGACCTCTCACACAACACTATGCAAGATTATGCCCTCTCTCTAAAAATACTTTAAGTTCCATTAAATTTGTCTTTTGCATATGAAATGACGTGGTGTCTTTCCATGACTCCTTCCCCTGTCATCTTCTTCACCTGGGAATAATTATTTTTCTGTCATTATATTAATGTGGAGGAGATGCTAGGCTGTGATGAAGTTCCCCCCTGAGTGGTTTATACAGTTTTGCACATCTACCTCCTTTTCTCTTCCTCCCTGCCCCTGCTTTTGCCTGGTGTGAAATTAATTCTTGTAGAATTACAACAATTCTATGTAATTTTTCATATTTTTCTTAAATTACAAAGCTTAAAATTGTCCACGGAAGTCGTCAGTCTAAGCCACAGTCGTACAATTGTTGCTAAGGATAATGAACCTCCTACTGCTCAGGACAGTTTTGAAATGTCTCTATTATCTAGGATTTCTGCATTATCTAGGATTTGCAAAAATTGAGCTAGAAATTTCATGAGACACTCTCTCACTGTGTTACAGCAGTTCTATTTCCATATCAAAGTGCTATAAGGACAACCTGGCCTGTTCTGGATATATCAATTTCATGGTATTGCCAAAGTCTTCCCAGAATTATGTATTTCTCAGCTATGTTTCCCTGGCTTCATTAGAGCTAGGATATTACTCCCCATCTTTGAAGCAAACACTATCTTTTACATAGATTTATTTATTATTAACACTGGAGCTTACCCCTATCTTTACATTTATACTCTAGAAGTGTTGGGTTCTGCAATAGATATCAGTGCTAGAGAAATGAAAGCCTTATATTGTACATCTCTCCCTCTATAAAAATGGTTCTGTTTGCATGTGAAAATATACACTTGTGTTAATGGAGGGTACATGAGCAGAAAGTTAAACATAAAGCTCATCCTCAAAACCTGTAGAGGTAAATATATTGTGGAAGTTATTTAATGATTCCTTTCATGATGCATATAAAATATAATCTGTTCCTATTACAGTGTACTGGAAAACTTGAAAAAGAAAACCTGTTGAGGCTTTGACATTTGTTCCTATCTTATCAGATACCATAAATTTTCAGCAGATCTAAGTACCTGGCAGCTTGGAGAGCAGTCTGTTAGGTAGGCCTGTTGTTGAAGTCTGGATGTTACAACCTCAAAAGTTTTTTGCACAGGGCATTTTCTTCTGATTATTTCTGAAACATTGCTTACCTTATTTCTGAATGGGGTGGGGGAGAGGGGGAGAAAGTGCTTATCTAGATGACAGTTTAAATATAATAGTAATAACTTTGGTTTTAAAGCTACAAAGTTCAGCTATTTCCCATGAATTAGAAACCCTTTGCTTCAGTCATTTCTGTCTCTTGCAAAGCTGTGTGAATTTCTAGGCCAAAGCAAATGGTAGTAAATACTTATTTTCAGTCTAGTAAGATGACCTGTCTGGAGAGTATATTCTGAATAAGCAACAGATTTTTTTAAGATCCTTTACTAATCTCAGCAAGACTTTAATAAACTATTTTGAAAAAAATCTCAATTACTGACAAAAGAGTCTTAAATGTGTCTCTTTAGTTAATTCTTAAACAATGTCTTAAGAATACCTACTAAAACCAAACGGAATTATTTAGCAATTTTTTTGAAAGATTAAACTTATTAATGATATACATAAAACTTAGAGAAAGCATCTGCTAAATATTTAATATAAATTACAAGTTCATTCAATAGAAGTCTTTTACTTTGAACTATAACGTTAATTTTTTTTATTGAATGAAAAAGTCTCTGAGAAGAAAACGTGCAGACATATAAGGATGTTAAATTATCCACTGGAAAGATCCTATATTGTTCTCTGATGCAATGAGAATTGTAAGAATAATGCAAATCTGTAAATGTGAAGGTCATAGAACTGGGCTTATTATCTTTTTATGTCTGTAGTGACTTTATAAAATTTTTGAATGGTAATGTATATGATTCATATTCTTTGTGTGGGATAGAATAAGAAGTTGTATATAACAATTGACTTAAAAGAAGAGATTTTTATTTGCAAAGTATATTCACTGCATGACAGTAACAGAAATTTACAAGAAAAGTTCCTCCATTTCAAAATGGAACAAAGAACTATATTGCTTTGGTACATCTGTAGTTTTATCTTTTTTTTTTTTCCATAGAAAAGCATCAATAGAAAGTCATAAAAGTATTTCTTTTTCACATTTCTACCTTAGCAGAATTGCTTAACTTTGGAAAAAGTATACAAAGGAAAAAAAATATTTTAAAAATATGAAAATAAGTTCCCTCATAACAATCTGCAATTATATCTTGTTACAAAAATCTGGAAAAATATCTAAAATTGGAACTTAAAAATACCAAAAAATAATTTCATATCACAAAAATATTTTTTATAATACATTGGAGAGGCATAGAGATCTCTAAGTAATTTCAGTATTAAAATTACTGTAGCTACTTGTTTTTTCCATTTTTAGAAATGGAAAAACTGTCTTTCTCTACCTATTTCTCTGAAGCAAGCTCCTCTTTTCATGGCTTTCTATCACAAAATAATAGAATAGCTACCCCATCATTTTTTCACTGTATCATATGAATTATCTGCTTTTTATACTGCACATTTAAAAATAAGAAATAATGCAGAGAAATCTTTGGTTTTGACCCTGATATCATTTCTATCACTTAGTATTTGAAGATAGCTTTGTCTATTTCATCCTCGAGTGCAATTTCCAAAACTTAAACCGAAGTTAAAAGTATTTCCTTGCACTTAGTTTTCCATGTAAAGCACAGTACTCTTTCTCTAACTTCCACAGCGAGAAGACAGCATTATTAAAGCACTTAGAAAACTGGGAGAAATCTAATATTCATTAAAATAGTGCGATTTGTTGGGAACTGGGAAAGTATTGATCTTATCTCTTCTTAACCTCATGTCTGTTGGATATCTGACAGATTGAAAATAGAGAATATCTATTAGTTTTATTAGGTTAAAAATTGAATAGGTGTACTAAGGTTATTCCAAGAAGTCTCATGCTTACTTAAGCAGAAATCAAGAGCCACAGTTAATGTTCTTGGGGAATTTAAAGAAGTATTTGTAAAAAGAAAAAGTTGCCAGCAATTTGTTATCCTTTTTATGTTTATCTGTCTTGGCAAAAGATGGCAAACAGACGTAAAATGTACTCCTATTTTGGGTCTTAGTTATGCTTTTTAGAGCTCAAATTATCTAATTTATCCACAATTTTATCCACAAATATTTCAGATGACATTTGGGGTATTTGTCTGTTGGTTAAACATTTGACTCAACTTGACTCTTGTAATCACCTTAGGGAACAATAACCATGCATGTGTTCTCTTTCAGAACAATTTGCAACTGATAAAAATCACTGAAATGGAGTCAAGAATTCATGGTAGCTTACATACCACAGTTGCTTTTCTCTCTGCAATTCCCATTGCAGATACATTTATGAAAGGGCAGTTGCAAGCCTTCTCAAGCTGGTGCCTCTTTCCCCTCCAAATTCATGTGATAAGCTGCTTAATCTTCTGGGGTGCTTTTTTTTTTTTCCTTCTTTTTCTAATTGATAGTCATTCTATTCATTACTTTATAGAATGTAAAAAATTACCAAAAAACAGCACACAGATGGCTGAACACACCCTTTCTCAGGGTGCATAACAGTGTATCTTGAGACACTTCTCAGTTCAAGCATCAGAACATACCATATGAGTAGCAGAGGAACTCTGATGATTCCCTGACCTGGTCTTTTTTGGAGGTGTGAGGGCTTTTTCTTAATTTTGAAAATTGGTCAGTTATTTTCCAATGAAACAGAGGGATTTTGAGAGCTGTTAGTGGCATGATCCAAACACAAAACAAGCAAGTAGGGCATGGAGGTTGGCACTGCACACAATACTCACAGTAGTACACTACAAACTTTCAAGTATCCACTTTTTCAGTGTTTCGGTTCACTGGAGTGTCACTATCTACAAATGTCATCTACAGAAAGGAAAAATCCAACACATTCTTCTCTGTACTTTTGCAAACAAATTATTTGAGTCATGGGAGAAGTTAACATCTGGTCTTTTCCTGTGTAAAGTTTTCTTTTTCAGCTTTTTCATTTAGTCTCAATTTTTTTACATTTCAGTCCTTCAAAATACATAATCTAAAAATAAAACCAAACAAAACTTTTTAAAGGTCCACCTATAAAGCATCTATGCCTAACTAAAATCTGCTAATGAGGGACAGATTAATTGGGGCTTCTTGGAACTAAGTAGAAAGGCACAATCTGCAAAAATACACATAAGTATCCTGTTCCAACTTTTCCAAAGATTGCTGTGTTCTAATTTCAGCAACTCCAGTGAGGAGATAGTTTCAGTCAGAAAAAAAAAATCCTATTTTTATGTGATATTCAGCTCTGGTGTTTTTGGGACTTACTCTAGCTTTGAATTTTAGAAAACTTATTTCTTTAGTAAAGTTCTCTGATATATTAGGCACTAAAAAAGGCAAATATAGTAAACTCCAGGCCTCCTTAAATATTTCCTCCAGAAGTATATACACTTCTATGCATGAATACATAAGGATTTGTTTTGGATAAAATCAATAATATGGCAAGAGCAATAACAGAGAAAATTGAATACAAGGACTAATCAGTTCAAAGACAATATTTTCTGATGTCTTCATTTTTCCATAAAAGGATGAGCTAGAGACAGGCTTCCAAATGGGAGCTATATATTTCAGAAAACTTACTGCAGTCACCTCAGTGCTGTGAAAGCTGATCCCAACAGTTTGTTCAGATTCAGTTTTTGCTCTCTGGATGACCATGAGAGAAGGTAAAAACAAGCTGTCAGCAAACAAAAGCTAAAAACCATTTATAAGAATGACAGGAAACACTTTGAGTGATTAGAATATTAAAGCAAACTCATAGTAGTAACTTACTACTTAAAATGCTGAAAAGCAACTCAAGACTTCATTCAAGGCTCAGGCTTTTAACAGAGGATCAATTTTAGCCTTTAGACAATGAGCTACTTCTGGAAATTTGGGCCCTATGATCCATATGTGCAATGTGTGAATCCCTTTGAGAGTGAGACTGGGGCCAGGTCAGAACTTGAGAGCAAAGACTGGTTTCTGCTTGGAATTTCTTTTTGGACCAATGGTTAAGAGACAACATGTTTTGCCCAGATATGTCACTGCTTGAATATGTATTCCAGAAAAAATCAGCATCAAAGGCACATCCAATGCAATATTATTGATGCACAACCCCACCTGACAGAAGCCATTGGACCATGAATACCATAAAACACATTATGGTATTTGTAATTTTTGAAGCCCACTACTTACTTTTCTACATTGATTGTTTCTTAACATTTCTTAATTGTCAGTATAGTCTACAAAACAAACCTGTCAGGTAAAGAGCGCTCTGTGTCAGCCAAGTGTTTGGAATGTACAACTGAACCTTACAGATAGCTATTTTTAAAACGGTAACTTTTGAAATGACTGCAGTTCAAGCTTTATAAAAACAGAAGTACATTCTACTGACCAGAAACTACACTTGATCGGAGGATTTGAAGGATTTGAAAACATTACTGAAAGAAGGAAACCTGTGTTAACTTTGGCTACTACTAATATTCATGTTGCAATGGAAACACAGCCACATACTGGAGCATATCTTGATGTGAATTCCAGCTAGCACAGTTAAAACATTGAGTGCATTCTGTCAAAACAATAATAAAAAGCAGACTAATTAGCTTATTTAAATTAAGTAATGTCTGTGAGTTCACATACTCTCATATAGAGTCTGTTGTCAGTTTCTGAATTTAATTTCAAGTGGAAATGAAAGTTTCTAACGCTATTCCTGCAAAAAGACTTTGTACAATGCATTTAGGGAGTAACTTCAGGGGTTAAAGGGATAGGCTAAGTAGATTAAATATTCAGTGGAAAATGCTCTGATAACATACACCTTTGATCTGCAGCAGGGCCAATGGTGCCAGTTCCAACCAGAGCAAGCTCCATCAGCAAGTTAGAGATTCCTGCATGAGAGCTTAGAAACTGGTATCTCAGTAATTTTTGATCAAGGGACTTAAGCAGCCGCTTAACTATACCTTGAATTACTCTAGTGAATTTAAATCCTGAGTTCTGAAGAGTGAAATAATGCTGGAGACACACAGAACCACTGGACAAAAGGGCAAGGAACATTCACATGTTTTTCATAGGGAGTGATTTGGGGTGTGCAAACAACCTGTCCCCAAAGTCTGTTGCACTGATCACAGCTTTGCTTGGAGTTAGCTGACTGAGTTAGCTGGAGTTAGCTCATCCTATGGCTGAGTGCTCTGGGAGGTTTCCTAAGGAGAAGAAATTTAGGCATTTAAATTTTGCAACTTGGCTGAAGCTGCTGAAATAAATCTCATTGATTACAGCGACATGGGGGTTTTTTTTAGGCTTTTTGGAGCTACAGACCTTAATACCCCCGCACAAGTCTGTTTTCAATACACTCAAAGAATAACTTTTTAATGGATTGCAATCTTAAAGTTGCTTTTTCTTTATGGTGATTTTGTTCACCCTTCCCACAGCATAAAAAATGGATCTGTGAATGAAAACTGTTGCAAATAAACTGGTGAAATACTGAACTTCCCAGTGTCTCTCTGTGTTTGCTCACTGACTCACTTGCTTTTTCACTGTCTCACCCTTTTCTTCTTCCTGACTGCCCTGTTAACATGGCCTTTTGTTGCTCGGTAAACCTGAAGGCAAAATGAGAAATGGTATCAAAAGCACCTGTAATGTTCTGCATGTTAATAGCAGTGAGCTTCTCCAGGCACTTCAGAAACAGCAGTTTGTTAGTCTTGTTTATGGCTTAAAGGCAAATAGATCCATTTACTGGGGGAAAAAAAAGCCAAAAATTCCAGAAACATTAATGTGGCAGCTAAGTATACTTGTATTTTTTATGTTAATCTCTTGCCAAAGGCAATAAGTCTGAACATCAATAGACAGGTATGTCAAGAACAGAAACTGGGTTCCAGTCCTAGTAATGAGACATCTCAATATTTTCCCAATAGAATATTCAATTCCTTTTTATTACTTCTGGTTGACGACTTATTTTCTTATGTCGAGTGTTGTTTACATAGTCACCTTCACTTCTGTAAAGTGCAGGGGTGGACAACAGCAGAGGAAGGAGACCCCTTTTTCCTCCCACAATTTCTGCTGATCAACCTTTTGTATACTAAACTTTAAGCAATTGTATGGGTTCAAGATACTGATTTCATAATACATGATTATTATATGAATAGTAAACTTTTCCCTTAAGAGTGCAATCCATTTCAGTGCTACATTTATGCTAATATGAATGGCATGATAGCTGGAAATCACATGGCTTTACATGTTACCTGAATTGTGCAAGGTGAGACCATAAATTGGTTGATTATCAACATTACAGAACCAAGCATAAAGCTAAAGGATGATTCTCATACAAGGGCAATGTGTTGTGTGTGAGACCACCCGATTCTCATTGCAGCCAACAAAAGTTAGAACCAACATTGTTCTGAGACAATGTAGCTTGGTTTTTGCATATCTGAAGCAATACTTCTTAAACTAAGACCTGTGTCTCACATAAAGGTATCATACCTTTTCAGAACATGGATATAAAGTGATTGCAAACAAAATAAAGAGCTGTATTATACAAGATCCCCTACTTGCAAATACACTAACAAAACGGGGTAGATAAAATTAGTACACAGATATGAAAATTTCACTAAAGTATTACTAGATCATAACTGAAAACTGTTATGACAATTCCCCACAGGATGACTTTTGGTATTTTCTGATAAGTTTTGGAGGTTCTTGGATCTTTTAGATAAATGCAAGGGAAGCCACACATTTAAAAGGCTGAGCAGGTCAGACTTAAAAAGTGACATTTTCCTAGAAAAAGTAACTCTTGCAGTTCTCTGCTAGAGACACAGCATGGTTGTAATTAGAGTGAATTATTATCCTAGTTTTCATTGTTTATTCTAATTAACTTATTTTTTTTTATTGCCCATTGACCTTTCTTGACCAAGCTGTGGGGTGAAAATACTTCTGCATGCAGACAATGATGCCGAAATCCAGACTCCAAGTCAATACTTTGCATTCTGAGTCATAAGATTTCTTGAGGTAAGCAGCAAATTACAGGAAGCAACTCTTAGTAATATGGCTTACAGAGACCTTTATTTCATCATGCATCTTGTTTAGATACTTAAAGATAACATTACGTGGCATTTCAGAACCTTTGTGGTTTATAGCTTTCCTCTTTCCCTTTGTGTCCCTGTGTATTAATTGTGCATTAACTCAAAGAGATTTTTTTTTTCATGTTGCTATTGCAACGTACTTACTGGACCAAGTTCTTACCAGTAAAAGATAAGAACCTGAAAACCTTTTATTGAGGTCTGACTTGATTTCTGGTTTTAATTGTCTATAGTGCTAAAGATCAGCAGAAAAATTACCAAGGGAAGATCAGGAAAATGGCACTCTATAGAAGAAGAAGCAAGTCTCTGCTAGGGTAGGTAAAAATCAGTTATCCTCCTCATCTGTTTTCTGAGTGCTGAAAACCTTGTCCACCTTCCCAGATTCCATCTGTTTCGATAAAAGATGCTTCCCACCAATTCTTCATACAGCCTGGCTTGATTAATTTATCAGAAACTACAAAATTCACAGGACTATTTGGCACCATTAGCTAAAATGATAATTTACTTGCAATATTATAAAGGAGAAAGTAAAGATATTTTGCAGCAAGCTTGTACCTTTGTGAAAAATAGCTTCTTCCTTTCCTTTGCCTCTATTTTTTTTTTGAAATTTTTTTGTGCAATTCTCATCTAATAGGTAGTAGGTGTATAATGGAAAGCAAGCTTTGCCATTTACTGCAATGAAACCAAAGACTTTTAAGTGCTTTGTCATTAAGGAAATAATTTGTTGGAAAAGAGATATTCTTGGGTTAAATACCTTAACGTAAAACACAAAACCTTTTTAAAGGTCCTCTAGTGACTCCAGAAACACAGAAAAGGTAATTGTGGACAGTAATATATATATAAATTTTTTTTATTAGAAAAAAGTCTTTCCTCAAAAAAGTACCCACATTAATTTGATTTTCTGTAGAAGCCCATAAAGACAATGACACACTTACAAATTGCAAGACTAGTCTTGGTACTTAGATTGTACTACATTATATACATTCTAAAAAAAAATATGACAATGACAGAGAGAAAATATATATGAAAATATATACTCTATGATGCTATGATAACTCATTCCAAGTTTCTATAAATAGAAATATCTTAAATAATGTGTGCCTTGTCTACGCCAAAATAAATGCTATTATCTTCTAAAAACTGGGGCTGGTGGAATAACCCTTTTTCTGTTCGTAAATGACTTGTGTAGCATTGTGCAAGTGTTTTTATCTCTAGGTATCCATTGGGCAGTGTAGGTAGGTTATTCATAGGCTATTTATTCTAAATGTTTAGTAAGCATCACCTGGGATATACACCTGATCATGAAAAACATATGACGCATTTTCTCTCCCATTATTTGATGCTGAAACCTTAAAATAAACCAAAACCAAAACATTAAAAATATGACAAGAATTTTATGTTTTCCTATGTTGAAATCAATTTGGATTTTTGGAAAATATTTATTCATTTTTATAATAAAATTCAGTGTCAGCATTAAACAAGTTTACTAGTGAAAACATAAGTCAGAATCTGGTGCAGAAATTTAACAAAAGTTTTGCTAAATTTAAATATGTACAATTAAGGAATAAAGATAAAAAGAGATCTCTTTGGTTACCTTTGCTCTGCTGGACTTCTGTATTATGTTATCAAGTTGCAATGTGACTTGGAAGTAGCTGGGAAGAGAAAAGACAACTAAGTAAATGGGTGATCAAAGTTCAATAATAATGCTAGGTGACTTTTAACTTCTTTATATTAAATCTTAGTGAATAAATGTAGTAATGTACATGTCTCTCAAAAAAAAAGAACACATGCACATCCCCCACCTTCTTTTTGCAAATTGACAACAAAGCTTTACTTAATCACAGGAAGGCAACAAGACAACTTGTGTGCTTGGAACAACTCTTGATGAGATACAAAGCAGCAACAAACCTCTTTACCATTACAGCATATCACATCTTCTCAGAAGGTTATTTTTCATCTTTTGGATGCTGTAAAACTCTCCTGTGCAGAGCAAAATGCCCTAAAGCCCTCAGACTTTAGCAGTGATTCATTCATGTGGTACAGCTTTGTTGTCTGTGACTGCAGAAATCACCCAGTGATCATTACTGCAGACAGGATCTCTCACTGCTGTTATTTTCAGAAGGAATGAGGCTTATCCACTGCTAAAAAAGGCACATTTCTCAAGCTACCCGTATGAGAGATTACTCTACGTTTAATGTTAGCATTCTATGCTAAGGTTTTTATTAGAAGGAAATCATCCTTCAATTTAATAATCCAGCTGCGTTACTACCAATGAAGCAAAATAAATATAAGCATGCATGGTTACATCAATATAAAGGTACAATTTTACAACAGTACAATGCAGTCACAATGCTACATACATTTTTGTGGTTTAGGACCTTTATTTTTTTATCTTTGATAATGGACAACTTCTTCTAGAAATCAAGCAGCAGACAGTAAAAGTTATTTCTTCACAGCTGATTAATTTCATATCATTTTGTATTTCTAACTCTAATTTAGAAATCTGTTTCATGCCATGAGGCAGTACTACCTCAGCAAACAATCACCACTGACAGAACGGTACCCAGCAACAGAGCAAGGGATGGTTCCTCTCAAATCCTATTACAGATCGGTGCCCCAAGTCATAAGAAATCTTAAAGTCATTAGGACTACCTGCATACTCAGGAATTGGGCTGAAATGCTGCCAAAATTGATACTGATTTTCATGATTTAGAAGTTGTTACAAGAAGCTACCATTTACCTTATTAGCCCTGCTCACTGTGGAACTGGCAGTGCATTTAATGTAAACTTCAATAATGGAATAAAGTTGACTACAAAACTCTTCCCTCTGTGACCACTATCTTCTGGAATACCTACAAAGCACCACTAAGCACAGATAGCTGAATTAACCATTGTACAAATTATGCTAAAACCACTGAAAAGTGCAAAAACTGAAGAAATAGCTTAAAAAAAAAAAACTAGTAAAATGTAACATATAATCATTATCTATTCTCCTCTGCAAACCATACCAGATTCATATGCAAAGACCCTAATGCTATGCTAAAAAAAACCTCACCAAAATTCAGAATCAAGACAATTTGAAGATTTAAAAAACTGTTTTTTACACTGAACCTCAGGAAAAAAAAAATGAAACACAAAAGAGAATAAACACTTAACAGTTTTTAAAACAATTAAAATATTTTTCTTTTAGAATTCCACATACTTTCTTAAAAATTATACAAAAAAGTCTGTTTCTGAAGTAAAGTTGCAAAAAGAATAACTTCTTTCCCCCTCCCCAAAACAGATCTCCAGTAAAATACATAGTTTTCACAGAACCACATGTTCTGTGCAAGTAGTTCGATCTACTTCCCCCAGATCCACAAAGAGTCAAACACTAAGATTAGTAAAGAGATTTCAAACTATAAAATCAACAAGAGAAAGCTAACACTTTCAAAAAGTATGCTTATTAACCATATAAGGTGGGCAAGAATAATTATTCTCACAGGAAAAATTCATTCTAGAAGGCTGAAATTTATTTCCCCAGAATTTAATGCACTAAATCACTGAATTGCATTTTGGCTGAGGGCTAAATTACAGTGCAGGTGGGCACTGCAATACTAATTCTATCTTGAAGTGCTTTTTTTAAAAATGCTCTATAAAGACTGATAATTTTTAAGCAAAAGTTCTAGAAATGGAGAAGAATTTATTTAAATCTCACCTTACTTTAAACTCTGATGTGAAAAAAAACATGATATGTTGCAAAGACTTCACTGTGTATTCACCAGAACATTTCTAACTATAGTTGAAATCAACTTGGAGAGAATTACAGTCAAGATAACTGCAGACAAGTCAGAAGTCAGCCTTGTATTTATAGCTATCCCTTAGCTATTGCTCATGGCATGACACCTTAACCAACTATATAAAGATGTCATTGCTAGAAACAATCCCCTGAAGCTATGTATCCCATCAGCTCCACTCATACACTGCTGGGAAAAAGAAAGGGAGGAAACCACCTTTGCCAGAGCCAATTCAAATTATTAATACTGACTTAGCTGCAAGGTTTACATATTTGCTCCATCAGATCTACTTAATGGTGAAGCCCTTTCTTAAATCTAGGTACGGGCTCTGTGGAAGGGAGCACTGCCCTTGGGGTTTCTTATAAAGGACAGCCCAGTGATTCCTGAGGTCCTGCACACTACTACAAGCACAACCGCAAATCAAAAATCAGGGGGGAAAGTTACTCTTGTTGTTTAATTTTTTTCTAATTTTTATACTAGGAAAAGTAACTTCTTAACTCTTTTTGGCCACCACTGCAAACTGGCAGTTGCAGTAATACGGCTACTAGTATCTCTCAAGAAACATTATACAGCTCAGAGTCCCAAAGCACTAAGATGTAAGGCAGTTACAGTTCAAACCTAAATGGATTCTCACAGACTTCAATGTGAAGGGGGTAAGAGCGCATTTTTCAAATCGGTTCATGCCTACTTTCATCTCATTGTCAAAGATGAAATGATAGAAATGATAGGCAAAGTACATGAACACTCTGTTGCAGAACGAGAAAAAAAAATTCTGAATTCATTCATAGCAAAATGACCTTTTAGGTACTGAAAAAATATAAAGCTTTGTGTCAAGGTCTTGTTTTGGATGGATTGCAATGGATTTTTTCACTGAGCAAACCTTAAGGCTTGATCAGTACCAAAAAGAAGTGGTAAGAGCAACAGAACTTGCAGTACTAAGCCTCCAAACTGTGGTTAAATGCTTTTCTATTTTTTTCTGTAGAGTTTTTTATCTTTTTTAATTAGACTTTAAACTATACAAGGATCTTTTTTCATTTTTTAAACTTTTTTTCCTTGCATGTAACTTTACATTCATGACTGGAATACACAATAGAAATTAAAGAAGATAACAATGATGAAAACAAAGCAAGAAAGTATCATTTATAAAGCTATAAAGTTCCATATAAACCCCTCAGATCTTATCACAGAAGATGATATTTCATCTTTAAGAAATGTTAACTGTATAAAACATTGATTGCTTCATGGATAGGATTTTATGGCTAGCTTTATTAGAAGTGTAAATGAGTTGCAGTGATGGGCTGGCTGGCTTTGGAGAGGAAAAATGAACTCTTTTGATGAAATCTCTGCAAGGAAAATAACTCATACATAAAGAGAGTAACTACTCATTTGGTGATCTCTAAAAATGGAAGTATATAAAAACGTTCTGTTTGGATTAAAATGAAAATTACATGTTCAACAGCAAGAGCTTGTAAGATAGGCAGGGAAAAGCATCCTTAAGCAGACAGGGAGCCCAACATCAAGCTTGGCAACCTACAAAGGGCAACAGAGCACCCAGAAACACCAGCAGTCGCAGTGCAATGGCAGCACAGGCACATGCTGTTATCTCTGATGGCTCCAGCCTGGTACTTTAACCCTCCAAAAAGGGCCTCAGTAGTACCTAGCCTTGTGTTTTGCAGAAGCAAAAATTTACCTTTAGAAAACACATTCAAAGTTTGATGCACATATGATGTGTAGTGGTGCATATGTATGTTTATCCAGTTGACTATATACACCTTATACACCTTAGGAGAGGTGATATTGCTTATCGGTTCTTTTCAGTAACATCAGCATTGGTAGAACATGGGTTATGGACCCTGGATCAGAAATGGTACAAGCGCAGCCCGTGCCTCAGGATCAAAGCTGGTCTAATAACAAAATATCATGCATAAGTCAAAGAACACCAACAACAGCATGGACTATGTAGCCATGAGATAATTAACTAGGTCTAGATAGCTATCCAGACCTTAGTCAAAAAGCTATCTGAAGGCAGAAGACGCATGATTTAATGTCCATCTTGTTACCACAAATTTTGCATCCCTAATAAATCTCATTATTAAAATCTGGCAGGGGACAGAAAAAGGATGACTGCAGAAAACTCAGTAAAATAAAACCCCCACATTTCCTCTGTAAAGCACATTCTCTGCAGCTGTCTTTCCTTCTGTAGCGCTATAGTGTGACAGCACAAGAGTCCCCATGTTTGGAGAAAAACAAAAAGTGACTGGCTTGCTTCAAAAGATCATAGCAGTACTTTGGGAAAAAATATGCAAGGAGGAGGGTATTGAAGAGACTTCATAATATTATTCAGAAGCTAGTTTAATCTCCTTAGAATCACTGCATGAAAGACTCTCCTGTCATGAAGAAAAGGATAGACGGGTAGTTTCTCTCAAGATAAAGTTAATTTTTATGAACGTTCTCCCTCCTCAAGAGGAAAATGCAATCTTACCTGAAATTGAGAAAACAAATAAAAAAAAAAAAAAACAACAAAGAACCTAAACCAATAAAATATTCCTAGAAAATGTATCACAAAAAAAGGAAAAGCTATTTTACATGCTGCAAAGAGAGGCTAAGCCAAGACTCCTCTAACATTGACTTGAAGGATAATAGTATCACAATACTGAAGATATTCTTAAAATGTGAAAAAAACATAGAGCCCCTGCATGGATCACTCTTGTGATCCACTCTTATTTCCCATGCTGGGACCAAATGCTAGCCAGAATTAGTTTCATAACACTGTAATTTATAACCCAGACAGTCCAACTGTGATCCATCTCTTCTGCAGTGATTACTTCAAAAGTCAAAGTCTGCTGTGATGTAGCATAAGAAATTGATCTCCACTAAATCCATTCTAAAATTCTAAGTGAAGGAGACACAAACTTTAGTGCTGTTTGGAAATTATTATTATTTTTTAATTTGTGAGGCAAGTAACAGTAGGAGTTGTACTGACTCCTATAAACCACTCATAATGACCAAGCAAGGAAAATTGAACAGCTTCAGTGGATTTTACAAATGCACACTCCTCTTCCCATCCCCAAGTACTGTTTAACATGCAACTGGACTATAATGTTTCTTGTTAGGCAGACAGCTCAAAATTAGAATTGTGGGAGAAGTGATTGATGATCAGAGTTCCCACAGCCCTTTCAATGAAACATATTCCATTTCCATTTCAAAATATGTTTATTATGAATAATTGGTTTGTCATTGGACTTGATGAAAGTGAATTTATGTGAACAACTCAGACCTCTGCAAGAGAAAACACTTTAATCAGGTAACCTTTTCCTCATTCTTTTCCATACTTTACAGAAACAGACAACAGAATTTTGTTGTCTAGAATTTTAGCTTTGCATAGCTAGAATTTTATTCTTTGCATATAGAACCAGTTTATTGATTGAGTAATGCTTCTTAGTTTGGAAGCCACTTACTCAAAGTCAAAAAATGTTGTGACCTCAACCCTGTACTCTCAAAATAAATCATTAACATCAGTATCTCAGGCAAAGCTTTATACTATTGTTGCAAAATGATGAAAAGGCATCTGAATACTGGATGAGAGAAGAAGAAACTTTTCAAGTGGAATGGTTCTTCAAGTATATGACAGAAAATTTTTGACAAAATATGCTTCAACTTCCAGAAGTTTGATTTCCTACGAAGCTCTAGTCTGAGCTTTACTAATCAAATCCAAGACAAGAAAAGAGAACATGTCCCTGTCAACCACACAATCATTCCACTGCTTACTACTTCCTAACCAACTAGCATTGCCTGGCGCAGAGGGACTCCCATCATTCACAACGGACCTCTTACACTGCCTGCATTAAGGAAGTAGCAACACAGTTCAATATGGCGTTTGTCATCATCTCAGTCACAAAAAGCAGCACTTTATTAACAAAATAAGGTAATGGAGCCATTGTTCCCTGTCTTATACAGCACTGGTTATGCAGGCAAATTCTTTTAAGCTATCCCTGGACCTTTGCATAAGAAGCTGACTCTGAGGGACATTCAATGACACTGTGGTAACATAAAACACATAAGAGCCCCTGCAGCCATCATCTTAAAACCCCTCAAAGTCTTTGGCATCAGTTGTTAAGTCAGCATTTCAGCTGACCATAGATCCAATTTAAAGTAGAAGCCATTCCTTGCCAGAGTGTGATGAAACGATTGCAAGGCCCGTAGCAAAGGATAAATTAGATTATAATTAAAAGCATACAGGAATCAGTAAAATGCTCCCTATGGAGAAATTAAAGGAGCTTCTGAAGTCTAAGGTCATTGCATAGTATTGGTTGAAGGTCCACATCAGCATAAACACTGACACATCCTCATTTTCTTTATTATTTTAATATAGGCTTCTGAAACCTCCCTGTGCACTTTTGATAGGTGCCAGAAGGAAAAATAAAAAGATAGAATTCCCAGGACATTTTTGTAGAGGACAATGATGCCATGTTCCTCATCTCTCCTAACAGTAATTGTATTATCTCAACTACAATGAAAACAACTTATATTTGGGAGATTAATGCTGTTGTTGCCACTAGTTACCATTTGAAAACAACAGCAGAAATACCAGAATTGTGATATATCACACAATATCTTTCACATATAGAGATATAATTTACACCAGTGTATCAACATTTCCATCGCACCTTGTAGGTTAGAATTAAAATCCCAAAACAGCAAGCCAGGGTTACATTTGTTATTAACTTGACAAGAGAAAAAACAAAATATCTCGTGCTACAATTAATATATCTCACCAGTAACTGCAAAGTTTCCCAATCCAGTTTACATACATCCATACATTTTTGCCAGCACACTAATACCCAAACAGCTTGTTCAATCATTTTCAGTATGATGGTTCTTCAGCTCATTTTGAAAACAAGACTCTCCCATCCTAACAGTGAATTCATTCTATCTTAAGTCAGATTTCCTTTTATTTTTCGCCTTTTAGGTATGTTGTACTGCTGTATTTTTCAGTGATCTATGCAAACAGTGAGTTATATATATCTCAAACAGGCTCATACAACGTTATAAACTTCAGACCAGTAAAAGCAAAAGTTATCCCTACCCATTTGACCGCCCTTCTGATTAGCATAAAATTGATAACATAACAGACATAACAGTATTAAGAATAAAAAGTAACATCCATCAGGTATGAAATCAACTTAGTAGAGACCTTCAAGACCCAAACCATTCCTCTTTCCTGTGCCGATTCCTATACCTGCCGCATCTTAAAAACTAAATACATTGTTTCTGGACCTTGAAGAATTCTAGGTTCAAATCCAACATCTGTCTGTATTTCACATTTCCATAACTGGTTTGCGTATATAACATAAAAATACATAGGTAAGTATAAAGTATTTCCTGATTTTGTGGAATACCATGACAATTGCAGACAGAAACCTATTCTACTTTATTTCTCAATAGTCTCCTAACTCATAATATATACTCCTACTTAATTCCTAGATTGGTGGTGTCTACAGAAATGTATTCAATCTACTTATTTCAAGTAGAAATACACCACATGATCATTATCTTTTATAGGAAATATTCTAGATCACCACTGTTGAAAAGACTACTTAGCATACTGGAACAGCAGCAATATCTGAGCTCCTAGCAATAGAATTTTTTTTTGTAAGGAGTTAATTTGGACTTCTTTTTCATTAATACTGGGTATTACAGTTTGTGTATTACAGTTTCTACTTCGAATTTATTTGCTCAAGCATAAACTAGAGGATGGCCAAGCCAAAGAACATCTTTGAGAATGCTACTAAATGGTTCAGTAAGAATATGAATACTAGCAAAGTTGATGTATAGTAAATAGGCAAGTACTTATTCCACAAGCCACATTAATTTTGTAAATCATGATTTCTGATATGAAAAGAGTATGTGTCTTTATTCACTGGCAAACAGATGCTCTCAATTAGCTTAACAAGTATGTAGCATGAGTTGTCTTATCCTCCATTACAGTATAAACAGAGATTATCTGACTGATAGTTCATGGAAAGTCTGTGTCATTCCTGTAAGTACTGAACATTGCTTCCATTTTCACTCTTTGTTTAAAGCAGGCTTCATGGTGACAAACTTTTTCCAGATGAAGCTACATTTCACACTCAGGTAATTACACAGTGAAAAAGAGACAGGTAAAATTGGAAATGATAATCAAAAAGGTAGTAAAAATTTCCTTGCTCCTCTAATTATTCATCTGATTAAAAGCATACATGTATGCTGGTATGTTCCGAGTCGTCTCTCCATATTCCAGCCAAAGTAGGGAATCTAAGATTCTGTCTGGCTCTGAATTATCATGTACCACCAACATGCTTAATTTCAGCTGTCTTCACTCCTTAGTTTTTGGCCAGACAAGGCTTGTCATCTGATTTACTCTAGAGGGTGATTTGCAGACATCTAATCTTATTTATCTAAAAATTGCACAGTGTGTAATTTTATCTCCTACACTGTATGCCAGTAAATGTACAACTAACACAATATTCCATAGTTGTATATAAGAGATGAAATTTGTTAATACATTACATGTAAAACTACCTGTTCATTAGAGAATAGAGTTCAAATGATCTTAGTTCCAAAGTTAATCTTCTCATCATTCATCCATTAGAGAAGCATGAAAATTAAGCCTAAATCTGTATCATTAAGTAGTAATACAAAAACATTAAGTAAAATATGAATATTCAAGAGAAAACCATATCTGTTGAATAACTACATATATGTACAGATATAAATAGTTTAGCTCTATAGCACTATTTTCCATTAAACAGCAACAACTTACTTTGCAGGATGTAATACACCTTCGTACACAAACCTCAATACTAACACAACTTAAATAAGCATTACCTCCTATTTTGTAATGACTAGATGTGAAGAAGGCTGAGCTACTCAGTTTGAAAGCCAAGCAAGAACAGTGTGTGTTACAGAGTGCCCACCGGACTTAAGTGCTCAACTTGACAAGAGCAGCTTAAGTTTGACACTTAAAAATGAAAACGTATGGCTTGCAGACAATTTCAATCAAGACACACAGAGTAGTTCAAAACCGTGAATGAGATTATAGATCTCCTACAGATCTCAGGACCCAAACTCTACAACTATTTTGTTGTTGTCCTACCTTTTTTCACAGGTAATCAAGGGTAGAAGTCAACCAGGAAGATGTTCATGAGTTGGGAAAAGAAACGCTGTATTTCACCCTTTCCTCTGATTTTGGATTTTCTATCGGTATCTATGTGGCTTCCAATGTTACAAGATTCTAAAATACTGGTTTGATTTCAGTTTCAGGTGTCAGCTTTAGCAAACATGTTTTTCTCCAGGTAAGTAGAAGACTAGATGAGCTATGGTGTAGTGTAGAATACAAGAGGGATTTGATATTCTTGAGAATGCTATCACTAGAACAAAAAGTACAATTTGCCTCCCTGATTTTTTCTTATTTGGCACAGTGGAATAGCTATTAAACAGATTTATTGATGGTATATATGATTATTTCAGCAGAAATGTGAGGGAGCAAGGGATCAGCATTCACACCTCATTTCCCACCACATCCCCCCAAAACTGATGACCTCTCCCACAGAGCAATAGTACCAGACAGCACAAGAGAATACAGGTCTGAAATAGGTCTGTTGGTTTTCTTGCTTTGTCACAGGTAAGAGCATAAATTTGTTTTCTTTATGAACAGAAGTGTTTGTTTGTTTTAAATGTACAAAGTGACACTGCCATAAAATTACCATCTGCCACTTTATCAAGGGAGAGAGATACAGTTATTGGGTTTTTTTTCTTTTGTTTTGGTTTGCAACCTTTTTTCATTGATTTCTTGCAAGATAAAGTAAACTTACATAATATAAACTATTACTAAGCAGTTTTCCAAGCAAGAGTGGGCAACATCTTTACTTTAAAGGCAGTCTCAACCTTTCATAGGAAAACTCAAGTCTTCAAGCAAGCACTTGCATCTCAAGCATTCCCATATAAAAGGCACTGGTAGTGGGACAGGACTACTGAAAGCATAAGTAAACAAGTGACATTGCCTGGCAGGGCACACGTCTGCACGTCCATGGACCACCCAGCCCTGACAGAAATCACTGACCACCAACATGCATCATCTTCGAGCAAATGCCCCCTTAATTATTGCACTGAATGTTTTCTACATCTGTAAACATTCTTTAGTGACCAAAAGGAGAGCATCTCATAGGGGAAGTCTTGGAGCTTAATATATATGAAAGGTGTTTTACACTAGTATTTATGTTCTGTAACCTGTAAAGTTAATTAGAAGAGTTAAAAAATACACTGCCAGCATTGACAAGAGTATTCTAGCTGCAGAGAAGGGCTTTTGGATTATGAGCTGGGTATTGTTCAATGCTTGACAAGCAAGTTTCATTTATTTTTTAATTAGTGATCCCAGTTCAGTCATGAAGCATCACCAGTGATTGCTATGATCTAACTAGTTAAAGCAAGCTTGAAGTATGTTTTTTGAATGTCATATACTTACTGCTTATGCAGCATCACAATTCAGCAAGTATTGTAAAGGTTTTGTCCACTCTGTTCATTTCTCATTCCATTCCCTCTGAAACAGTGTCCTTTTCAGGCAGAATAGGGGCTGAGAAGAAGCATCAACCACCCCAAGCACTAGCTATTAGACTGTACTAGACACCAGTCTGCAACACAAGTGTACTTCCATAAATACTAACATGAAGATTTAGATAATTGCAAGTTCTGGTCCTTCAGGGATGCTACTTCTCTTTATACTTTAAAGTTAATTCTTTACAGTTATCTCTAGCCTCAGACCTGCACTCTAGTTGGAGTTTTTTTCATCAATGGAGGTGGGATGTTTTATCCCCTTTGATATTCTTTGAGCAACTTTGAGGTACTTAGAACAGCAATACTGTTGGTATCAGGAATTCAAGAAGTATTAAAGCTAAACCAAAAAATCACACTGAACCCAATGTTCCCTCCATCTTCTGAACTTTCCCAATTCTACCTTTTCATAATGAAAGTTAATTTGTTCAAATATCTCCAACAGGAACTGCAACCATGGAGACATAAGTAATGTAAAGCATCTTTGTAGAGACAGATCAAAAGTAAATTTATCACAGGGGCATCAGCCTAGGCATTCAAAACATAAGAAATCAAAGAACCGGTAATTTCTGTCTCTTTTTTATGTAACTGACATGAGTGAATTGAATTATTTAATTTAGATAAGCTTTCAGGAAGAGCTACCCCCAGTCCAAACAGCAGCTGTCTGAACAAGGTCCCCAAATAAACCAAAGAATGATTTTAGGAAAAGAGGTAGTATTTCTACGAAACTTGTATCAGATAGAGCACAGTATCTGCTAGTACACAGAGCAGTATCTTAAAGAAATATACGCACACACATATGAAAAGAATAACTGTGATGCTTCAGAATAGGTTTCTCATCATCCCAGCCTTCCACAGAGACATGACAGAAAAGTAGTGCACCTTGCCTGAACAACCAGCCTCACACACACATACCCTCCCTAATCATCAATAAGGCAAGAACAGAGAAGTATTTTCATTTTTGAGTGGTTTCTACTCATAGTAGATTTCTTCTGGGGAAAAGAAAGGTTAAAAATTTAGATTTCCTCCCAAGGGAAATAATTTAGACATCTACCAGCTTCATTTTCACCCTCTTAATCTACACCCTTCAAGTACCCCAATCCATTAATTTCTTACATAAACATTTATATAGTGCATATCTCTCATAAATGAAATCCCAAAGCAATGATGAGCTTTTTATTAGAATAACTTGCTATAAGTTTATTCAGCAAAGATACAGCCAGCAAAATAAAACCATCTTAAAGCCAGCATTTGGCAGTGGCTATCAAATCTAGCTTGTTACACAGTGTTACCATCATTTATGTAAGTGCACTCTAATTAAGGTAAATGAGATAGCAAGAACACCGTGACACTGTTACCTTAATGACCCATAGCCAAATTATTTGAAACTTCTTTGAAGTTCCACTTAATTGTAATGCATATAATATTGAAGAATTTCAAGAAGTTCTGGACGCCTTGTAGAATAACCTTATTAATTTTTCTCTCCTCTCTCTTGAATTCTGGTGTTTAGAACACTGCTTATAATCCCTGTACTTAGTATGGAAGTGAATTCCAGTTTTCAGCCAGTGCCATCCTCAGAGTAAAATGACTTCCATGTTTCCTAAACCAATCACTATGTTGTATTTTAAACAATGAGGTACAAGAACTTGGCAGCTATTATGAGGTAACCGAGTTTTGATAAGATTCTGTCAAGTGAGATTTTGTTAATGCAAAGAAGGGCACTTTTGCAGATTCTAAAGGCACTTTTTAAAAACCTTTTAAATACAAAGCACGCAAAAACCACTTTAAATTCATTACCAGTATAACTGTATTTTGCCTTGTTCTAGAAAACAATCTCAGAATCACCACAGCACATTGTGGGCTTCCAACTAAAACAAAACCTATTAAAAAATGCAGCTTTACTGCAAATGGTAACTTTAAGATACTCTGGAGATTGGTAGTGAAATCCAACATACTTACTTTTCTTACCTGAATTATGAGTGCATTGTTGCCATCTGCAGAGCAAGACCTGATGTCTAATATGAACTTGTTATAAAACAGAAATAGGAAGAACGTTTCTTTTTTATTTTTTCAAATTATTTGATTATGAGCTCCAGAAGGAGAGTTACTTCCCACATAATGCAGAACAATCAGATCTGTTTAAGACCATTGGTACAAATCACAGAAAAAATTTGGAGCATTCAGAGATGATGTGCAAATTATGTTGCATTTCCATACTGGTTGTTAGACAGCAAGAAAACAATCAAAAGCACATTTACAGGAAGTATCACACCAAAAAAAAAGGAAAACTTTAATCAGCTATGCCTGAAATCTTTTGGTGCCAGACCACAAGAAAACTATTGTGCAGAGCAAGTCCACCCACTAATGAAAGGCACTTTTAATTAGCACATACTCCTGTTAAAGACAGGTTTTGGATGCCCTTAATTCCTTTAGAACAATCTTTGTTTCACAGAACAATAAAAAGATCCACTATTACTGGCAAAATCCCTCTGCTAACATTACTTTCCATGTTCAACTATAAATGCCAAAGAAATTAGGCTAAATGCTTTGTAATTTACCCACCCGCTACATGATGTGGGTGATGATTTCATAAGCTGTATTTGCTGCATTACCTAATACTCTGTGCTCTGCATCTCAGCATAGTGTGCCAAGCACAAGGGGTGTGAGAGTTCCAGCTTTAATTCTGAGCACAGGCCTATTATACAAAGCCAAGTTCTACAGAACAGCATTCAGAAAGATCAATGATAGCCTGTACTTACAGTTTCATGAGTTACCACTTTCAGTCCTGTGTCACAGTACAAGTCTTATTAATGAAAACACGTTTTTTCCCTTTCCCATTTGAAAGCTTCTTGAAGCATCTGTATTTTATTTCTAATTGGATCTTATTCCTGAGTAATTTCAACACAGCTGGAAAACATGGAACTGCATAGCAATTTTTCCCCTTAGTAACATTCCTGCAGAACAGACCAGTAGATTATAGGACAAAAATATTAGTAGTGAAAGAGACTACCCGGACCAACAGCCCAGGATTGTTTATAAAAGTATTTAAAATTACTTAAAACTTCTGTAGGCTAATCAAACTACACTATGAAACTAGTTAATTTTTTTCCTCTTACACTGCTACAAACTGTTATTCCAGAATTGTCTTCAATTACCACTTATTTGCATTACAGAGTTTATTTCCTCTGAAACAGTCATGTTTCAAAACCATAATTTAAGTACAAGCAACATGTGCAGTGAGGACACAGGAGTCCAAATCTCAGCGTAGCCTTTACAACACATCAAGGCTTCGTACATGGGTCACTGGATTCCCATTGCTCAATTATCACATATTTACAAATGCCAGCTAAAGTGGAATTAGTTTGGATTTGCTTACTTACACTGTTAATAGTATTTTCTTCAATACACCCATAGACCATCAAACCGAGCCTTTCAAAGTACATGTTTTATTATAAATACATAGCAAATTGTAGGACACCTGGCATTTCCAGACCACCGGTAGGAGATTTCAGCCACTTGTCTCTGTCACAGACTGTCTGGATAAGCAGTTAAATCACAGCAATCTTGTGTTCAGCAAAACAGGGCTCTGGTTTTTGTGGAGCTCCCAAGCCCCTTCATTTCACACACCCACAACAGGATCCACATCTCCATCCGCCTGATGCATATTTTCAAATATAACTACTAATGCTACACATACAATAAAAACACGTATTTTAAAATCATATTGGATGAACTAACAAGTAATATGACCTCATGTATCTTTGTAAACTCATCTGTTTTTTCCTTTGCAGAATACCTGGCCATATATAGTCCCAAATTCACTATTACATACAGCAATTCCACTATTACATACATGATGATTTTTGTGTGAGCTCTGCTTTTCTCTCTTGCTAACAGCAGACTTTGGTTTTGGAGCAGAGCAATGCGTTCCCTCGGATCCATTATAATCCATCACATTGAAACTGCCTTCAGGCTTTCACGGGACAAGAAGCAGGTACCGCAGCTGCAGCGAGCAGTTGTGCATACATGCAGCCTGCACAGGAAAGGTTTGCTACAAATACTGCTGACTGCTCTGCACTTACTAAGAAGCCAACAATAAAACCTATGGCTCCCTCCACCGTCCTTGTCATAGGACAGGACTACCCAGTACTGCTATTTTATGGGACTATTCACTGATTGAAGGAA
>JAOXNG010000021.1:52819778-52832018 GCA_028566535.1 Scolopax minor
CTAGGACTGTGATTAGTTTTGCATTTCTTGTAGTATTGAAAACATTAGTAAAATATTCATTAAAAGAATTCAAAAAGCATCAAAAAGAATTATGACATTTTTCCATCTTAGTATTCAGTTATATTTCTTTCTCTCTTTAAAATAATATTTCTATCTAGGATGCTTAATCTTGTTACCAGCATGTGTTTAATTACTAGATATCAATATACATTACTAAGTACTGTGGGAAATCAATATGTTTTTACACCAAAGTACTTTATTTTTTACAGTCCTGTACTTGATTTCCCACTGACTCCAGCAGAAACATTTTTATCTTCAGCAAGTGTTAGAGATCACCAATATCATTTGCAGTTCCTTTTTTTTTAATTCTTATAAGATAATTCCATTTCATAGGAAGCCTTAAAAGAAGTTTAAATATTGTAGTTTACAGTATAAAATTTACAAGGACCAGCATAACTGCACAGATAAATAAAAAGGAGGGGGAGGATAAGATTAAATTTCGAGTTTATATTTTGAAAAAAGCACTAGAAAAACAGGAGTATATTCTTATTAGTATAATTCATTACTCTGGAGTGTAGTGGCAATTGCATTTGAATCAAGTAATTTGCAAGACATAAAACAAAACTAGATCTATACAAAAGATGAGAGGGCCATTGCTGGATCAGAGCAGCCAAGACTGACTTTGTAAGGTGTTTATACTGGAGAGAAAGCTAACTACTGCTCAGATGGTACCCCATTTCCTGGGGCTGACACAATTTCCCCCAAGACCTCAGCAATGACTGTTGGTAAATGTTGTATCCCTCTGTCAGGGAATTCAAAGACACAGTAGTGGTTTGGCTGCTACATGTTTTCTGATATTTCCCCTAATCCCTGTACATAAACTGCCTTTATTTTGCCTGGTCTTAAACATGCCGGGCAAGAGAAGCAATAAGCTACAACAAATACAGCATTGGTGATTAAACTAGTAAGAGGAACTGGAACCTAGATTGTCCCAACTTTGCAAATTAGCTGTGAGACAGAGGAAAACATGTAGACTAAACACTTCCTGCTGTCCCAAATTATGGTCCACGCTGGCATAAACTTTAGAAGCAAAAATGTGACAATGATTTTCCTATTCTTAATTATTAATGTTATCCACCCAAGGCTTTATACCACTGTCTCTAGTATTTTGGTAACCCATGGGGGTCAGATGGCTCCTTAATTGGTACTTTGATTGCTTCTAAGTCCAGGATTGCAAAGAAGTATCTAGAAACCCGTACATGACAGTTGGGAATAGCAGTAGTTAGTTTTTACCCTTCTTACAAAAGAGGAGATGGGGAAATCAGAAGCAGTAGTCTGCCAGCAGCTGTCTGAAAGGGAATGTTAAGGAGAAAAGGATAAGGAATAAAGTCTCTGTAACATCACGGCTTAAGACACAAGAAGAAAAGGAGCAATATGCTGAAGGAATTATTTAGGGAGACAGAGCAAGTAGGGCATGAGTTAGAAGACAGGAGAGAAGGGAACTTACCGGTAGAGAAAATTGAAAAGAACACAGTTATTTTTGCAAAAATAAACAGTCTTAAAGACAGCTACAGATGAAACCTTTCTTATTAAAGCAATTGCTGGAGTTGTTATTGCTATTGAATGAAAAAGCCCTATGACAATCCTAGGTAAATATGTGCAATGTGCTATGTAAAGTGATTTGAACCTCTTTTGCCTAGAATTCAGATGTCCAGATGGGAGATATTGGATATAAAGCCTTTATTTAACAGCTAACACATCTTGTGAATATGGTGTGATTTCAGTTTCCTGCTGTTAGCTCCCAGTACTCCTCTACAGACTTGGCTTGAGTGCATTCTGCTATCACATCGTTTTGTGTTGCAGCATCAGCACAGGCTTTGAATAGTTCTGTACTTGGCATTCTCTGAAGATATCTCCTAATATGTTTTATCAAGTACCTCTCCATCAAAATAAGACATAATTAGTTACTGGCATCCTTAGTTTGAGTATAAAAATAAATCTGCCATTTTAAGCAATTGTTTGAATGTATAATCTCCATATAGAGTGTTCACTACATGCAAAAAAAATCACTGGAAGGTCCCTGCACATATGGTCCAAGCCATGATTTAGGACAAGTAACTTGTCCTCAGTGGAACTTACCAAGCATAGCTTTTAAATAAGGCAAAAAAAAATCTGTTAATTCAGCAATTCTGTTCTTAACATTTAAGACTGACCCCTGAAACAAGGGCAGGAATACAGTGTTAGCAAGTCTGGGTTGAAGTCTTCTCTCTCCATTGTAACTTTTTCTCCAGGTCTTTCCACTGGTAAAACCTAGTTTGAGGCAACTTGAGAAGTCTTTAAATTAACTACAAAGGTAGGAAGCTCTATGAGGAATTTAGGGGTGATAAAGAAAACAGGGTATTTTATTGTATTACTTACTCATATAAAGACAAAAATGTTTACCTCATGAAAAGAATTTGAATGGTATCTGCTAAAGGAACTTTAAAATTAAAGAAAAATTCTCTGTTCCTCTCTGCAACAACGTCTCTGCCAAAAGTTTTCCTCAGTGTTTTTAATCTCTAGTTTTCAAAGCCCTGCAATATGTACCTATTCCAAACTAAAATAAGAATGGAGTTTCAGAATTTGTTCAGGATTTGTGAGTGGTTTGAGACAGCTAAATGTTCAAAAGTTACTTACTTTATTTATTTGGTGGAAAATGGGAATACAGAATTGAGCAGTAACTCCTAAATATAAATTTCACCTCTGTTAAAACCTCCTGCTCTGACCCTATGCGATTCTCTTAGCTTTCTCCAGTCTCAGTTTCCCAATAAACAGGAAGAAATGAGATCCTGCATCTCAAATGATAATCACTTGTATACATACTATAGAAGTGTCATGACATAGAGTTAGTTTTACAATAAAAGCCTATGGTTTTGTTGTTTGCTTTTTTTTTTAAACCGAATGCTTATTTCCTGTGTACCAGTAGTCACTACATAAAACAGTTAAGTGGTATTTCTGCAATAAATACAAGCAAAGTAGTTACCCTAACATTCAACAAATCATTTGTATTTTTCTTTCCCCTGGAAAGTTTTCCTACTTTTTCATTTCCTAACTTTTATGACCTTATTTCGTGTAGTACATTTTTATGATTAAATTATAATTTATTCTAATAAGAAGGGACAAATTTCTGCATAGTTTAGGGCTAATATTCAATTAGCTTACTGTAATTAATAACGACCTCTCTTACCTTACTGTGAGGTCAATGTTTTTATTTAGCTCATTTTATGTGAGCTTTTCTTGTTAAGGAAATGTGTGTGGATTATTAATATCTGCAGATAGTATCTCTTGTAGTACAGGAATAGATGCCAGGAAGTGCCTGTCAAAGAGAGTCAAAGCTGCTCTTGGATCCAAACCAGTATTTAAATATACATTATATTAATAGCTACATCTGACAACAATTCTCTTGGAATTAGTGTCACTGTCAGCAGGGTGAGAACAAAATATGAGTAAAGAGAGTGGTTTTGCTTCATGCAAACTGCAATCTGATAATATTCGAGCAGGACAAGAGGTATCATCAAAGTCAAACTTCATACTTTTTTGGGAAGGGATCTTCTTTTGTATCTCAGGATTTTACTTCACGCTTCAGGGTTGAGGTTGAATCTGTGCATGTTGAAATGCAGCTGATAGTGTCTCTGTTGAAAGTCTAAGCTCTGCTGAGAGATGTCCACGCTTTACAAAGGTATTAGACTTCACAGATGGTCCAGCTACCTGGACTGGCTTCAATCCTAAAATGAGAGAGGAATGAATCAGAACAGGCACGAGGTATCAGGTTCTCCATCTATCTTAAGTGCATGGTGTTGAGCTACATCACAGGCAAAGGTGTGAGACCCTAAGGTATGGTGAATCTGGAAAAAGACATTAGTCCCACTGTGTAAGCAAGATTTTCATTTCACAATGAAGTAACTCTTCACATTCCCCATTGTGAATGAAACCCAGGTGGTTTTGATGTGTCTTCAGATCATCAAGTACCCAGGAATACCCCTATTTACATTTTTTTCCAAGCTAGAATAAAACAGGAAGACTGTTCTGTGGTTCCATGTATTGCTGGAACCTTTTCACAGATTTAATGAAGACTGCCTTTCTCTGAGGGATACATCTTCAGTTTCTTTGTGAAGAGATCTCTGATGTAAATAAAATTTATATGAATTCTTTGCTGTCAGGGTGGTGAGGCACTGGAATAGTTTGTTCAGTGAGGTTGGTATTGAATGTTTATAATAATGCCACAGTATGCACACTTAGTTGCTTGAAGGTGAGATAAAAAAGATGTGGAATATTGTTTGTTGGTTGTTGTTGGGTTTTTTTTTTTAATAGTAGACAATGGAGAAACTTGGCATTAAAACCCTCAGAGAAAGAAAAGACTCCAAAGTGAGCATCTTGTAAGACTGATTTGAGTGCTTCTCTAACAGGGTATATGTAAAAAGTCGTAAGGAATTATTTGCTTCCTCTGTTTGTCAGTTCATTGTGGGAAGAGGATATCACCACAGCTTATCTGCTGAACCCTTCCTTTCACCAAAATGGCTAGGTTTTTTGGGGAGTTTTTTGGGTTTTATTTGTGGGTGGATCCCTTGGCTGGATTTTGTTCTTTTATAAGAATTATTGAGTTCCAGATCATGTTTCACTTTTGTACATTTTTCTAAAATGTTAACAGGGATACCACTGCTTATTTGTAAGAGCAGGATTTGCATATATGGTACACCATGACAAATCTTTCAAAAAATGGCCTTATAAACAAATCTCTTGTTTCTTCTCAGTTCTGAGAGCAGTAACACTGCCTGGAGTCCCACACTGGCA
The DNA here is from genome assembly GCA_028566535.1 of Scolopax minor. NCBI lineage: Eukaryota > Metazoa > Chordata > Aves > Charadriiformes > Scolopacidae > Scolopax > Scolopax minor. The sequence goes on from JAOXNG010000021.1 coordinate 52,824,609, forward strand.
GAATGGTTGCTTCCAATACAGAAGCATTATCTGTGAGACCATACTTTGACCATTCCGTGTTTAGGAAAAATCGATAGCAGCTTGTCCTGCTATAAGACCAAGTTCTTCTGCAGACTTTTTCAAGGTGACTTTTCTCCTATTAATATACTTACTTCATCAGACCTATGGACTCTTGCCTATCCTATTTCTGAAAGTAGTACATAGCTTGCTGAGTCAGGAAATGGAAAGAGGAACTGTGCCTCCCTAGGTTATTGGCAGAAAGTCATGGAACATCACCTCTGGTGTAGTAAACCAGCCACACTTCTTAGCATTTGCCAATCCTTTTATTTTGAGGCTGGGAGTAGTTTTAAAGTTGTCTTTTTACATGTGTATTTCTATGGCCCTGTGTTCTCTGTGCATGTGCAGAATACTTGGCTGTGCATATAACTATTGCTACAATGATCGAATGGTGGACGTGTACCAAATACTATAAGTGTATATTTGTAAATGTACAAAAAATCCTTTGAAAACTTAGTTTCTGCTTACTAGATGTCTAGACAGTGATGTAGTTGAGCAAAGTAGGTTCAGAAACAGAAGAAATAACCTGAATCATACACATCTTATTTTGCAGATAAGTAATACTAACTTTTCATTTTCCATTTTCAGGTTCCAGTTACCACTGAAAAAACAGTCACATCAAAACATGGTTTGAAAAGGGCTATTCTTGTATATTTTTAGTCAGGATGGCACCAGATAATATCAGAAATCTAAAATAAAGCTTATGTTAATGACATTGACAGACCTTGAGTCAAAGTTGAAGATGTTTGGATACATTTCAAATAAATATTTGTGGGTTTAAATTTTGTTTGAGCTATTAAGTCTAACAAGGTTCATGGGCTGCTTTATAACAATTATCGCATTGTTGTTGCTCTGTATAGTCTTATCAGGAATGAGGTATAATTGGCCAGTGCAGTTTGTAGCAGCAAAGCTATTAGCTTCTAAGCCAGAATTAATATCGTGATATTTCTCTTATGTTTTATTTTTCATCTTCATCTTTTATTTTCCTCTCCTGTTTTATTTACAAATTAATATAGGCAAAAGAAGAGAAGAATGCAGACATTGATCTGTTTAAGCTAAGTAGAAGTTGCAGGCTTATGATAAAAAAAGGTCATTTAATTTTCTTTGAGAGGTGTTTACATAATTATGGAATCGTCAGAGTTGGAAGACACCTCTCAATAATTCTCTAGAGGTCATCTAGTCCAACACCCCTGCTAAGGGGTTGTCTAGACCACATTACTCAGGACTGTATCCAGGCAGGTCTTGAAGATCTCCAATTTACTCTTGCAATGGAACTACAATAGCTTTCAAAGTAATGTTTGAATCTTGGAAACTGATTAGACTTGGCTAGCTTTTTGTCTCCAGTCCCCTTAGATCCCTCTTTTAATAGAATCATAGAATCCTAATATCGTTTGGGTTGGAAGGGGCCTCAAAGATTATCTAGTTCCAACCGCCCTGCCATGGGAAGGGACACCTCTCACTAGACCAGGTTATTCAAAGCCCCATCTAACCTGGCCTTTAACACCTCCAAGGATGGGGTGTCCACAACAGCACTGAGCACTGTTTCAGTGTCTCACCACCCTTCCAGTAATTTCTTCCTAATATGTAATCTAAATCTCCCCTCTTTCAATTTAAAACCATTACCCCTTGTTCTATCACTACACTACCTGATAAAGAGTCTCCCTCCTCATCTCTCCTGTAGGAACCCTTTAAATACTATAAGGCTGCAAAAAGGTCTATCTGGAGCCTTCTCTTCTCCAGGCTAAACACCCCCAGGTCTCTCAGCCTGTCCTAGTAGGAGAGGTGCTCCAGCTCTCTGATCATCTTCATGGCTCTCCTCTGGACTTGCTCCAGCAGGTCCATGTCCTTTTTATCTTTGGGGTTCCAAAGCTGGACACAATACTCCAGGTAGGGTCTCACCAGAGCAGAGTAGAGGAGCAGAGTCACCTCCCTTGACCCACTTGCCACACTTCTTTTAATGCAGCACAGGATACAGTTGGCTTGCTGGGCCGTGAGCACTCAATGCTGGCTTATGTTGAGTGTTCCATCAAAACCCTCAAATGCTTCTCCTCAGGGCTGCTCTCAATCCATTCTCCAAGCTCTGAGTTGCTATTTGTGCTTGGGATTGCCCTAATCCAGGTGCAGGCCATTGCACTTGACCATGTTGAACTTGATGAGGTTTGCACTGGCCTATCTCTCAAGGCTATCAAGGTACCTCTGCAGCTACAGCTTCGCTCTGAGACTCCCTGGTTTCTTTTGAGCTAACTGGTTTTCCTCCTCTGCTGTTTCATGCAGTTAAATGCTGTGATAGCTCCATCAGAGCAAGGGGCTCTGAGTCTGTGGCAGAGCATACAAGCCTTGTGTAGAGTCTCACACTAGGATCCTATGCACTTGTCCATCTTCACAACTTTCTGAAAAGTTAGTTTCCTATGAGCTTTCTCCTAAATTTTAAAGAAACAAGTAAGACCCTGCTGAATAATGTGGGATCAAGTGAAAGATCTATTATTTATAGGTTTGGAATATGTTTATAATAACTTCAGAGATGTGCCCAAGATAATTATTTGAAAATACAGTCAATAAAACCAGACTTGAACCAACAATCATCCCTCAAAATATGACTAATTAAATAGATGACACTATACAGATGAAAAATATGCCAAACACACTGAGCAGCCCCTTTTAAGTTGTGGGTCTAACACAAAAAACTTCCTAAATTTGTCTATGTATACATATTTATATATGCATATATACATAAAATGAAAATATACATATTCAATAATGAAGACATTAGCCTTTAGCATTTAACCCCAATTCAGTAAGAAGAGCCTTGATTGGTTTTTGCTATCCTGTAATCCTTTTTCAGCATGATACCTTGTGAAAGAATCTTTTATACCAGTCCTAAATTGATGTAAGATATTACTAGTTCAGAACAGTGACATTTTTCTTTCATGGAAATGAATACATGGAGACAAAAGCAAGGGCAAAGTTGTCCTAAGGACAGGCAGCATTCAAAGAAGGCATTCCAGCATTATTTCTGCCTGATTCCTCTTTAAGCAGCCATCATGGAAACATATAGATGTTATTTAGAAAGGGAATAAGAAATAAATCTTTTATTTCCCCTGGAATTACTGAAGAAATACTACATTACATTTCAAAGGAGTTTAACATGTTTGGGTTGTTTTATTTCTTTTAAAATATACAGGACTGTTTCTGCTTGGAATACAGCATCTCTTTTAAGCTAATGTGCTGTTCAATTTCCTGGATGTGATGCTGCAAAAATACGCTGCCTCTCTTTCTAACTCTCTGCAGACATTTATCTCAGTAATATGAGCTGGGGTTTTATTTATTTCACCATGTCAAGAGACTTCTCCTTTTCCTCTATTAGAGTATTCATTTTTAAGGTGATTTTTTTCCATTTGAATGATCCTGAAGCTCATCCTTTTGGGAAAGGCCAGCAGGAAACCATAGGTCTCGCTTAAACTTATTTTGAGAAAGTAAATGGTACATTGACTTCACACTGGCCTTTGGCAGATGGGTAAATTTTACCTTCTGCTTCAACTCTTGATTTATAAAATGCATTTTTCAAATGTTGTAAGGCACTCAGGCCTAATAATGGATGTCTTATATTTTCTTTAAAACTCAACTAGATCACTGAAGAATTACTAAATGATTCACCAGTGGGTTGTATTTTCTTTACAAAGCAGTGAAACGGACACATTTCGGCACCCAGGTGTGGCTGCAGCCATCCCTGCACACGGGTATGCACACGGTCCCAGGTCATTTGGTGGAAGGAATCTTTTTCACATCACTTCCTTCTTCCTTCTGTCACAGTGCTCTAGAGCAGGGAGGGCAGCTTCACTTCTCCAGGGGATCTGAGGCAGAGACCCAGGTCATTTTCTTCTCTCATGCCGGTTTCTCTTTGTTCTAGATTGCCCTTTATTAATTGGTAATTGACAGTCACGGATCCTTCTGATTTTCTTCATTGAACCAGTGGAGCTCCAAAATAACTCTCTGGCTTCCTAAGGCTTTCTTGGATTTATCAAACTGGGTAAATACTGTATCAGTTTTGACATTAGAGTGAGAAATTACCTGCTGCATACTAACGGCATCTCTCAAGGACCTCCTTACTAGCCAGCGCCCTCTAGCTGTCAAGATGGTGTTATCTTGAATACTGAGGAGGAAGAAAGGGAATATAAATAAAAGGCTTGGAAAAGAAATATTGAGTGTTTTTTAATTCTCTCAGAGCTCAGTCTGTAACACAAGTGCATGGGGACTTGTGTTCACAAATCCTGTTAGCAAACAACAGGATTTACGTATGTAGTTCCCAAGGCATCACTTTCAAAATTGTTCTCCTTATGATCATGCTCCAGCAAAATCAGTTCACAGTTTTTAAAAATTACACATGGAAAAAAGTCTTTTGGGAATACCAGAAGTGCTTTGCGACTTTACAGTTTTTTTCACACAGCTGTCTCAGAAGAGAGTTCTCTGACTTCTAAGACTCTCTGTCACTTGCGTCCTTTTTCTGAATAAGCACTTTCCATTTCATTTCTCTGTGTTCACATGTTGGCTTCTGTAACTAGCTTCTCCCACTATATTCCTTTTAATAGAAGATTTTTTTTCTGTTTACACAAACATTTTTTCAAATTCTGAATCAAATTTTCTTTTGCACTTATGAGGATTGGTCAAAATCAAGTTTTACCAAAAAATAACTTAATGAGTATAATGGGAATGTTTTGGAAAAGAATGTTTACCCTTACTAATTAAATTAAATTTTGATGCCACAAAGCTATATTTAATTTTAAATTGCCAATAAATAAATTCTTTGGTAAGAACTGCTCCCTTTAAAATTTAAAATAATGTAAACAATTCTTGTTTCTTTGAAATTTGTTTATAAAATCCTGTGCAGTAATTCTCTAAGTCAGTGTTTTCCTGTCAACTTAAAATATGCAGGTAATTTTGTTCTTCTGACGACGCCTCTTTTCCAATTTATTTTTTCATCCTTCCTACACCTACCACTATTTAATCCATTCCAGTTTAACTCACTCTGAAGGGAGAGACAGAGAGTACTGATGCCAAAAAAATGCATTAAAAAATGCTGCCTCTTATAGGTCATAGGTTTGCACTGAGTGAAGATCTCTGTAGCGACAGGTAGCACAGAAATAGTGGAATTATTCCATCAAATTGCACTAATATGGTCCACCAGAGTCAAAATTTGCCAAAAGTTACTAATTGTCAGGTGTGTGGTGAAAGATGTGATGGGCTGTTGTGTTATCAGACAGGAGATCTGAGTTTCAGCTCAGCGACTGACCCACTCTATTATCTGTACTTCCGACTTATAAATAGTCCTGTTAACACACCATTATTGACAGAAGTGGCAATAAAACAAGAATAATTAATCAATGTCATCTAGAACTTTCTGCCCTGAGCTACCATCCATGGCTTGGCTACTCCAGTATTGAGTGTCAATAGGTGGAACTGTGCACAGCCAGCTTTGTCCTTCTTACAAGGGCATGCTGTAATCCTGGCTACAAATCCAGACACCGAACAAGAAAACTGGGTAACTTTGCTATGGTGGTAACTTGATGCAGTTTTTGATGAATGGGGACAGGTAAGGGATTGTAGACATACGAGTTTTATAGCTGCATTGGGATAGCTCTAAGATATGACTATGACTCGAGTTTTGCTATTATGCACCCACTTTTGTACTTGAATAGTCACAGAGTATGGGGCACCTTAAACAGGCTAATGTTATAAGCATTATAGTGTATTTTAGCTGAAACAAACCCAAGGCATTTCTAGGAAAACAAGATGGAGCAGTAAATTGTAGAGGATCTCATAAATGTAAATGTAATGCCCAAGGCTTAACACTTATTTTCTGTCCTTTTTCTTTTTTCTTTTTCTTTTTTTTTTTTTCATCTCCAAGCAGCACTTCATGTGAAGCTTCACAGCATATCATAAATTTTCTTCCAACTAATAATTAACTTACCTCTGGCTAATACATTTTGCAGAATGACAGCATGGAGCTGCTAACGGTACCTTAGGAGGATGTAGTAATGACTTGGTTCTTGAGGTTGGGGATAAAGTTTATGAGTGTGACTTTCTCTCCAAATTAAACATATTAAAACTTGCTTGTAGGGGAACAGGTATGAATATTTAAACAACTAAATGCATTGTCGAATCTATTTAGAGACCTATTATGAAAACCGGGACATATATCAGATGTTCTACATTGATCACAGTTTCTGAGCTCACAGCTACCCAAGCCTGACTGATCATGAGCCCTTAAAAAACTATTTTAAAGCAGATGTAAAATACTTTTTGATTATCATAAATCCATAAAATATTTAATAGGTTTCATTGGCTAGATTCACAAAGGCTTTCATGGCATGAGGGAACGTCTCCGATAAAGAGAGGAAGCACTGAAGGTGGCAGAATTTGAAAATCAGACAGATTATTTGATTCATATTGGAGCTGTTGGTCTTGAATGATAAAAAGAGTTATTTTAAGATGTAGAACACTTCCACTGTTCATTTTTTCAATGGAACAGAAAAAAACAACTCATTCACAAGTGACGGTTTGTCACAGAAAGTGTAAATATTTTCCCACTTAAAGATGGTTTGAGTTGGTAGATTGTTCTATGAGAGGTTTCCTGAAAGACACTCCATGCCTTCCATTCCCATCCCTGTCTGAAATGTGAGGACCATTATCCATCATCTAGAGATAGACCAGAATTATCTAACACTAGATGCACTGAAACTGGGGCCAGACTGCAAGTTCTTATTAACAGTTAGAAGACTGGAAACAAAACCCTGGACTCCTAATGCCAAGTCTTTCCTTGTTAGTTGCCTATTACCTCAGCATGAACCTATGCTGCAGTATATCTGAAAACCTTTGTTTGACAAAAGACATAGGTTACACTTTAAAAAAAGAACCGGTGGGAAAGTGACTCCAATTGAAATAGGATCTAATGATTTGTGCGCATCTGCAAATTTTAGAACTTCATTATCAAAAGTACCCAGTCCTCTCTGCTATGTCTTATTTGCTGGGAACACTGTAAAGACCTGGCCTTTTGAAAACCAAGTTCCTTGTGAATGGCTCAATCTAACCACTCCAAACACTAGATCATGTTGGAAAACTCAGGCCATGAATTTGCTATTGAAAAAGCTATTGTGAAGAATAAAACTTTATTTGGGGAAATTATTTTACACTTTTGCTCTGTACCATCTCTTTTGTATCTCTAATAAGAATTTGGGCAACTAATGGCAACTAATTTACTAATTATGACTTTCACAAATGGCAGTTACTTTAAAAATATTTTAATAAGGTTTTGATAATGTTTTGGTGGGGTTTTTTTTTTGTTTGGGTGGGGTTTTG
>JAOXNG010000021.1:52832334-52845448 GCA_028566535.1 Scolopax minor
TTCAGAAGAGAAAGTCAGTCTTTGAAACTGGTTACAAGTTTGGACTGTGTGTTGAATTGGACTGCCCAAGGCATGAGAGTGTGTTTCTAGAGGAATGGTGTTGTGTGATAGGGACAGGAGATGTGAAGGTTAGAACAACATAACTGGATAGAGAGGAGGAAGATTAAAGTTCAGATCTTTTTTATTTGGTTACTAGTTGTTATTATAAACCAAAATTTAAAAGTGCACTAGGGATTGAACATTTTTTTTCCATGCCTTAGTTCACAAGATAATTCAGATCACAGAGGATCTCAGGAGGTCTTTAGTTCAACCTCATGCACAAAGTAGGATCAGCACATAGCTCTGACTGGGTTACTCAAGTCTTTATCCAGTCAAGCCTTGAAAATCCAAGAATGAAGACTAGGATGGACATGAGGTTTTGGGGTTAAAATAAATCAGCCTCAAATCAGCACCTTCTTTGAAATCTGATTTAGGTTTTCTTCATCCTTTCTGTATATGTATCTTTTTGGCAGAGATTGCCCTATTGCTTTATTTCTAGCCTTTATGTCCTATCAATCAGAAGTCAAATACTTACTTGAGTGTGCTTTTTGTCTTTTGAAGAAAGTTTTGCTTCTGAAAGTAGAAGATAGACTGGACTTGATGGCATGCTGTTTCTAAGTGAAAGGAAAAATTGGAATGCTAACTAAAAAAATACTCTAAGTAATATGCCTGGAGTGTAAGGTTGATGGAAGCACATGAAGCACACATGTGATAGGGTGCTATCATTATACATTGACTCAGAAACATTCATAGATTCTAGGCGTTGGAAAGAACCTGAGACACTTCAGGAATCTGAAAAATAACTTCTTAATTAACTGATGATTATGCTGTTTTACTAATAATCTGATTAGACATGAGAAGAAGCAAAGAATCCCAATCTATTTTTATGTCCTAAATTTTTCTACAGGTTAGCTACTGAATTGTGAGAATACATCAGCCCCAAGATTGTGGTTATGAGAATCCACTTGTGTTCTGCATCAGCAATCATTCTATCTCACCATGCCCAGAGGCATCATCAAGCTAAAAAAATCTATAAGTGGGGGATAGTCCTTCAGAAAGAAAGTTAAGCTCAACAACTTAACTAATTTATACTAATAGGACACCTGCATGACTATGTGCATGCTGGAGAAATTTGAATCTCAGTGGATCGCTTGGAGAAGCTTGCATATGTAATTATGTTAGGTAGGCTCACAGACTACCACCTCTTCCCTAAAGGCAAACTGCAATATGAGGGGCTTACATAAGAACAAGATTCCCAAGGAAAGTTGATAAATCTCATTGACAGCTGATAATTGGGAGATAACAGCAGTTAAACATCAGTTTTATTTTTCTCTGTGAGTCATTGAAAAATTCTCTGTGAATAGTTTGTGTGTCTGGATTGTGTTAATAAGTTGTGCTAATGATAATTTTAGGACATCTGGCAAACTTTACAACATTCTGCTGCAGGTAAATAGGTACTGGAGTACTCTCACAGTATGTACTGCAGTAATACAGTACCACCAAATTGCTTGGGCCAGTGAAGAGCTTATGTGTAATATTTTCCAAAGAGTTGTAGGGTCCTTGGCAGAAATAAAGAGGATGGAAAGAAAAGAGATGAAGGCAAGAGCTGGAATGAACAAAAGGGTAAGCCAGTAGCTGATGACAGAGAAAAAGAGAGGTATTATTTAAAACAGAATACGGTGGAACTTCTTTAATGTAAATGAAGAAAATAAGAACTGAAGTGGAAAATAGATTAAGATGGAAATAACCAATAAGAAAATAAGTCAGAAATTTAAAAATTGAACTAAAAAAAGAAAGAAAATGTATAGTTAATGTAATGAAGAACACATCATATTTTTTGTTTTACATGACTGTTACTGATGCTAGGAAAGAAAGAAAGCAAGCTTTTATACAATATCATAGCAATATGGTAAGAATCTCTTAACTATTATTAAATGAGTTTATTTGTGCTGTAGAATGAACTCAGAGGGATTTTTTATGATTTAAAAACCCTGTCTAGATTGTAAAAATATTTTATTGTTTGTTTGTTTGGAGTTTTTTTATATTTTTGGTGACTGTTGAATGTATTTGAATGTAGATTCAAATACAAGATCAAGCAGAGGAAAACTGGCATAGTGCCAAGATATCTCCATGTTTTATTTAAAATAAGTCATCCATGTTTTGGAAGCAAGATCTTAGCAATGCTTCATAAATCTCTCAAGTAATACTTAACCTTGTCATGTTGTTTGTTTCTTACATTATCTTTTTGTCTCTTTCTCTGATTCTGATAGATGTCAACTGAGCCAGTGCCAAGTTGCAGAAGGCCTGTTTTTAAAGGTATTCTTATGAAGTATCAGCCACATTCAAACCAAAGAATATGACTTTTATTCTGGGAAGCATAAAATTACCTGGAAATCATTTTAATATTTCATCAGGGTTTGGGGAGTGTTTTTGGTGCATGTTTCTATTGCTTCAGCAAAACAACTTCTAAACTTAATAGTGTCATCTTCTTACCCTTGAATGTTTCAAGACACTCAAGACAATTTTGTCTTACAACACTGACTAACTGCTGCAAGAGGTAACTGTAGATGGTAACTGCTCTAGCTTCATTCAGTTTATGTTCTTCAGTCTAACCACTCATCCTACTCAGTGATCATTTATGGTAAATCAGGGCCTCTATGCCTGTGCCAGGCTCAGGGGGAGTCAGTCAGAAATTTGTGGTTGCTGCCCAGCAACATGGGCCACTTAGTAGTCACATTTTCAATATTCTTCCTCTTGTTTTCTTTCATTGGGCTACATGCCCAATATTGTATCATTTTCTGTAACATTTTGAACGAAGGGCCAAAAGTTTGGGGTTTTGTCTGTTTTTGTTTTTTTTCACCAATGTACCATGGGCCCACCACAGCAGATCTGAACAACCCATGAAGAATTTCCAGTAGGAGAACATTTATCCTCAGTAAGATGAGCCATTCTGCTGTTTGTTTTGCTTCTCTCTTTGTTTTCATATTTATACTGAATCCAAACCCTAAGGAAAGGCTTATCATTCATTCCCAATTACCATCTTGGAAAGACAGTAGAAATGTTAAATTTCTGGTATTGGATAAACTCAGGAGATTAGCTGATGCAATAACATTAAAATTGAAAATGAAAAAGATAATTATTTTTTTTCCTCCAGATGAATACGCTGAGAAGAAATTACAGGGAAAAACAATGGAAATCTAGTTCCACATCTGTACACTAATTTAAAAAATCTCAGTTGACCACAGAACTTACATACCCATTAAATGTCAAAACTGTGGAAACAAAGATACACTAAACCAAATTACTGTTTTACCCTTTGCTCATAAGATTTTTTTCTGTGTTTTGGTGAGACAGAGGATTCTAAATATAATATATTCAGTATCTGCTGTTTCATATGTGGAGATAATAAGACTAGGAAATTCAGGTTGCAGTTATTAAAAATAATGACTAGAAGTAATAATAATAATCAGTGGCTTACTGTTAATAATTACTAACATTACTGAATTAATTTTGTGAGATACACTGTTTTATTCCCTTCAGTTTCCATTATTTACCAAAGTTTTTATGTGGCTACCTTCTACAAAATGGCCAAACTGAAATCCTTTCTTCTTCCTCACAAACTCACTTTAGTCTTCTCTGCACTTAAGCTCAGCAAGTTGCTTCTCATCAATTTACTGTGTTCCCAGAGCTTGCAGGACAGTTGGCAGGTAGTGCATTTGGTGACTTTTGCGTGTTATTCACAGCCAGGTGTTTTCTCTGTGCTACCAGCACCACAGCAAATGTTTCCTCATCACCTGGTTCAGTCCTTTCCTGCACCAGTACAAAGGAACTGTGGAACATTGGGAGACCCTCCAGATGAGAGTCCTGAGGGTGGGTGAACAATAAACACCAGTGTTTTCCCTAAAAAACTAAGTAATGGACCCAGCTGATACTTAGCCACTTTTCTTCACCTTATGAATGGCTCAAAGGAGTTGTATAATTTTTGTGATAGGGAAAAAAGGAACATCATTTAGTTTAACAACGGTCTTAAAACTAAAGTGCTGTGCTTCACCTTCACAAAGGTGAAAAAATTGGGCATTTTAAGCTTAATTACAACGAGAATTCCCTCACATTAAATACTTGTTCTCACATCTTATACCAAGATTTCTGATCTTAGATTTATTCCATAATTGTATAGACAACAGCAATTTAGGGAATGTTTTACCGGTTTCCAAACTTTAATAGTTATAATTATTATTTCTCTCACTTTAAATCTGGTTCTATTATCCTTGCAGACATTTCTCTTCCTGTCTTTTTATCTGTCTTTTGGTTTGAAATTACACTTTGTTCTTTCCTTTCTGAGAAAGCAAGAAGTATTATATGCAGACCACAGAAACTTAAATAAAGTCATGATGATATATAGAAATATAAAATGTGAGAAATGGATGGAACAATGGCAAAGTGCCCTGTAAATCTGTGTAGAATATCTGTCACAGACCTGGAAAACTGCTGAAGCCATAAGACATATAACTTGGCTTGTAACTTGATTAAAGCACTGGTGGCAAAATTCTGCTCTCAGAGCTGAACAACACATTGCTTTGTGTTGGTGTTATGTGTTACTGCAGCTTCAACCCTTCCACTGACATCAGTGCAACGCCCTTACTGTGAGGGTTGTACATCAAATCTCAGGGTTGTGGTGGCTTTGTGATGAAGACAGATGACGATGATGAAGATGAAGATGATGATAAAGATTAAGATGAATATTTATCTGTACAATAATGATGACTTCTTTGGAAGTGCACACACACAAGCCCAAGCCTCCCTTCTTCCTTTGTCAGAGCTGCCTATTTCACTTCTGTTTCCCCTGGGTCTGGGATCTTTTTTTCAATGCACTGAATGTGCCGAAAATATGTTGAATGAGTTAGAGTGTGCTGCATTCAATTCCTAGAGCATTACTGCCTGGAAGAGCAGAGACATGCTCTGGCATCCATGGCACTCTAACAGAGTAATTCCCTTATGGTTTAACCTTGAACACTTTGCTTACATCCTTGTGCCTTCTTGTCCCTTTCAGCAGCATGACTCTAATGAAACAGGCCATTTTTCAAATCACTGACTGGAAGTTTTAAAAAAAGCTCCTTTCTTTCCACATAAAGAAGCCCTTGCTGTACAGGATAACTATCCTAAGTGCTCTAACATCCCCTGAGTCTGTCTAGAAGTTGGCTGTATAATTCAGTGTGATAGGTCCATTGATTTTTTTTTTTAATTATTAGCTGAAAAACATTGGGAAATAATTGCTAACCCTTAGGATTAGTTTCCTTTCTTTTACAGCCTAAATCTTTAACTTAAGCATGAAAAAAAGTCCTTCCTTAAACTTCTCTATGTGACTGAAGAGCATTTCTGTGAGTGAGAGCCAAAGGATCTAGTCTGAAGTCCTGTGAAAGTGTTGATCTGTCTTGGCACTCAGCTATTGTATCCTTATCATAGCAGAGACCATAATTGCAAGAAAAGCCTTTCTGGGACCATCCGACTTCCTTGAGTGAGGAAAACAGCCAAATCTATCTTATTGAAAGAAGAATGATATCCTTTAGAGATTACTAAACAATATACTTTTTTTTCTGATATCTAGCTCTTCTCTTTTTCATGTGGGAAAGTAGCAACAACAGCAAACACATCTAAAATTCAGGAAAGGATTTTTCATGAGGGATTGCAGAGGTACTTTTTTTTTGCTCACATCTCCTGTTTTTGCATACTACTCTTTATGACAAACTGTATTTTGATGGTGGTTTGAAAGAAAATTTGTGTTTTCTCATAAGTTTCATCTATAATTTCTTGTCCCTTTTCCTCCACAGCCTCTCTGTCTGAGAGGCATGGAGACCTTGTAGGAGTTTAATCTATAATACACCCATTAATGTCATGGCAACAATTACAATGTCAGTGTCCCAAGGACTGTATTGTTACAACTCACAAACAGCTCTCAGGAAAGAATATACCACTAAATTTCACTGTAGGCAAATGGCAGGCCATGAGGAACGTAATGATGGAAGAACGTCTGAATCTCTGCCTTTGCATATGTTTTTTACTCCTCTCTTATCTATTTGAGCAACCTTTGGCCTTCAGAAACCATTAAGTCATTGTCCTGCGCCTAATATTTCCTTTGGGAAAACGTGGCACATTAAGGCACAGCTCAAATACCCCTTTTAACTAAACAACAAATTGCACCTCTTTTTGCACATTGCTTTTTTTCTTTTTTTCTTTTTTTTTTTTTCCTGTCATTCATTATGGTTCCTGCAGGGAATAGACCTTCAACCTCCATCATAGAAACAGCCACTAGACTGTAATTCAAATTTGCAATGCAGGCAGCGTGCAGAAAGATCCCTGTACCCATTGCTATGATGACTGTACTTCAAAAATTCTTATGTAGCTAAAAAGAAGGACATAAATTTGTATATCTTTGAGTTCTGTTAGCTTCATGTTTCTTCTGCAGAAATAGTTCCATGGGAACATCAAAATGATACCTCTGATTTTAAAGCTAGAGTCCCAAGAAAAATCCTTATGTTATGAGCCCTATTGGCTAACAAGTGTGAATTCTATGTTCAATTTTTTTCTATGTATAAAAATTCTTGTAAGTAAAATAGGTTTTTCTCACTAACATGAACTGGGAAAACTGACAATACATGCCCTCATTTTACAGAACAGCTACAGCAATAAAGTTGAACAGTGATCACACTCCTCGTTCTCTGAGGAGTACGTGAAGAAGGATAATTGCTAACTCCAAGTTTCAATGTTTATATGTTAGACTAAAATTACCTTAGTACCTTTTAAAAATTTGATTGATCTATTCTAATTAATGTAATATATATTAATTTAACCCAATTTAATGTAAAATTAAATTAAATATATAAACAATCTTTATAAAGAGGTTCATATAGAAAGTCAATGAGAAACATCTGCTCCAAAAAAAAATTGCTGTGTAGATAAGCCATTTGGTCCAGGCAAGTGACCACAGAGTGACTGAGTGGCTGCAGCAAGTGACCTCTACAGTCAGACATGCACGCATTTATACTGAGTCTGCTGCAAGATGAAAAGTGTTATCTTAGCTCATGGTAAAGGCAGTGTAAGGTCATGTGTTTTAGCTGCAGTCAGGGTAGCAAGGGGATTATGAGATGAACATACTGTCTGGTAATGTGATTTGACTGAAGATGAGCTCAGACCTAGTTACAATTCTAGAGACTGTCTGGTCACCACCCTGGCATCTGCAGTGCCATTACATTTTCTGTATTTGCCTTCATTTTTCTTGTAAACTGAAAGAAACTGTAAAGGTTCAACATCTGAAATCATAGAATCATAGGATCATCTAGGTTGGAAGGGACTTTCAAAAGTCATCTAGTCCAACCCCCCTGCAGTCAGATACTCCCAACTAGACCAGGCTACCCAGAGCCTTGTCAAACCTCACTTTAATGTCTCCAGGGAGGGGCCGCAACCTCCTCCCTGGGCAACCTGTTCCAGTGCTCCACCACCCTCATTGGAAAGAACTTATTCTAATCTAAATCTGCTCTTCTCCAGTTTAAAGCCATTAACCCTTGTTCTGTCACTGCAGGCCTTTGTAAACAGACTGTAATGAAGTAAATGAAAATGAAACTGGGTTACTCTGGACTTTCCGATTAAGTCGTCTTTTCTGGAGATTTTTCTAACTATCCTTTTCCTCCAATTACCTAAGACAGTTTACATAGCTGGTACCTTGTATGAAGTTATCAGACTATAAAGGCTCTCAGCTATGTAGGCAGAAATTTTCTACTGCTGTTTTGATTGATATGTGAAGACATAAGTTAAAGCATTTATCAGATGTTTTCTCTACCTCCAGGAAAAAAAAAAAAAAACAAAACAACAAAAAACCCAAACCAACACATTTTTTTTATTTCAGGATTGCCTTTTTCACAATAGATCTAATGGAATTCCCTCAACTTTATAGTCTGAGTGAGAATTGTAGCAGTTCAGTTAGTCTGAAGGACTTTGAAAAACAAACACCAAAAAAGCACAACAGACTGGTATTTAGCAAGATATTTCAAATAGTAGGGACAATCTCCAGCAGCTAATCTTTTATTTATTTAGATATGGCTTCCACATTATGTGTTTGTAAAAACATTCTATCTGTTTAATCTGTCATGTCCAAGTGTTCTGAATTATTTGCCAAGGAGATTTGAGTGCTGTCAACACTGGCCTTTTTTTCAGTGTTGGCCATGCAAGAGTTAGAAGGGAGCTCTGTAAAGAAAGGTGATCATGTAAAGTAGAAGGAGTCAAGGCAAAAAGGGTTTTACTGAGGAGGTATTGAGAAAGACTAGATTTTAGTCTAATGAGGCCAGCTTTCCAAGGGTGCCAGTACGTTCAGTGCACAGAAATTGGCTACAATGGCAAATGATTTGGAGCAGTTAAATTACTCTTTGTATGCCACCTGCCCTCTTGAAGCATCTCTATGTATTGCACTCATCCCATACTGCCTCATCAGAGCTTCATCAAAGGGTAAACCTGGAATGAAGATTTACCTTAGAATTTGGGACAGACTCTGTGTGAATGCAGAACTAGACTTCAGGATTTATCTCTACCCACAGAACATGTCAGCCTTGTAATTATTCATTCCTCCAAAGCCCCATTAAATTAAACAGCTTATATGAATTGTCTCCTATGCAATACAAAAAACGTTTGAAATTTGAAGGAAATTAGTTTGAAAACATAGGAAAACTGAAAGCTAATTGGATTATCCAAAGAGATGTTTGTTAATTAAAAGAAAATTGCCACCTGAAAAGATGAGTTCCTACACCTGTCACCAACATAAGCAACACAAAGAGTAGCTCTATCAGTGAAAGAGTTGGAGTGTTGGCAACACTGCTTCCCATTCTAAAGGGAAAAGTCAAAGGGCTGCTTGACTTACCAGAGAGAAAGGGAAATGTTTTTAGGAAACTCTGTGGTATGTATAACTCCTTCCTTTTGCTTTGACTGCACTACAAGGTTTCAGAAAGCAAAAACAACATTCGGATGTAACTTAGGACTTTTTTTAACTATTTTTTTGTTTTGGCTTTTGCTGTTTCTTCTCTTATAAGCAGATAATCTCTGTCATCTTCTATATGCTTATATGGCTTCTATATGCTCTATATGCTTATTTGAGAAATAGTTTAAGAGGACCCTTGAGTCCACACCCCTGAGGAATGTGTGATGTACTATATTATCTGTCTCTGAAAACAGAGTGGAAATGTGGCAGTTTGGGTTCAATGAACTTACTTTTCTGTAAAATCAGTTGACAGGGAAAAGAAAATCCAGAAAAAAAAAAAAATTGTTGAGGCACTCTGGTCACCAATAATATGGCTGTAGCATAAGTCAGTTCTGTGCATCTGCCAGCTGTGCATCCCAGCTGTGAAATGGTTGTGTTCTAGTTTGAGTTGCACTGTAGTTTCCGTAACAGATTCTGTTTTCCTTATAATCCCGACCCATCTTAAACTGTAAAGCTAACTGTGAGTCATAAAGCAGTTATGACATTCTGTCCACAAGAAAAGCTGAGCCATTCTGGTGGAAAAAAAGTGATTCCCAAATATCTGAAACATCTTGAGAACTCAAGAGTTGAGTCCTCAGCTGATGTAAAGGATTGTTGAATTACTGTGTCTGGAGCTCTTGTTCCCCAAGAGAGCTTTGGTTTTTATGATAGCAATAGGAAGCTTTTTGTTCCTTTTGTTTTTTGAAAAATAGCCTGCTGTTCTGTGTGAACTCTGAATTGTATTTCTAACGCACAGCATTGCTCACCCTTAAAATCACCTCTGGAGAGTATAATTGGAGTCCCTTTGGCTGAAGCATTTGACCGAGCTATATTTTCTGCTGCTGTTCAGATCAGTGATGTATTTTACAATAAAAGTCTTGCAGGCACTTATTCCCTTCTCAGGTGACAGGAAAGCAACCTGTACAGCACACAGAAAGACGAGAATGCTCAGAAGTTAAGTGAAGCCTTCATTGGATACTGTGCACGTCAGGTTAACATTGAAAGTATATACATATTTTATGAGATTATAGGTTTTTACATGAGCAGAATGAATCAGATTTTTCAGAAGAAATGAACACCTGGTGCTAGATGAAAGTGTTGTGGTTTTAAATTATATTAAACTGGGATGTCTGAACATAAGAAATACTAGTATCAAAAATTACCTGGAACCTGTTTAACTGTAAACTGTGATCCCAATTCATCATTTTAGGTACTTATTAATTAGCATTTTTCAGCAAGTTTTGTTTATTATATTTTATTATTTTCAAAGACAATGTGCTGCTTCTTCTTCTGCTCCACAAGTACAGACCATAACTTTTGGGTTTGTATCAAGCTTATATCAGCATGTAGCAGACACTTTAAGAGCAACAGGTTAGGTGTACCTGGATTACACAGATTGGGGATCATCTGCAAGGGGGAATAAAGAAGAATTAAACTACTATAGAAGAGAGAAGCACATACACAACATAGTGACTTTCTTATGCATTTTTTCAGAAATATTGCAATAAAACCAGATGTACTGTTTCGAAATCTTAGAACATGTCTCTGTCTGTGAACACTGCCAAAGGGCAGGAAAACACTAAACTTTTCCATTCTGCTTTTCCTGCAATGACAAGGAACTAATAGAAATGGAAGAGGTCATTTTATTTATAAATGACTGAGAGATCATTTCTGCAAGACCTCTGTCTGGTCTCAAAAACTATCTATATGGATAAGACTATTAAAAAGGAAGTGGAATTTCAGTTTATGAGTTTGAAGACGCAACTGTATGTTGATCAGAAGAAGAAACACAAGAATAGGAAGGAGGAATGACTTTAAGCAAGTTTTGGGGTGGTACCCTATTTGAAGAAAAATGTAGCGATCTTACAAAAGAGCTAATCTGCTATCATTCTCATCTCTGGACTTGGTGCTATGTCCCTTATTTACATGCTGTTAAATATTGGGCTGAAATTATTTCAGGAAGAAAAACAGTGGGAATTAAGGTTGGAAATCTATTGGAAAGAAGATTTCTGAAGATCAAAGGTTGTTCTGACATTTCTGCCTGAAGATAAGCCAGGCCTCTCTTTCCAGCCATTCTCTAAAACATCACTGTTCCTTGGCTGCATTTCTGACAATTCATAATTGCTTTTTTGCAAAATCACTGAAAAAAATTATATATTTTTATTAACATCAGCTTCATCAGACATCATCATTCTTTCTCTGCTCTTCTCACTTGGCTCTGTAATATTGTACTTTAATAACTGTCCCTTTTCTTATTTTCACATAACTTTCTTCCTTCCATGTTTCCTTTCATTACAGTGCCCCTTCATCATGAAGCAGTTTGCTTAATTTCCAGTTAATTTGAGATGCCTACTATTTATTTTGTGCATTAAAGGATAGCTAGGTATCTTGCTAATGAGAAGACATGCCAACATAGCACGCTCAAGTTTGGTTTGTTACTGTGTCTGTGAGTTTCTAAAATCTTTTGAAACTTAGCAGAACTCTATTAACTTCACTTTTACATTACAATTTGTTATATTCATAGAACAAATGCTTCAAACAAAACCATTTATCATTTTGTTTTTCTTAAAGAAACAATTTTTTTATATGAACAACCATAGGTCTACCATTGTCTTTAAATCAATGCACAGGGATTACTTTGCAGGCTTACAAAAGCCTGTAAGAAAGAAGAATACAGTAAAAACACTGCTGGGATGAAATGAGAAGGAAAGGCATCCAACTGTATTGAATTGCTACAATAAATCTTACATGCAAAATAAATAAATCATGAAATCTAGAATATGGGAAGTTTAGGTAGAACTTAATTAATGCACTGTGTTAAACAACAATTTTCAAGATTATTTCCTCAGCAAGGGGTACTTTAATAAATAAACCCAATATCCATTCTTAATATTTCATGTCAGGAGTTATTACAGATATTTCAGACGCTAAAACTGTAATGTCTGGATATTCTTTATTGCCAACTTTCTTCTGTATAAATAATCTGCTGCCAAGAATCTAGAGTTTCTTGGTGCCAAGTGATTTGATTTAATGGGCAGATAATCATCTGTTGATTCTTCCTAATCTAAACAGGGTGTTTTGAATAAAAGATAGAATACGGGAGGTAGGTGGCAAAGCACAAGAAACACATGTTTTTACAAAATGACAAAAACCTGAAAATCTAAACCAGTGACTGAAGGATAGGTTTTCAAAAGGCCATTTAAAGCCAAAGTTTTGAAAAATTAATTCTCACTTTGGTGCCAAACATCCTCTATAAACAAATTACTTTAGTTTCATTTTGTATCTGCAGTGAATTTTTAAAAGTATTTTAACAATTTGTCGTTCTTTTAAACAATTATGTAGCTAACAATAAAAAAATATACATTTCTTGTCATTTTGGTGGCTGGCCAATTTAACAGTTCTTTTAATGATACCGCCTTCAGTTAACAGACTATCATATCAAGACACATTCATCACAAAGCTTTTCCATTATAAGAAATACTTCAGCATCCAACTTCTCCGGAAATGGGCATGTTAACAAATTTGGCCAACACTTCTGCTTAACGCTGATATGTTGATCTTATCCCAGTTATTATAAGGTTCAGGAGACAGGGGAAACATAACCCCCATTTTTAAAAAGGGAAAAAATGAAGACTCAAGGAGCTACATCCCAGTCAGTCTCACCTCTGTGATTTCCTAAGATCATGGAGCAAATTCTCCCTCCTGGAAAACATGCCATGGCACATGGAAAATAAGAAGGTGATTGGTGACAGCCTACATGGCTTTATTAAGTGCAAATTATGCCTGACAAATTTGTAGGCCTTTTGTCATGGTGTCACAGTGTTGGTGGATGAGAGAAGAGCAACTGATGTCATCCATCTGGGCTTGTGCAAAGCATTTGACACTGTCCCACACAACATCATTGTCTTTAAATTGGCAAGATATGGATTTGACAGGTAGACTGCTCAGTGGATAAAGAATTGTCTGGATGGTTGCACTCAAAGAGTTGAGGCCTATGGCTTGAAGTGCAGACCAGTGATGAGCAATGTTCCTCTGGGGTGGATATTGGGACAGGCACTGTTTAACATCTTTGTC
>JAOXNG010000021.1:52849792-52867055 GCA_028566535.1 Scolopax minor
GGAGTCCTACCCGCTAAACTATTGAAAATGGTCAACCAGCCATGGAATGACCCTAAAAAAATAATCCTGTCCAGTTGCAGCCTCAAAGATGGATATTTGAGTCCATATCTGTTGTATTTTGTGAGTGGGAAAGGAAGATCTATTTCCCCAGGAAACTTGAGCTGTGCCTGGAAAAGACATTGAAAAAAATTATAGATCTTCAGTGTCACTTCATAAGTCAGACAAAGGATGTGGGATAATAAATACCTGTGCTCATCCTCCTTCACTGAAGTTGTTTTTCATTTTGATTAGTGATTTTTAAAAGCTTATTTTTTAGTTTTCTATTTTACCTCTAGGAAGGTTTTCCATTATACTGTTTCTATAAATACATAAGAAAACAGATTACAATAAACCGACATATTTACTGAGACTAGAACTTTCTTTCTTCTCAAATGAAATGATGCTGGCGCTATAAACAGCTGAAAATATTTTCCCAAGCTATTAAGAGCCTTGGGATCTGTATTAATGACAGGCTTGTTAGAGTGTGAAATGCCTCCTGGCTTCTCTCCAGGGTGTTTAAACTAACCAACTGCTAAGAATAAAAGAATAATTTTCCTTTCACTCTCACTTTGAGACTTTCAAATTATCATTGACTTTGCTAATATCTGTCTTGCTTTACACCCATGCAAGTGAGAGAAGCATCAAACCAAAGTCCACACATAGTAGCAGGTCTGAAGGATAAGCTGTAAGTAGTATTATTGACTGAAGCCAATTTCTGAATGAAGGATAAGGCAACCTATAACACCATGACAAAAAATGCATCCTAAGTAGGAGAAAGCATATCCCTTCATTTTTGACAGCTGTCTAAAATTAGTTCCTTCAAACTGACATTTGCCAATTCTGCATCAATTAAAATAAACAAAAAGCAAACCAAAAGAAAAACACTAACAAGTCACAAAACTTATAAAAGCCTTTCCTTTTGTTCTGAACTTGTAAAAATGATTGACATGTTGCTCCAAACAATAACTGGTTTTGTGAGTTGTTTTAATTTGGGGAGGGGAAATCTACCCAAGTATTTTCTTTACATTGTAGACAAATTAAGGATGTAAGATATCCACACAATTTTGTTAAGGAAAGTATTGTTCAAAAGATAAAACAAGGAAAATAGCATAACACATTTGAACCAAGAAATAAATTTTTAAAAAATCACTCAATCAGAAGGGCAGATGGAGTACCTAAAGGAGCCCACAAAAGTTACATGTACCTTTTCTCTAAACCCAATCCAGAATATTGAATGGAATTCTTAATAATTCGTTTTGGTATATGCATGATTGTGCCTCTCAGGGAAACAAAGATTGTATTAGACCCAAATACACTGAAGGCTGCTGGACACACAGTGCTTTTGGAAAGTGAAGTTATCATCTAGCTCCTAAAGTACAGGATCACAGAAACTAGTAATTAAAATAAGTTGGTCATCTAGTTTAACCTTGCTCAAATCAGGGCAAAGTTCAAAGCAGGGCTAGGCTTTCTTTAGCTTTTTTTGAAGAATGTGGTTTGAAATTTTGTGACTGGCTTAGCATTGTGTTTGCTGTTTGCCATTTCTGTCAAGTCACTCTGTAGCACAGTTTTCACATTTATGAAATGGATGCTGGCAATATCTGCAAGGGAAAAGTATTGACCTGAAAGTAGTCTTCACGTAGAAATTACTGGTGTTCCTTCCTGGCCAAAGAAGGAAGATGATTAGAGATGTCTACTGACAGGCCCCAGATGTGAAAGATTGCATAAGAAGGATTCTGGCTTTTGTGAAACTCAGGTCTGAGCTGGGAATTGGCATCCTGCTGTGTAGCATCCCAGCCAAGATAATACCCTGAGGATTAACAGTGCCTTCAGCAGTAGTAGGCAATTGCTGCAGAGCTCTGTGAGTCAAGTTTAACATTGTAGAAAAAGAAGAGGTCTTAACTGCTTTCACCAGCAAGAACTAAAAATGTACTGAAAGACTAAGAAGAATGAACGAGGAAAGGAGAAACGCAAAATAATATCATTGAACACTTCAACAGACTTCACAATAATGGGAAAATATTGGAAATTAATGTTACTAGTATATCAAACCTTTTAAGCTTTCAGCTTCCCATTCACCTGGCATTTTCAATGACATTTTCCCAGCTAAAGGGTGAATCATATTGTAAATGCTCTGGAGTCATAGGTCATTTGAGTAACTCCAGGTTGGAGGTTTGTTTGTGATTAGTTTTAGAAGACTGTGTGGAATTAAATAATTTAAGGTTAACTACATGAAGCATACTTTTGATAACCACATATTTTCCCTAGTCATGCTTGAATTTATCTTCCCAACTATTTTCATCAACAAACATTTCCAGATTGCTTCTGACTTGTCTTTTAAAATATACTTGGTGCTAATCAAAACTGTGCATAACTTACTAATCTTGGTGTCAGCTGCTACTAGCTTTATGGAGACAGCAAGATTCAGGGAAAATAATTTTTCAATTATATGGTTATGTAACCTGGTATTTGTTGATGGGATTATTATGTACATTCTGAAAGGAGAGGGAAAAGGAATAAACTTAGGACACTTGGACAGAGGTTACCAGATGGCCCAAAACTGTAGTCAGTTTTCTGAATACTTGCACATAAGAAAGAGCAGGTGAAGGCTCTTGCAAGGCATGCTCCAGACTGTTTTTCTAAGTAGGACTTAAGCTAATTTTAACTAATTTCAATTCACACACAGTGAACAATTGCATGCAAATCAGAAAGCAGCAAATGCAAAAGTGTTTTGCATTGCAATAAACCAAAAAATATATACTTTTTGTTTAACTTTAAAACAATTCCTATCATTCTGAACTTGCTGTTTTGTCTTATTGAGTTATTTCATTATTACTGACTTCCACACCAGTAGCACCCACACCCTCAGAGAATTCTCAAACAGTGATTTGTGTATGTGATCATGCCCATTCTCCAACACATAATCTCGCCTGAAGAGTCCCAGTGGCAGTCAACAGTCAGGGCAAGAAAGACCATTATTATTTTTATTCCTCAGCCTGGAAACTGAGGCCTGGAGGGGAGATGAGGGCTGTTAGGAGTTCTGCAATTCATTGTGCATGGGTAAATTGTTACAAGCACACAGAAGTCTCCTGTTTGCAGAAGGACTTGCAAGAACATAGCACAGGCCTGTGTGGAATAGGCTGTAAGATCAGATCCTAGTTTATCATTTAATAGCACTCAGAGACCTAGCTATGCACATACAGCATAAGTCTAGCAATACTATCTGATTAAAGTTGCTGAGCTAAAAATGATAGATATTTTCAACATTGGGTTTTGGTTTGTTGTTTTTTTTCATTTAGCTCACTAGATAAAATACTAACATCCTGCAAAAATTGCATAGTGCTTGTTAAATGCATGACAAATTGGGAAAGTGATAGCTTTCAAAAAGTAGTCATCAATCAGCAGGGAAACAGCAGGGCGAGGGGGTGTAACAGAGTTTCTCAATAAATCCTGAGGCCCAGACACAGCTTGTGTTGGAATCAAAGATCAAATACCTTATTCTTATAATAATCACCAGCTGTGGTAGAATCACAGAACAGAGGAATTTGTTCCTTAGATCCGTATTTCTAAAGGCTCCTAAGCTGTTTCCTAACTGCTGCTGACGATGGGTGCACTCAGATTGTGGTTTGCTACTGTTCACAGAGTGAATTGAAAACATCTGGAGGCAAGAACCTGATGCAAATCAATTTAGTTCCTCATTAATGGGTGAGAAGGTGGGATTCTAGCAACGGTTAAAATTCAAAACTCTCAGATGCTAGTTAAGGCCACATGAAGTTAATTTCTCTGTTCTTTTCCTATAGCAATGAAGAGGGAGACCTTTAGAATATGAGATACCTCACTGGAAAAGATCTCCCTTCTATATCCCACACATATAGGCAGACACCTTCATAGCTCGTGTGGATACAACTCTATGTGTTATTAAGGAAACAGAGCTAGCAATATAAGATCTCTACTTAGATCTGTTACCGTCCATCTATTTTTCTTCAAGAAAAAAATACACACATCTGTTTTCCAGGGGTGCCAGTGCCATGCCTACAGCTGATCATGGTAAGACAGTCACACTAAAAAGGTTCTATTAGGTGTGTGCTGAGTGTATGCTAATAATGCTGGTAAGAGAAATGCAGAGTCCATAAAGTTCTAAAGCTTGG
This sequence comes from Scolopax minor, assembly GCA_028566535.1. NCBI lineage: Eukaryota > Metazoa > Chordata > Aves > Charadriiformes > Scolopacidae > Scolopax > Scolopax minor. The sequence continues at coordinate 52,853,977 of JAOXNG010000021.1, forward strand.
CAGAAATATGATACTTTACAAACCAACTGAAGTCATATTCTGTGCCTCAACAATATGAGCATACGCCTCAGCAGGATGCCTTTGACTGGCTTAAATGAAGCCAAATCATAATGCATGGGGGACTGTGAACAAGAAGTGAAGGAAGAGGAGAAACACTACTAAGGTATTATGAAAGATATAGGTACACATCTATTAAAAATTAACGTTCTTTCTCCATCCTTCATATACTAAATGCAAATATATGCAAACACAGAGATACTAATGACATTTGCTCTTCTGAAAAGCTATTCTACAAATGGCTTTGTGGAATGAAAATACAGACTTTTAATGAGAAGAGTGAAATAAATGATGTATGAGTGGTTTATGATGAACTTAAGAAGGCTGAGATGTCTCCAAGTGTTTGGGAAGTTAAGGGTGGCATCTGCTGAGAATTTAACTAGTGATATGAGACAGAATCAAGTAAGGGAAGTCTTGTTTGTGCTATTGGAAATCTCATTAGACTATAATATATTATAGGGGAAAAAAGAGGAATAAGAATGGCAAACTAACAGTTTTGCTTAAATGCCGGGGAAATGGGCTTGTAAACAAAAATTTTAAGAGGAATCAGGGGAATCGAAGGAGAACTTGGACAACGTAGTGCATTTAAAGTCTGAGGAGGAAAGATGTTTTAGAAGCATTAGAGCTGCAGAATGAAAATGGAGAGTCAACCTCAGAGAATGGAAAATAATTTGGGGTTATTTTTAGACAAGAAAACACAGTAGATGAGTTTGAGTTCTCCAAGATCCATGTGCAACAGGGGCTGGAAGGGCTGGCCGCAGGCAGCTGTAGCACCTGTGCTCACACAGAAAAGCAAAGAGCATCACAGAAATTTGCCTATGTGTTTGCCATGTGTCATATATCAGGAATCTCTATGCACCATTCTAGGAGCTGATCTCAGGGGTACTCTGCTCGGGCTTGAGAGAGGCATGTATGAGGAAGAGATATCTGTGCTCCACCCAGGTTTTTTTGCATTCGCTCCTGTCCCACTCTGGAAGACCCCTTATCCACCCAACCACCTATTGTCAAAGAAATTTTCACTACCAACCTCCCCTTCTCCCATCATACTCAGTGGGGGCTCTTCTTCTATTAATAGCTGGACTTAAGCCAGTTTTTAGCCTGCTTTCTTTCTTAAGGTTCCTGTTCCTTGTGATCTTTCTCCTGGCAGAAGACTCTTCTTGCTGTCTCAAGGTGTTCCTCTGCGCTAAACCATTTCTCTGCTGCTTCATACTGTCTGCTGCTTTGTCCCTAGCTATTCTGCCTTTTAACCTTCCTATTATTTGTCTGTTTGTTCCTGATTTTGCTTAGTACTCAAGTCCTCCAGCCTTTCACTCATAGTCACACTTCTGTCTTTGAGCCTCAGTCCTTTGCACCCTACCTGCTCCCACCACCCTTCCAGCTGTGTTTGGAAATAGTGAGTCTCTAAAAGGTTGATTAATTGCTTTTGTACAGATTGCTGGATCACATAAATTGCAAAAAAATGAGAGGGTCAGTATTTTTACCAGTGCTAGTAGGCAATCCCAAAGGTTGCATAAGGTCCCAAAAATATTTAACAAGCTTCAAGAAATTACAAAGAATCCAATACCTCAATTTCATTGGGCCCCCTTTGTAAGGTCCTCTTTCTGTGCTTATATTGTATTACAGTATTAGTGGTTGGAAAAGGAGTGTATTTTTTTTTTTTATAAGTGAGGAAATACAGGAAAGCAGCTAGGCTGCTGACCTGGGATTTGGATAATTCAGTTTAAATCTTTTTGAGGAACATGGTCCTCATGTGATTCTGAGTGAATAATGGTGTTTCTCTGTCCTTCCATGCAGCATGAAAAGAGTGAGGGGGGTTCCTTTACTGCTGAAGTGTTGTAAAGATAAATACATTGAAAGTTTTGAGGTGCTGGGTTGCTACATCAGTGTGGCACTATAAGCGCTTTAGAAACAAAGGCAATTTATCACTCTCATCCCAAATGCCTAACAGCTTTCTGGTGGCATTAAGCAGACGTGTTTTCAATAGCTTTGTTCAGCATATATTCTCTTTTCTTTCACCCAATAGTTGTATTTACATATTCACCATGCCTAATTACAGAAACATGTTACAATATCTGATGGGATGGAAACGGCCCAGCCTTCTGCAGCCCAAGAAAGGTCAATAGAGTGATTTAGAATTCTTTTGGCTTTAAATAAGGCTGTCAGTTCTATAGCTAAGAAGAATATTATGTAAACATCATTCATATTCTGAATGAGTACACATATCACACTTTTGAGTCTCCTGATTTTCTTTCCTCTCAAAAAAAATTTAGGTATGTGAAATCCAGAAAAACACCTTGGGCATCACTTGAAGTCCTAGTATGCTTTATATGAATATTCATTTCTGCAATAGCTATTGGGACTTCATATAGGTAAAGGGGCTTCAGGGTACTGATGGAGGTCACATTTTGGTGACAACTTCTTGTGAACGTTACTAAGAGGGTACTAGCCTTAGTCCAATAGCTTGATTAAGAGACTTCTCATTTTGCTTCACAATATTATGAGGGATAAATTAGTTACACAGAGAGGAGCAGACCAATTTATGAAAAATATGGATTCACTTTGCCTCATTTCTAAAGAATTAAAAACCAACACAAATACTATTTAAAAATTTGCTCTAACCTACAGAACTATGTATGTTTTCCCCTCAAGGAAGAAACTGAAAGGTTTCAGCATTTTCTCAAATTAAATTAATGAAAACTTTGATCGTGATTTAATTCACTGTGGGAGATTGCTATAAATTGCTAGAGTTGATTGCTCAAGGTGCCAGGCACTCATTTAATGCACAGATGTTCTTAGATATTGCAAGTGGTCAGAACCACTGAAAATCTGTTTTGCATGTGATACCCAATAGCAGAAAAACAGTGCACACCTTCATATCAAAACCTTCGCATACCCATTTTTCTCAGTGTAGCGTTATTGAAAAGTGCAGTTAAATACCTCTTAAAAACTAAGAAAAATGAAAGAGGACAACATCTATACTTTCCCAGAACTTCATGGTAGCTTGTATTTACGCTATTTTTTGCTGGTGATCATGTGGAAGAATAGTAATAAACTACAATTTCTTCATAAAACAGTTCTCCTCTCATGACACACACAGAAGGACTGACAAAATAAAATAGAATTGACTGTTATTGATAAAAATCAATCTGTATAGCATTTTAAAAGGACTTTGAAGTGCATTCCACCTAGAAAATATGTCATGCTTTGAGTCTGCCAGCCTTGAGAAAGTCTCTAACTTTGGCTACAGGCATTTTAGCACAATGGATAAAACCAGACATTTGAGTAATCTGAAAAATTAGCTTTGTGGAGAGCAACTTTAGGCTGTTTATAATCACCAAAAAAATAAAGACATCAACTACTTCCTCCTTCTGTTCATGTAAATCATTGTGTTTCATGTCACAAATGCTCTGTTAGCTTTTTGGGAAACCCTCCTTACAGCCTGCCACCTGTCCCATGGCAGCAGAAGCTGCAATGACTATGGTGTTGAGGATGTACTGTCAGTCAGTGGGAAACAGGAATGTTCTGGAGCATCGAAAGCATCCAAAGTTGGAGTTTTTGATTAAAGGGACTGTCCTTGGAGGTGCAATTTACTATTTAAATCTGTCAAAAGTTCTTAATCAGATGATTTAATTACGTGATTTGGAAAGACTTTTATGAAGAAAGAAGTGTATAACAGCTTAGGTCAAAGATGTCCAGTTTATACAGTGTTTCAGTTAGCTACAGTTTCATAATATAAGTGGCACTGAAAATGAGGCAGGAATATCTTTCTTTTTCCTTTCCCTTTTCTTTTATTTGTACAGGATGTGTACACTCCAGGTTTTATGCCCTTTAAGTTCTGCTCAACTCCTGGCAGAAGCTGCTACATCTGGACACCTCCCAGCTGCCCTTTGCTGCCTTTGATTCGGGCACCCAGCTGTGGCAGCAGCTGGAAGGTTAGCTTAGATATAAAGGGTGGGCTTGGCAAAACTTTTGAGGAAAAAATCAAATAATGTCCCTGGCTGTCACTGCTCTGACGACATCCAGCCCTCCTAAGTGCCAGAGCACCACGCAGAAGATCAGGTCATGGTTGCATTGCTCTCCTTTAGTCCTGCATACCCTGCTGCTATCACAAACCCATCAAATTCAGACACACATCCCCACACACCTTTTCTACCATCCCATCCCACACATTTACTGCAGCAGCCCTAGGCAGCCCCTCTCATGTATTCAGAACTGGCAAAGCTTGTGCTTAACCGTGTCTTTCCCTAACGCTGTTTGTAGAAGGGCAGATTAACCACAGACTGAAATTAATTGGCATGTAAAATTATTTGAAAAATGCAAATTACTCCATTAAGTCATTTTAAATGTCATGCATGGTGCAGCACAGAGTTTGGCAGGGAGAAGGGGTGATTATCACAGGTAGGCAGGCCAGCAGATGGCTGAGCGTTTGGGAACACCGTCTGTGAGGAAAGGATGTTGTTCACAGCTCCTGGACTGCCTCGTTCTGTGTTAATAAACAACTACTAGTACAGTAATGGAAATGCCTATTAGTATTGTGAAGCTCACTAACATAACCCGGATACTTGCGTAGCCACAATGCTACCACATACTTCTCTCTGCAGAGTCAATTTAAACTTTAATGTTGCCAAAGCTGGTAAAGAGAATCTGGCAGAGTGGTGTTTTTAGTGGGGTGCAATAATTCAGATTTCATTCCCGCAATTAAGCTTCTATGCATTGTTTTTATAAACATTAGGTTTAACTAGATATGGTGAAAACTATTTCCATATGGATGCAATTGCTCCTATGTGTTGCGCAGTAGTTCAGGTGGGCTGTGAGATGTGGTTAAAATTGCACTGTTTGCTGTTCCTTAGTGATTCAACAGATCAAGAAATGTTTTAATTACAGTGAACATTATGGTTCCTAAGGGCTGGATGGTGCCTTTGTGAGAATTTGCACAGTGTCTGGTTAGAGAACTGTGCAGTTCCTACAGTGCAGGAAAAGGAACCAAAAACTCTAACCAGATGGGATCAACCTCAGAAAAGAAATTGGGGCATCAAGCAGGTGGCAGATGGAAACAGCCTTTGTAACAAAGTCCAGATGGTCAGAGTTGCAAATATGCTGTGCTGGGAAGCCTGAACCTTCCTTCCAGGACCTCTGCATCTATATTTTTTCCATAGTCAGCCTCAATTCAGCCTGGGTTCAGGCTGATCATAAAAATATTTGGTTCCATCAGGAGGACGGGGACATCTTCAAAGGAGTACAATGAGTCCTTGTGAATACTTGAGAGTATGATCTCAAAAATGGGAGTAAGAAGGTCTTCTCAAGAGGAGAACTAGGAAGGAAGGGTACTGCAGTGCTGGCAGGAGCCAGCATCCACCCTTCCTGCTAGGAGTGCAGACAGGCAGCAATCTCAGGTTCACAATCAGAGCAGGCACTGTTAGTTGCCCCTGAAGGAAAAAGTCTTGCCTGAAGACAGGAGGCTTTTGTCTGAAAGGAACAGTGCTTCTATTTCCTCTGGTTAATGGAGCACATATCCCACAAGCCAGACATGCAGTGTGATAGATACCAAAATACTTGGGTAAATTTCCCAAGAATAGGTACAATACATAAAGTATCTTCAGGCATTTATATCCATTGATATCTGTGGAGATACTCAAAGCCTGACTGGACACGGGTCTGAGCAACCTGCTCTTGGTGACCCTGGTTCACCAGAGAGTTTGGACTAAATGTTATCTAGAGAGTTCTCAACCTTTCTAATTCTTTAGAATTAGTTTAGAAGCAGACATAAGGTAAAGTGACGAAACACCATCTACAACATTTTAAAGGTTTAGAAAAAGCTTTCAAAAACAAAATAGATATACAGAGTAGAAAAACAAAAATGTAAGGGGGTCAACATGGTATTCCCACAGACTGCGTTTATGGCATCATATATTTGAAATCAGACTTCTCCATGTCTGCCTACTGGAAGTACCAGTTTTGCCATGAAGTGCTCTACAAAAAGAAAAAATTGTTTTACATGGCACAGAGCACATAAGCTTCAAGTTCATTTCTAAAACTGGAATCTTGGATCAAAGTGAATATAAACCTCATTATTTCATCTTTTTCTCAGTCTGAACAGGAGAGTATTGTCTAACATGCTATTACATGAAATCTGAGAAGTTAAGATTGTACTAATGAGTATCTCTTTAAACAAAAAGGTATTGTTAAAAAGAGTAGCAGAGAGCTAACAGAAAATATGCCAATATAAAATTAATTTTCAATATTATTGATACCTATACTTGGGATTTATCCTTTTACTGTCAAGCATGCAATTAATATTTCTCTTTCTCCCACTAACTTGCTGTGTAATATTAATCTCATAACAACTTCTCTGAGGTGACAACAACCTAAGTGACCCTGTACATATTTCAAGTCATCATTGTAGTACAATTACTTTTTTATTAATGTATAATTTATAGGTTTATCTAGCTTCATAGGCCTTTTGTAAATGTGCTTAGTTTTAATTATCAGTACAAAGAAAAACTGATGTTGCAGTATTGGGTTTTTGTAGTAATCCATTCATAACAAATATGCAACTGACATTACATGAGAAAAAGGTCAGTCCCATCACTGACAGTTTCTAAGTTTTTTGCATGGAGTCAATCTTAGAAATCTTGGCACAACCTATCTGCATGTCATAAACTAATATTCTCTAGATCTTTCTTAAAAACTTCCTACACACCCAGCAGAGGACTGTTTTTCAATTAGAATTTTCTCTCTCTGTGACAATTTCCTCTGAAACCTCAAAAAAATACAGATAAGCAGTAAATACAAATTAAAAAAACATGAATTGGAGGTAGCTCTCAAATGTCATGCCATAACAGGCTTCGTTATATGTATTATTTATATATATATATGTATATACGTGTGTGTATATATATATGTTATATGTAACAACATTATCGTAACTGCTTAACCCTGTGACTCAATTAAGGATTTCAAAGTGCTTTTAAATTATTGATTGAAAAGCAGCAAGGAGCAACCAATGGTTGAATATGACTTCACACTGCAAAAGTAACATAAATTTAAACTGTAACCCATACACAAATGTTTTAAAAGAGCATTTTACTGAGCAAGTGTTTACCAAATAAGGAGGCAGCTCCCAGCTCTGCAAATCATTGCTTTTCCTCTCATTTTATATACCATTTGTCCCTATTGCTCAGAATGACATACACAGTCATTGCTGTCAGGCAATAATGAAGCTTCTGTTCAACACACTCCTTGACATGAGAAAGTCAATGTAACAGCACTTGTCAAAGAAAAATGAGATACTACTAGACCCTTTAAGGCACAAAGTGAACGTTCCCTACACAAATAGTGAAGTGAATAAAGGAACCTGGTCTGAGGAAACTGGAGGAGGGTTGGTGCTAATAAGGTCTAATGAAAATGCAGTTCTTAAAAACAACTTTCTACTCTGGATATGACTACAGTTAGTATTACTAATTGTTAGTAAATTGAGAACAAGGGGTTAAGATTGGGAAATTCAGATAATTGGGTGCTCTGTTTCTGAACTGTTTCTAAATCCTGTAAGAGCTCTGATGATGATAAGAAGGCTTGTGCATATCCAGGACATATAATTATATTCTCTTTTGTAATGTAATTTCCCTTATTGCCTGATTCTTCATTGTCCTTTTAGACAAAGTAGTGGTTGTGAACAGCAACCAGTATCTGCTGTTAATTCTTATTGTAGGATTGGAGCCAACATGTAATTAGGATTAGGACTGTAGCTTAAGGGCTTATGTTCTCTTTTTTATTATCAATATCAATGCACTGTCTATAACTAAGATTAGGTCTATGAGTTACAGTTAAGAAACCTGAAGTCTAAAAATCCTATTTTATTTATTTAGTTCCCAGATTACAGAGTAAGAATTACTCATTCTGAGGACTTTTACTGTGTTTTCATTTTAGTGATCCCCTCGCTATGATAGGGTAAAGATTATGGTTGGTTAATATGTGAAAAATCTAAATACACCTAATTTGAGATTCTTTGTACTTTCCAGAGAAAAATAGAAAAATTCTTACAGTTATTGTTACTGTCTTCTACTAGAATAATTTTACCTATGGATAGAAGATATAGTTCAGAGTGTGATTACATTTCAGCAATTTAAGAATCCCATAAAGGTCCAAAAATCAGAAAATGAAAAAATTGGGATGGGGCATTATATTCTGTTTTACAGTAGGCTTTGATACCCTGAGGGTAATAATGTTAATGCCAAGGATGCAATTAAGGTTAGGGATTGTAAAATAGATAACATCAACCATCCAATTTACCAAATAGTTCTGCACATCCTAAAAAGATACAAATAAAGTAGGTTTAAGATTCAGGCCAAGCCCTCAATCATACACATTTACATGGAGTACTTTAAGTTCAGGCCCAGAGTCAGGGTTCAGGCTTTTGAGCATGTAGCATAAAAAACTCTACTTGTTGCTGGATTAGTTAAAACCTTTGGCATTGGAAAGAAAGCTCATAAACAGCAGGAATATTTTTGTATTACTGTATTATTTGATTTCCTAGGCATCTTGGCTGACTACTAAATAAAAGAGGACAAGAGATTGAACTCAAGCATTGGTCCCTGAATCATACATCTGGCTTATCAGCATGTTGTTGACTCCTTCCTCACCTCCTCTTAAAAAAACCACTCTTAAATACAAATTTCATATAGAAAGTAATCTTTCTTCATAAAGAAAGATTACTCCCTGGGCAATTTCCCAATGGGTAGGATGGGCAGGACTGCAGAGGACAGCAAGTCCACCTCTTTCTGCCCTACATAGTTCTCCAAAGCCATCTCCTCAGCCTTTGCACCCACCCCTGCTCACATGACTTGCATTGCTGTAACAAAAACATCAGCTCTAAAAATATCTGTTAGCCTAGGCATAACAGTTCTTGAAGGGAAGGCACGAAGCTTGGTGATGTTTCATCAGCATACTGATGAAACTTGGCCACTAAAATTACGTCTGCTGCTTTACATCTCATCTGAGTCATTGGAAACACCTTTTGAAAGAAGAATCGTGGGAGAAATGTTCCCAAAAAGACTGTCAAATTATTATGATGGCAAAAACGTTGTGAAGATGGCTTAAAATAACCCCATTGAAAGCACGCCCTTAGGACAAGGATATGACTGCTTAAATTACTCTCTTGGTTTAATAGCCTAAAGCACCTCAGAAATGCCCCCAAACGCAATTTCACCAAAATCCCTCTTTGCCCCAACAAGTCTATTTTGAGATGTTGTGAAGAGCTAAGACAGCAAGGAGAGCTCTGAACAAACATAAAGGGAAAAAGAATAAAACCTGGACTCCTACCTCCAACACTTAATATAGATGGAAGACCCTGAGGTTACTTACAAAAAGGCTAATCCAAAATGTGACCTTCATAGTGCCCTAAATGCTTTCACCCGAGAAAATGAAATCCTGGCATTTGGCATACTAAGGTCATTTAAAAACAGAGAAATTCAGATGAATGCCTGAGGTATTTTTCCATGATCCCTGGATCTTTCTGCTTTTCATAGTGGAATAAGATATTGAAATCACAGAGGTTCAGCTGAGCAAAGCTACCCAGTAGCACTAGCTACAAAACCAACATACTTTATAAATGCATTGTACCTGTTATTGGAATCCTCCACATTTAAAGCAAAACTTAGGTATTTCAGGGTAACTACTCCATGAAATCTGTCCTCAGATGCTGTTTCACCTGACTTACCAATTGTCTTGTGCTATTACATGAAAATTGAGCAGAGTTGTTCATACAAGTCTATGTGCTTGAGGAGAAGCATTTTTCAGACAGCCACCATTTCAGCAGTCCACTGACCTTTCTTATGGTGGAAAAATCTCTTTCTGAGCCACCAGTGCAGGCTGTATATCTAGTACCATACACCAAGATACCCTTGTGGGTATCTTGTGGGTATCTACCCAGTGGGAGAAACCTCTAATTTTGCTAGGATGCCAGATAGCATCTCTAACACAATTTTGAGGTGGCAATAGCAGTTGCTCAGGGGGTTGATAAAGGGAATGCATTTTTCAATCTCTTGGAAGTTAGTCTCAAAAAAGCTACATTTGCTTAGTGACAGAAATTCATTACCATCGCATGACTGTAGGCTGTTGGTACCATATGTGACAAAGGTTGGTTTTAATCAGTTTTTGTCACACTGAGTCCTCCATTACGGTTAACAGAGCGGCAAAAATGCCAAAGGCCAAAGAATTATTGTGGATTAAGCACCAACATGATTGCAACCAAGGCTGTAGTTCTTCAGTATCAAAGCTGAGCTTCCGTAATGGAGCAAATTGAAAGCTCTTCCGTTGTCAGGTCATGCAGGACAGAGGTTCTGCAACTCAGTAGAGTATTATGATGGCATAAAACATTAATTTTAGCTATTTTTGCCTGGATATCACAATGCATTTGCAGGTGTCCATGTTCACAAATATGAATAATTATCCTTGTTTTGTGAACATGCTACCAGAACTGAACCCTTCATTGCCCATATATGTGTTTAGATGGCTACCTAGCTTTGCGGATAAGCAGGACGGAAATCAATCTGTATGTATGTAGTCCATACTGAAGAAGCAAAATAAGCACCTGTCTATGATTTAGTAAGAGGCTGAGCAGTCAGTTTTGTACTCGCCTGAAACCTTCAGAAATGCTGAGCAAGATGTCTAGCTCTCTAGACCATTTTATGCTTTATGAAAACAGCAAACCAACCACCCGTTTGCAGCTGTCTGTGTCTCACTGTGGTAAGTTAACTTCTGTTGCAGAATCAATAAAGGCTTCAAGCACCTGTCTCAGGGGTTTTGAGGTACACTGAGAAAATTAAATAAGCAAAGCGTATTTTTACATCCTTTTGTCTAAACCGAGGAGGTATTTTACAGCCTTCATTACTGCAGCAGCGTTAACGCCCACACCCATGGGGATGTAGTCACTCAACAGAGGATTCTTTGGGAAACGTTTTCATTGCCCTTGTGGGCAGCTGCCATTTCACTCTGTATTGCAGAGGAGGTATGTATCTGTGGGGTCTGTCCCCAGACTACCTGGGGCAGTAGCTGCCTGGCACAGAGAGGGATTATGAACAATGTCACAGCAATTCTAAAACAGCTGGCAAATACCACAAGATCTGCATTTTCATATGCAGACCCAACAAGAGTACACTACTTCTACCCACATTTATCTAGTTAGATAATTGGGGCCTTTTTTTTTTCTTCAGCTCTGCTTGCCCTGCTTATTCTTGCCTTTCCTCTTGCATTCTCTACTGTTGCCTTCTTCCCACTTTCCTATCTCCTCTTCCCACTCTGTGAAGCTCCGATTTCTGCTCCCCCGTCACATTCTCCATTTTGAATGTCTCTGACTTAAGTCATTGTTGCAAACAACCTTAATTAATAAATTAAATTCTTTGTTGACTGCCCTGAGAATAAAGTAAGTTCTTAAACTCTGTGCATAATTTCCAACTTTCCTATAATTAAATCTAATCATAATGTAAATATTATTTCCACCATGTTACTTATTTAACACTTTTCCTTCCACCTGAAACAATTATTTTAAGATGCAGAATACATACAACTTTAGTATAATTTATTCAAAAACTAGCTTAATCTGACCTATTTCACTCATGAAAACTCTCAGTTTTCAGGCAAATTATTTATTAGCTATGAAGTTTTCTCTTAAATATTTTCCTTAAGAGTGCTAGATGGTTCTCTTGAAAATATTTCAATTCTGTCTCTATTCTCACTCTTTGTAGTACAACTTTCTACTCTACTTACAGATTATTTATAGTTACTGATACTTCCTAGTGTGAGACAAAAGGGAATCAAAGAAGAGAAACTGACATAAATATTACCACTTGCTTTTCTGTAAATTAACCATATTTCATACAGGTTCAGTCAATGCCTTTGCTTCCCACTTTTCTTCTGGTCGGGGGGGAAAGGCAGAAAAGTAAAACCTGTGTCTCCTCATGTAAGAGACATCGCTATTAGGTTAATGAGAAATCCTATCCTGCAGGCTTCTTTTTCCAGCTCTTGGTCCCAAAGTTCCCAGCCTAGGCACAAAAGTAACCCATCTTCAACTAATTAAGCTAGTCCTACTCTGAGGAAAGATTAGAGATGGCCATGAGATCCTCCAGGCTGACATGAGAAATGAATTTCAGACATTCAGACATTTCCCACAGAAATGATTACTATTCTGTTACATGCCAGTTGGGCATTGAAAGTGGCTATTTCTCTTCTTTCCATCTCTGTTTTGTGAGACAGTCTTGGCTGCTACTTATTGCAGAGGGGTTGGAGTCCCACCAGTTTGTTTCCCATACTTTGAAGACACTTTGTGACAACATGTTTCTCAGAAGACCAAAAATGTGTTCTTTTTTTTTTTTTTTTAATTCAGTCAGATGTAACTGGAACCTTGCAAGATGGAAAGAGACTGTAATCAAGAGTGGTCTACAAGAGACTTAAAAGCACAACATGGTTAAGCTGAGTTTTGGGAATAACTTGGGATGTTTCAAAGATTGTTCTTCAATGTTTATTTGCACACAGCAAAGGCAAAAATAAATCAACAGCAAATCCAAACATCAATGCTTTCCATGTTATCAGCCTGTCTTACCATTCATTCTAGGGGGCCTGCTTGCAGGACATCATCTTCTATCCTTGTTCAAGCTCTCTTTTCCACACTGCAATGGACCATTGGTTTTGAACATTATTCTGCAAGGCAAGAAGAGTTTACAAAGATTTTTAAAGTAATTAAAACAAACAAAAGAAAATCCTTCTGTGAGTTATACATTAAATCAAGGAGATACACCAGAAGTTTCCAACTTTTACCTTTACTAAGGAAAAATAATGTTTTCCCATATTTTACCATATGGGAAAATGAGGAATAACATAAGTAATCATATTTATTTTGAATTAAAAGGAAAATATTTCTATAATTTGTAATTATATTAATTATAGAAGAAATATACGTAAAATTGTACACAAGTTTTCAGCAGTCCATGAACCCAGTAGGCTGAAAATTTACTAATGCTATGGGAAAC
>JAOXNG010000021.1:53141719-53155630 GCA_028566535.1 Scolopax minor
CCAATAAACTGGACACGCCCTGGCAGAGATGCCTGCCCTGACCACAGCCACCTCCGGCAGCTGGGGCAGCCCTGATGCTGGGGCCTGCACCCTGCTCTGCTGGTCCTGCCCTGCCTCTAGAGTCTGCTGCCACTGCCCTTGCTCAGTGGGGCCTCATTTCTCCCTCAGAGGTGCAACTTGGGAAAAGACAAAGTGGTGGTGGCAGCAAACAGGGCTTGCTTGTCCCTCTCTTCCCTAGTGCTGAGGTCTGAGCAGCTGAAGCTGTGCTGGGATGACATGCTGAGGTTCAGATTGTTTCCAGCTGGGGACAGGAGGCTGCTGGGCCTTCTGGATGACCATAAAACTTGTGAGCACCCAGATGTCGCTCATCAGGAGCTGTCTGTAAGCCATGGGCCTATGGGTGTGGAGAAAGCAAAACTGAAATAGCTGGGAAAAAAACACAACAATCTTTTTTTTCTTTCTCCATGAATTGTCCTTTCCTCTGTTTCTTAACCCAGCAAAGGGTCCTTCTTTACTCCCTCCAACAAGCTGTTTCATGGGTTTGCACAACAGCATTGCATAGAACTGCCCAGGGACACATGAGGCATGAAGAACCGCCTCAGGAGGGCAGGGAGGGCCTCTCACCCCCAGGGCTCCCTGCTTCAGCCCAGAGGGCACTAGAGGTGATCAGGGAGCACTCCTGGGCATGGGCACAGGTGCCAGAGGACTCAGGAGGTCAGACCAGAGCTTGACAGAGCCCTGTGGATGCACATCTACTGAGTTTCTCCGTCAGTATATAATGTGCTGGTGGACGGAGTCAGTGGCTTCTAGCTGCCAAGGTCAGATGATGGCTGTGTTATTTCACTAATTTTTCCAGGTTGCCTTTGGTCACTCTTCTTCAAAGCCTTTCCTTATCACCTAGGGAGAGAGGTACAGGGGAAGGGAAAGTCGGGATTTCTGATGTGAAAGTGAAAAGTGTGTTTGTCAGTGCAAAAGTTTATTGTCAGATATATGGCAGTTTTGTTCCTTTAGGACTTAGCTAACTTGATATCTGTGCTTAGTCCCAGTTTGTGCTTCTGTAGTTTAATGGCAATTCAGAGAAGAGAAGGTGAGCTGTTCATTTTGCTCTTAATTAACAGGCAGTGTTTTTAAGTGCTCTGAAATATTTCATGTTTTCAGGCTTATCACTTTGCCCTACTTGCATTACCCAGTTTTTTCTATCTCACAAGTCTGCCCTTCTAAAGTTCACTCTCTTATAATACCTCTGTGGGAGCTATGCAAAGTAAACTAATAATTTGTTCTTTGCTTGTGGTAATCCAGCTTTCACAGTCATTTCCTGTACTAGCTCTGCCTGGATTCTCAATATTAAGTCACCTTTTCATCTGCAGATACTAGAGTAGCCTGTGGGGAAAGGTATTTCAAATGTTTCCGCAATCAGCACCAGATATCCCTTTTAACGTTGTGTAATTCAAACATTTATATTGTGTTAATCCTCGAGGTAATGAACTCAATTGGAAATGCCAGCATGATTATCTCACCTCCATTTCACCTTTGGAACAACTGTTCAAAATTAGGATTTGATTTTTTAAAATTGGTTTCTGTCAGTCTCGGATCCTACAAACACTTGTTCTGTGTATTTAACGTCTCTGCTGTAAGTCTTTTAAAGCATCGTGGTGAGTATTCGAGTCATCATCTGTGACAGCGTTTGCACAACTGGGTCTTCAGCTTAGGGGTGATTGGAAATATTTTGACTAAATGCTTTTTGGAGGGGGGGTGTTTCTGAAAAAAATATTTATAAAGTTAAATTAATCTTTTTTGAAATTGTTGATTCTGTAAAAATGAAACACTTCTGTTTAGATACGTTTTGTTTTTGTTTACATGTTTCAGTTCTCTTTTCCTAGGCCTTGTTCTTAAATTATTAAAAATATCTTTTTACTTCTTATCTCTAGCTTTCATACTCAGCATCTAAACCTTTCTGACTTTCTGTCTTGCTTCTTATATCAATCAAAGAGGGAGAATTATTTAATATGTTATTCTGGATTTCTTCCAGCTGATTGGTCATAATAGTCAAAATCAAAAGTAGGCAGTGAGTAGGCAGAAAGTTCAGATAATATTTGGAGATTATATTTTTTTTTCATCCAATTCTATAATGGACATATAAGGCAAAGCAGCTGCTATCTTAAATGTGTTTAAAGTAAAACACAATTCTTTCTAAAATCACATAATTTTCTTCTGAATAAGAAGATTACAATATCTAGGGATTTGGTAAAGCATACATCAAAAAATTTAACTTCTTATTTACAACAAAGGCCAGAATATTATTATTTATTTAGATGAACAGTTTATCTGGTGATGGATAAACTGTGATTAGGTATAGTTTTTTTTAGAAAGAAGACTAAGATTTATTACTTAGATGTTATTCCAAACCTGATATAATTCACATTGAGATCTTTGGCTTACATAAAGTATTGGTGTCTAAAAATCATTTATATGCAATATTTCCCTCAAGGCCATGAACATTCAGCTCTGGGGTTATAGTTCAGGTCAGTAGCATTTTGGATATTTATTTCAATGATGCACATTAACAGACAGAAAGAAATAAAATTTTAATATTTCATTTGACCCTCTTAAGAATTAATAAATATATGATAGCGTAGCCATTGAAATCAGGGACTGCAGTGGGAAGCACTGACTTCTCTTTAATAAGAAAATGAGTGGAAAATACACAAAAAATAATCTAATTTCTAACATACTTTCTAGCTACCTCCTAAAGCCATTAATAATGATGTAGGTTATTGGAAAGTGCTCATAGTCTTGCTGACTCTTTATGGAATATCTCATGGTGTTTGCTTTCAAATTCGCAGCCCATGAAAAGATATGCTTTGTGAGTATCAGGTTCAAAAAATAAAAATAACTATTTTTAACTCTCAAAATTTGGGGGAAATGCCAGAAAACGCGATCTCTCTGTGCCCTCGGGTTCAGAAAACAGATAAACAGTAGAAATAGGCTTCTAATTTTCCATTCAATCCATTATATTAAAACTTCATTCATAGTACAGTACTCTTGTGTGTGATTCTTGGTTGCTGGAGGTTGGCCTCAAGGTTTTAAATCTTGTGCTTGATGTGAGCTAAACTAAATGCATAATTGCTGAAACATGAGTAGAACTGAGCATGTAGTTAATTCTTAATTTTTGAAATGTCTGCTCGTATTTTAAAAAACATAAATAATATTTTTCTTCAACTTCAAGGACCCTTCAGGTATTCTTTATATAACTATTTTTGTAAATTATTTTACTAATTATAATATTAAAAGCAAGCCTCAAAAAACCAGCAGATTATTGATGGGAGAGTGTTGAAACTAGTCTTATATTTATTTTCTCCAATCTCATCAAGAAACAGAAAACATCTGTGACCCATTGTTCAAATATCAGCAGAACTAATGCTCATCAGCAGAACTAACAAACAGGTAATGTTAGGCTTCAGTACATTATTTTTAGTACATTTTGAAGAAAACCTGAAGCTACTTACTTGTTTATGACAAGTCATGAACAGAAGACTAAGTTCAGCAAGTAAAATTGTTACAAGTACTGTCTATTGGCCAAGGTTGGAGCAGATATAGTTCCATTAGAATATAAACAAATCTCTAAAACTCCTTGTTGGACACATAATAAACAAGCATTCGGAGTACTCTATGAATACATTTAGGAAAAAAAATATTGGCATAAGACCATGTTTTGGTATTTCTCTTGTGAGGGAAGTGTATTTCCTCTAATATGCTCATTACTTCAGGACTGACTTCACCTGTGCTTGTATTTCTAGCAAGATTATCAATTAGCTTTTCAAGATGGTGCACCTGCCTCATTCCAATTGAAAGCTTAAATGTAACCACTGTAGGGAGTTTTACTTATGTTTGTGTCTTCTTTACTGAGGTAATACATCACTATTGTGACCTGTTGGCAGAATGTGCATGCTTTGTAATTAATGAGGTAAGTAGTATTTACTAAACTCATGCAGTTTTTTTATTCAATTTATAGATACATCTCTGAAAACTTGAATGATGATAGGAATACTGTATTGTTTTATGGCTATGAAAATTATCTAACTCCACTCTTTCATCTTCTGTTTTTCTTTTCTCCTTTGTTCTCAGTTTTACTTGACTCTAGAAAATGAAAAGACTAGTCTGATCTTAACAGCTCATTTTTTGCATTTCTAGAAGGGTCTTAAGTTCTGAAGGAAAAAGGCTGTAAGCACAGATGGCAGAGGTCTGTGGTGTACCAGAGATGACTCAATTCATTCATGTAACACATCCTTCTGGCCTTTTGTCAGGCTAAAGTGCAGTTGCTTTGAAATCTGTGGTGAAAGCAGAAAACTTTGCTAAAATATTTTAAAAGAATGCAGAGTGTATACACAGGTATTTCAGTTTCTGATAGTGAGTTGCCTTCTCCCTAATTAAAGGACGGTGAGGCCTCCACCCAACACAAAATCTCTCTAGCTCTGCTAAAGAAAAATAGCCTGCAGTGAGTATCTGTGACGTTCAACTTGCATTAAACTGTTCTTAGGGGCCAACATTGGAAACACTTTTTTATCTCCAAACTATTTAAAATAAAATGAGAGGTAGAGTTTTCCTTCTTAGCTTTGCAGTTAGACTGGGATTTTTAGGCCTAGTGAAGTTTTTCTTTTGGCATTTTCTTCACTGCTTTGTCCTGACTGGAGTTCATGTACATGCAGAATTTTTTTTATTATAAAACATCCAACCTAAATGTAAAGTGCTCTTGTAGCCTAACTTGCCTGTTTTGAAGTTGTTCCTTAAAAACACCTGAGGGGAGACATACTCAGTGAAGAAAGGAAATGATGTTGAGAAAGCTACCTGAACTTTGAAAAGAGACTGTAGTAAAAGGCTTTAGGTGGCAAAGTCAACATTAAATGAAGAGGGTTCACCGAAAAAGAAAACTTAAGTCCTGCTTGGAATAACTGACAATTGGTAAAATGACATTGGTGTGATTTTTAGTCTTGAAAAAGACATCCTTGGGAAAAAAGGAAGTATTTGATCTTTTCCCTTTCCACCTTGCACCAGCAGAGCTGCTTTCTATGAGTGTTGTAGTATTTATGCTTAGGATATACCAAAATAATACACATGGGTAGATCAGTTTCTAAAAATTTTCATTTTTATGTCAGTTTGCTACATTGAGGGAACACATGTGGTCTTTGGCTTCTATTTTTAACTCTCCCAATCAAAGGTGTGGACAAATGGATGTAAGGGGAGGAATTATTAGTTTAGAAAATGTCTGCTTGTCACCCGAGACACATTAACAGATTGTGTATGTGTTCCCTATTTGTTACTAATATACTAATTTAAATCTGATGGTTGAACTCCTTTATTTTAGTTTGCAGTGGAGTAAGAGTATGTACACGATAGCTTAACTGGTATGAAACACATTAAAATTAGATGACTGTCATTTTCTTATTAACTGACCCTATTCAAAGACAGAGGGAAAAGGGAAAAACAGGATGTTATCGGGGAGAAAATTGTTGCTTTTTTTTTTTCTTTTTTTTTCTTTTTTTTTTTTTTTCTGTTCAGTGGTTTAAGACCTTCCAGTCATCCCAGACGTATTTGACTGCTATAGTTACTGTTGCAATTAGTATTACCACCAGTTTTTGTAAATTCCTTATTGCAACATTCGAGGAAGAAAATAATCAGATCATGTCTTTGTTCTGCTCTTCCCAAATAATCTGCTTTTGCGGTAGAGAAGCTTTCGAGTGTTATTCCTTGCTGTTATGTCATGCAGTGCTCTCATTCTCTTCTTCTTTTCTCTGCCAAAAATCAGTTAATTAGCTGAGGAAAAGAGTTGTTTTATAGTGAATCAATACTGAATCAAATTTCATACCTCCAGCAAGGTATATACAAGCTTGAGAGAGGTGAACAAACAGATCACAATGTTGAGAGAGGAAAGAAGAGGCCAGAGAATAGTTCAACAAGTTCTTCACTTGTTGCTTGTGAAATGAGAGACCTTCCTGTGGTACCATTTGTCTCTGTAGTACCCCCTGTTGAAGTTAGATTTTGTTGTTGTCTTATTGTTGCACTTCCTTCACTGGGTGTTTGCAGGATGCATTGTTTTGTTTGTTTTCACCTTTCGTCTACATTGTGGTTACTGCTGTAATGGAATAGAGGAATAAATTCAGCAAATAAGCCCTTAATGGCAAGGAATAGGTGACCTCGCCTGAAGGTATTACTCATGTCCCAGGCAGGTGGAGTATCTCTTGCTCCCTGCCTTTTGTTATTTAAGTGCATTGGAACTTCTTCCAGGCATAATCCTCTGCTGTGGGTTTTTGCTGTTGTTGTTTTTGTAGGTGTGTCTCTAAAGGGGTTTCTGAAAAAGTAGTTGATATTTTCTATTGACACCAAAAGCAGAGTGAGAGAACAGTCTGTCTTCTTATTCAGCATTATGGTTTTCTTCTTCTTTAAGCTTTTTTTTTTTTTTAAGCAAGTACTAGACTATATTTCAAGGTGATGTTCTCTGCAGCACAAATATGGATAGTTCATATTTCCTTATGCTGCTCCACAAATAATCCCTATGCTTGAATGAAATCAGACACTGATTTATGTGGGACATGCTGTTTTGGTTATAACCTCCTTGAAAGCACAGCAGTTTCTGTCACATGGCTTGGGGATACCCACACAGCCACTCTGCATCCCTCAAGAAGGCAATCTCCAGGATTCTCATAAGCATCTGATTGCTAAGGCTACATTTCCGCTCCATTTCATAAATGAAAAATAAATGGCTCTCTTGACAAAATGAATGGGGCTAAATTTGACAAACAGATACAATAAAAAGAATAATATAAACCTTTTAGATGGAGCTCATGGGTTCTGCTCTCCATGCAGCTCAAGTGTTAAAGCAAGCAAATAGTGTTCTAACATAGCTGTGGCACAAATATAATACTTACTGTCTCATAGGAGCAATTTATGAGGCTAAATTTTTTTGTACTTTGTTCTTTTGTCTGTCTTCTGATGATCAAGATAGCATTTTTGATTTTGTTTTACTACAACATCTTAAGTTTTTGTTATGATATTTAATACAAGTAATACAATGAGTGAGAATAATTCTCATTACCTGTAATTTTCACCAGCATGTTCAGATATGTGGATCCCTCTCAGGAATTTTCCTTATCTAGGAAAATTTACAGTTTGGTTTTTTTTTTTTACATTGGTGAAGCTGTCTCTGTCACTGAAATAAGAGTGTCATCAAAATCCTCTTAGTATGAATGCAACCATGATAGGATTAGAATTTACCTTTACATGCTATATAGATTCTCTGTTGAGCATATAAAGAAAATACCTGGTCTGAATAGGGTACAATTTGAACAGAGCTAAAATAAAAAAAGGTGTTAAAAATTAGCAAGGTACTGTGGGGCTCAAAGGATGTTACTGGCTCACCTAGTTTTGTGCATGGGTCAGAATGAAAATCAGGTGTTTGTAGCCTCACAATAATAAATACTTTGGCTTTTCACAGCTGATTCTGGTAACAAAAAGCAGTTGCAGATAAGATTGGATCATTTCTTCAAATGATCTTTTCTTTTAAAGGAAAAGTGATCCTCAGCCCATGGCCCTGTTATCTCTCTTCACTGACACCCATGTTGTGCAGATTTCTTTCATTAGACATTTCCCCTCTCAGCTGTTGCATGTGTGTGGATTGAAATGGATATACCCAGCAAGCTGGTACAGATGGATATGTTCTCAGCTGTTGCACAGAATTAATTAGTGTTTTCTATCCTATATATGCCCTTATATTGTGCTTACTCCTGTATTCAAGTGCATTGAACAATGTGTCTAGCATCTGTTAGGTGTTCATTTTCTCCCTGGTCCTTTTCCCTGGAGGAGCAAGGGGTGCAGCATGCTGTCTTTCTTTGGGAGCAGAGCAAGCAGACTTTGAGAGGACCTCCTGGGTCATCAAGTCCCAGGAGCCAGCCCCATCAAGTCTGCTGGCTGTTGCAGACATATACATTGTATAATGCTTTTGTAAGCACCAATCTAACATCAGATTTCTCTCTGTGCTTCTGCTGGAAAGTGGTTCCACTGCTTCTGTCGTATAAGGATTAGAAAGGTTTCACTTTACCTTCAAATTACTTCTGCCAATTTTTTTTATGCCTATTTGATCTTGTGTCAGTATTATTCTTGATTTTAATTAGCTTTTCCCCTTCTTTGCTCCTTGGCTCACCCTTATTGGATTTATAGGCAACAATCTTGCTTCCTCTCAGCCTGTATTTTGATAGGCTGATAGTATAAGTACGACTATGTTTAAGGTAATTGTTATGCAATCAAAATTGAAGCTGGGTAAAATAATTCAATTTAATTTTTCATTTATTGACATCATTAATGTGAATCATGTGGCAAAATTGGTGCTGTACTGATGTATGAGAAAAATCTCATCCTATCTTAATGGGAAACCTGCCACATTTATTTTTTAATATGCATTGCCTAAACATCTAAGATTCAGTTTAGTTCCCTGGCTTACCTTGGGTTAGACTTAAAAGCAGTCCTACTGGTTTCAAATGAATCTGTGCTGCATGAAGTTTCACATGGAATTGGGAAATATATCCTAATTTCCTTCTAAAGCATAAGGTGCTTGATAATAGCAAGTGAGCAATGAGGTTGTCCTGCTTCAGTCTGGGACTTGAGGCAAATCGTAAAAGCAGTAGAACTCAAACTGCCCGACCTCAGGTCCTGGGGTAAATCCCTTGGTGACTGCAGGTTTCCATTATATATATATGGAAATGTCTCCACCCGTGTCATTCTCAGTTTGTGACAAGGCTACATCACTTACCCAAAAGCAGGGGCATGGGACAGGGCCCCAGAGCTGCGCCTGTGCTGGGGGCTGTTTGGTGGTGTCTTCTTCTTCTCTTCTCCCTTCCCCACAGCCATGTAGGGCCACGGCACCGCTCCTGCTCTGGAGTATGCCTGGCTCTCAGTCAAAAAAGCAGACTGACACGCTTGCTGTATCTGGTGTTGAATCACAGGTTCGAAAGGAGGCCATGCTGCTGCACTCTAAATTTGTGAGAAACTAGGGCAGTGCACTGCAAAAGGCTGTGGGACTCGAGTTGTGTGTTTGACACCAGACCTGGCAGGCTTGGCTGGGCCCTAGTGTGACTCCAATGTCATAGTGTGGCTACATAGTGTGTCTGATCTGTGGCAAATGATCCACATTTCTGGAAAAATGCACTTATTTCTGTTGTGCACTCATTTACAAAGAATGCCCGACCTGTCTGATGCTGATTTCTCTCTCCAAAAAGGAGAGAGAAAGGCTACACCTTTGGAGTTGTGTGCTTGGTTTTTTTTTGTGCTTGGTTTTTTTTTTTTGGTGGTTTTTTATGTGGGGTTTTTTTTTTGAGGAAATTAAGCTGATTCAGAAGTCCTCATTGCAATTTGCTATTTCAAAATATTGCTGTAAAGGGGGAAGGAAGACTTCTTCAGTTACTCCTGGCTTGAAAAGGTCTGGGTCTGGAAGTGATCAGCACATCTGTTGCTCCCTCAATAAATTAAGCAAAATTTATGAAGGCGGATAGCTTGAAATCCATGCTTTTCTTTCTGAAACATTTCTTGTTACTGTTAATAGACAATTTCTTGTAATCTGTCCGCTCCTTTTGCCTGATTGATGTTCATCATAAATCCTGTGCTTGTGTCAGGCATAAAATATGCAAAGGAAAAATGAGATATCACCTGTCTCCATAGATGAAGGCAGTCTGAGTTTTGCAAAGCTGTTGATTTAGCTTCCAAAATGTATAAATAGAAAAATAAAGGGAATTGGAGTATCAGCTTTGTTGTGTCCACCACAAAGTTAAAATATTTTTGTATTTGGAAGAGGTATTTCTGAAATTCTTACAGATAGAAAGTATCTTATTCCAAGAGAAACATGGAGCCTAAATTTTAAAGGTTACAAACTTTGGTTAGTCATATTAGTGTAAGTGGCTTTCAAAATGCTGCCAGCACAGTGTGTTTTAAGTTTACATCCATCTTTCATTCACTTTTAAGAGCAAGAACTGCATGTGGTACTGAACAGCTAGAAAGACATTTTCTTTTCTCTTTACTGTGACTGTTTTACTTGATTAGCAGAACCATAATTTTTGGCATAGAAATTTTAATAAAACTTTTTCCTTACTGTCTGATCTTGTCTCCTTGTCCCCTTCTCCACATATGCATCTCTTGTTTGCCTTTAATATCCACCGGTAAATCAATGTAAGAAAAGAAACTTGCAGTCTCCAGGTCAGTTAAGACCTACTAATATTTGGGCATCTTGTTGCTCCACTGAACTCTAAATAGATTCACTTTGGTGGACCTCCTTTGCTCTTCCTTCTGCTAATGGTAGTTGATTTATTTTTTTTAGAGGAAAATGATTCTTTCCCACCATGGCTGCCCCTTAAATGGTTATGTGCATGCTATAATAATAATTATTTTTTTTTAAACAGGAAATTATGGGGAAAGTGGAATGGAAGCCTTCAAAGAGCTGGCTGCCCAAGAGGGTCTCTGCATTGCTCACTCGGATAAGATCTACAGCAATGCTGGGGAGAAGAGCTTTGATCGCCTGCTGCGCAAGCTGCGAGAAAGGCTGCCCAAGGCTAGAGTGGTGGTTTGCTTCTGCGAGGGAATGACCGTGAGGGGCATCCTCATCGCCATGAGGCGCCTGGGAGTGCTTGGGGAGTTCCTGCTAATTGGAAGGTAAGGCTTGGAGTGTGATTTCTCTGCCTCTCCTCCTCGTCCAGCAGGCAGTCCTTTCATTTCACAACCGTGCAACTTGGGCTTCCTGTAATTTTTGTGTTTACTTGTCTGATGCAAAGAAAAGAAGTGGCAGGATGGTAGAGCCAATCTCAGGAAGGGGATATGGAGATGTATGCCAGCTTAATTGGTGCTGTTAACTTTTGCTGAAGTTAATATTAATTGCTAACTGTTTTATATGGATATATGACATTAGTGTTTCTGTGGTTTTGCATGCTCTAGGGAAATGTTTCATTCACAGATTTGTAATCTGGAAGTAATCTGGAAGTGTGACATGTGGCAAAATTGTATGTGTTTCACTAAGGACGTATCCTGATAATTTTAACTAAATAATTTTAATAATTTTAACAAAATTATTGACTGGTTTTGATTACTTGAACTTTTTTCCAGTTTTATTATTACAACCTAGCATTCTCAGTTCTATGTGTTGTTTTTTTTTTTTTCTGATTTTTGCTGTTTAAAGCCAGAGCACTGAGATTATGCAGACTTTTTCATTTTTTAAAACATCAAAATTGCTGATGGCCAAGTCAGAATGTATATGCCTCTTAATATTACCAGAGTAACAATGCAGATGTGTACTGGATAGGCAAAGACTGTCTTAATCAAAATGAGATATTATACCTCCCTGGAGGTATTTAAAAGACAGGTAGATGTAGTGCTTAGCAACATGTTTTAGTCATGGTTTTTGTCAGTGTAAGGTTGATTATTGGACTTGATGATCTTGAATGGTCCCTTCCAGCCAAGACAATTCAATGATACTATGATTCTCTATTCACTGAAATATGATAATTTTATTTCTACCACATATAGTCTATCCACATTTCCATTTTTGTGATAGTTCTTATTTTGAGACTTCTTTGACTTTCATCTTGATTTTTCCAACATCTTTATGTCTGGTTTTCCGTTTCAATGAATCTTGTTCAAATGATTAGGACTGACACTTTGTCTTCTCTGTTAGATTGAGAATGTCTTTTTTAATCCTTCTATTTACTCCTTGCTTCTTTCTTATCTGTTGTTTAAACACAATTCCTTCAAGGCCTTTGACAGCTGCCTTTATACCTACATAGCTTCTGTTGCCTTTTTATTCTGTTGTTGTTCCAATCTATCAGATTTCATTTTTGTCTCTTTCTTTCCCTAAAATCTTTGTGTCCATCATTGTAATGACAGAGATGCTATCCTTTAGCCCTGTGCTATAATATTGGTCTTTCCCTGACTGTATTGCTTTTTAAAATCCACAATCATCATTTCTAGAAGTCAGATAGTTAATCTGGCCTAAGTAGTCATCTGAAAGCAATCAGTGGCCCTCCTTTCATTATTTTTCTTGCAGTCTTTGATTATGATCTATTTGGAGTAGAGACTCCGTCTCTAGGAGTGTGAGTCTGTAAGACGTAGCACACTTGGAAAACCGTCAACATTAAAATGAAACACAGAGTAAGGCCATTTTGAAAATGGTGTTATGTTCTGCATTTGGGCATGTGCTTTTCAACTGCATCCTTCAATATGCATAATTGTAAATGAATAATGGAATGTTTCAGGACTGAAATGTTTTAAGCATGTTTTTTCAGTGAAGAGAAGAAACTAAGTATAATAAAACTAGTCTTGGTGACAGCATCCTTAGTCGTTTTGTAAATGCCTTGCAGCTTTAGGCTGTGTAGTGCTTTCTTCATGTGCTGTTGTCTTTCTGTAGTGGTATGTATTGTTCACCTGATTTTGGTGCTCCCTCTTGATGCTGGTCAGAGAGAGAGCCAAAGGAAATCAGTCTCCTATATTAAGCACCAAAATTAGGAACTTTGGTGGTACAAACCTTAGTTTCCTATTAGACATTTTCTTGATCCATGGATGCATGGAATATTTCAGCTTGAAATTTTGACTAAAAGCCTTTACCAAGCTTTATGGTACTCTATTTAGTTCAGTTGTTTGTCTTGGAAGCTGCCTAACAGTGTTGCTCTGAGCTTTTTTTTTTTTTTTTTTCAGAACTTCTCACTATTAAATGCTAATAATAGAATTTCTTTGGAAATCACAATGTGTTTTTCAGATAGGCTTTCACATACTCTTATGCTGGTAATTGTTATTGAGTCCTTTTTAGTGTTGGGTGGGCTGATCCAATTATAAAACAGACTGGTTATTGCTTTGCATAGTCTGGATTGTGCCCAACAGCTGGTGGAAATAAAAAATATTATAGGGCTTGCACACGTTTTATACGTGCTTGCAGAACTAGAAGAAAAGACATTTTTCTTTGAATTGTCCTAATTGAGTGGATTTTTAAAAATGGCAAATCTAGCAAACTTATTCACAAGTAAGTTACAGCAAAATTGCAGTTCTATGAATTTGGTCATCTATATACAAACAGGAACTGAGACACACATTAACATTGCTCTGACATGCTGTTTAGTCTTTTTTATTCAAGTACCCAGCTAAGCAAAAAACCAAAAGCCTTTTAAGAACATTCTTTTAATTGAGGGAAGTGGGAGTGAATGTGAAATCAAGATTTTTTTTTTTTTTTCCAATAACGAGCTAAACAAAGCTTTTAATCTACCCACAGGTTTATTATCAGCCACACTGTATCAACCCCATACTCTGCTCTGACTCACTGTAAAGAGGAAGCCTTTACAAAGGGACACCTGGCTAAATAGCTGTCTTCCTGCTCTGTCCTCAACACTGGTATTGATCAAAGCAGACAGGCACAGTTTAGTTCAACTATATTTGAGGTGTCAGAAAGAGATGTGGGAACTAAATCTAGGAAGGATACATTTGGAATTCTAGGGGGCTACATTGACCCAGGACTAGGCCATCAGATACTGGGGACTTTTCTGCGATGGGCTGACTCTTCTCAGGCATGGAGTTATTGCTTATTTGTTCCATACATAGGCAAGTGTTCCCAAGTTCAAATTGGAGCTCTAACTAGAAGTTCAGTCTCTTTTGCTACTGGAAGTGGGAATCTGTTGTATTAGTGAGAAGAAAGGAATTATTATTTCTGAATCTGGAGGTAAATTGGGATTAAGACAGCACAAGAGAGGCTGCATTCTTACCAGAGGGGAGATGTTCTGAAATCAGTAGTGTCCAAATGTAGTGTAGAGTTCACTGAGAAAACTTATTAAAATATGAAAGGATGATTTGTTAAACTATGATGATAAAACTTTAAAAATTGGCCTATAATCAAAGGGA
>JAOXNG010000021.1:53204758-53219658 GCA_028566535.1 Scolopax minor
GGTTGGTTGGTTTATTTACAAATTTTTACTCAATTTCCTTATCTGAATAGCTTGCCAGTTTTTCATTTAAGGCTGTTCAAAATGAGACTTTGTTGACTAGGGAAGACGACCGCTGGCTGATTCAGAGAGAAAAGGAACTTGTCCATTAGGAGAACAGTGTCAGAAATGCAGGCTTGAATGAAAAGCAAATGGTTAAGTAAAGCTTGGTTCCTAATCCTAATAGAGTGATGCACATGTGATCTGATGAAACTTTTAGGAAGTACAGGCAGGACGCTCTTTGAAATGTGTAATCACAAGAACTTTGTTGCGATTACAGCTTGATAAATTCAACAAATGTTGTTATACTTCTATATTCCACTCATTAGCTATCTTAATATATACTGGCTACTGCATACCTATACACTCATCACATTGAATGATATCACCAGGCACATATACCCAGGCAAACATACTGAAAAGGGAAGACTTTTTTTTATAACCCTTATTGAAATGACCATCAAAGACAAAAAAAGAGCATCAAATGATCTGAAGCATAAAAGATGTGGGATTTTTTTTCCTGTAAATTGTAAATACATCGTTACAGTACAAAAAGGACAAGATTGTTTCTCTTTGGTTTCTTCTTTCCTTCAGTACTTAATGTGATGGAAAATTACCACAGCTTGTAGGTGGCTTTTTTTTTTTTATACGACTGTAGACTATTATTTTTAGAATCCAGTGTTATTATGGTTTATTTGTATCCTTTGTGCTTCATGGGCTTGAAATAGGTTGTATGCCTCCCAAGTTCTGAGATCCCTGCTCTGCTTTGCAGCTTGATAGAAGGTTGTATTTTGGTATGTCCTTCTCCTTCACTTTTGTATGATGCTATGCAGCACTAATTTCTCTAGCTCTGTCACATCAAGGTTTTATTATGATGGATTTGGATGATGAGTTTTCATTGTGTTAAGCCAAGGTGTCCCATAGTTTTAAAACATGAAACCAGAAATAATGTTACTCATCTCTAAATATATGCGAGGCTATTCTTACAGCATTTCCCTCCATGCATGATTCCTCTTCACATACTGCTAGTGTAATAATATTTTGCTAACCTTGAATCTACTGGTTCTGTTTTACTACTCTCTATGCTATGAAGAGCTGTAAAGCCAGGTCCTGTGCCTAAAACCAACATTGTGAGTCATTTCAAAGCTCTATTTTTTTAAAGGCTAGATCCAAGTCTTTATGGGGTCTTTGTGATCGTCAGTAGGAATAGGGAAGTGGTCATCCCCCTGTACTCAGCACTGGTAAGGCCACACCTCAAGTACTGTGTTCAGTTTTGGGCCAGTTATGACAAAAAAGACATTGAGGTGCTGGAACATGTCCAGAGAAGGGCAACGAAGCTGGTGAGGGATCTGGAGAACAATTCTTATAAGGAGTAGCTGAGGGAGATGGGGTTGTTTAGCCTGAAGAAAAGGAGGCTGAGTGGAGACCTTATTGCTTTCCAAAGCTACCTGAAAGTAGGTCGTAGCTAGGCAGGGGTTGGTCTCTTCTCCCAACTTATAGTCAATAAGACAAGAGGAAATGGTATCAAGTTGTGCCAGGGGAGATTCAGAATGGATATTACGCAAAAATTTCTTCAACGAAGGGTTACCAAGCATTGGAACAGGCTGTCACAGTCCCTGGAGGTATTTAAAAGACATGGTTTAGTGGTGGTTTTCAGAGTTTTAGGTTGATGGTTGGACTCGATGATCTTAAAGGTCTTTTCCAATCTAAACGATTCTATGATTCTATGTTGTTTATACAAAGTGAGAGTATCTGAAAACCCTAGTGGCACTTGACTATTTTAACACATTAGCACTGTCTTAAAATCTTTACCTTGGCTTCATATGAAAACTCATATTAACCTTGAAGGTAGAAACAGTTATTTGTGCTCCAAATAACAGGCTGATTTCTTCACCTTAGACATGCGGATGCTCCGTCTATGTTGCTTTTTTTTGCAGAAATAAATGTTTCTCATCTGTGTCGTGTTAGCATCTTAGATATGGAGAGTTGGTTTTTTCTAAAAGTGCAATTTAGAAGGTGTATTTGCTATTGATTTTTGAGTAGGGATAGTAAAATAGTTCAGATTAAATATGTTACACATCTTTATCATCCTCAAGATGGAAATGGTGAGTAAGTTTAATATGCATTATTTGCATGTCTCTGCAATTCTGCTTATAATCTGAACATGTCAGAAAAGAGCATTCGTTTTGATATATTTGCAATCAAATTTATAGGAATAAGTTCTGGGAAGTTCAGTTTTCTCTGGTAAGATTTTGAGAACTGAATTGCAAGGTTTGCATTATTTTGGTATTTAATCTATGCAAATGCTTGTATAACTGAACCTTCAAACTTTGCTGTTATTATATTTCACAGTGGGTTTTTCTTTATCATACAACTACCAGAGATTTTAGTGAACTGCTATTATATCAGCTCTGTTCTGCATGGTCCTTGGGGCTGTCAAACAGGGATTTATCTTTGACTATAAATTAATGCAGTCTTGAAACTCATGGTGATTCCCTTTATCACTCTGCAAAGTGGTTACTACAGCTTTTCAGAAAATGGTCCAGTGTGAGAGTTTATCCTGGAATAAATGAAGGGAGGGAGTAGAAGGAACACTATAGCTGTCTCTAGCAAGATCTCACACATTTGCTTTCTGGGAATTTAGTACCATTTCAAGATGAATAAATGAATAATCATATGGTGCCCCAGCATCTTGCAAAAAAAATGTGTGGGTGCTCTATGTGTTTTAAATTCATTTAGCTAAACATATATAACTGGTAACATGTACACATTCAGTACTTACTCCAGACTGTTTTAATGCTTCTGTCAGGAAGCTCTTCTCAAGTATGCTTTCTCTTCAATTTCACATTTCAGTGGATAGATTAAGTACATATGCAGTACTTCACGACCTAATGGAATGTTTTGTAGGACTGGGCAGGGCACAGTAGATCATTACATGTTTTAATTTTCCCTTCTCTTAGAGAACATTCTCCTAGGATTCCTGCTGAGAAGACATAATGTAACTGTGGTTTAAATTTCTTAATTCCAGATTTAGTCATCAATTGGTTATAATCTGTGGTGTTCAGGTTAAAAATGCAAGGCTCTTCTTCCTTGACAAAATAATTAGGAATTTGGTGAATCTTTTCAAACTCCTGCCAGCCTCCAGGAAACAAATTTTGATTCCTGATAGGAACAGGGACACCTCTGAGATAGTGAAGTCAGCACTGTCCCTTGAAAAGGAGCAAAAGTGGATTAAGCAAGGTCTTCCAAACTCCACAGGCTTTGGAAGATCCAGTTGAAGGAGGGAACGACACTGATTTTAGCTGTCAGAATTTTCTCACCCTAGAGGAAAATAAAAATCTAAGAGTAGAAGAAATATCCACATCTATGAAAGGTCTGGAACTACAGCTGTGAAATGACCCTAACTATAAATTCGTGAAATTAAATTAATTTGGTTTTAATCCGCTACAAGGATTGTCTTTTATTTGCTCCCTTTCAGATGCTGCTATAACCTTTATAGTATCTTGTTAAGTAAGCCAAACTGCCTTTGAATTCTATTTCATAAGGGAACAAAAACATTGGAAGAGAGTTACTTTCTTATAATTTATTGTATGTGTCATCTGTCTTTAAATATAGCATCACGTTATAGATATTCTACCTGATGCTGTAGTACTTTGACATCTAAAGTTTATTAATTGGATTATGGTTTATTCTGTGACTTTCCCTAGTCATGTATTTTAAGATCCTTAGTCCAGTACATACTCACTTATAGCTACATGCTGTCTTTCTAATATTCAACTTCCTATGCTTAGATTTTAGTAATTCATTCTACAGGTCACATTCAGAAAAGTGGGACACCTATTCCTGTAAGGTTATTCTGCTATTTTCAACCTTCATGAGATGGTATTTTTATCACTGATCTTTTTTGAAGACTGGGTAGTTTTTTTGACATTTACTCATCTTGAAACTGCCCAATAAAGCTTTTTCTCCTTCTCTCCTTTTTGTATGACTGACTGTTATTTTTTATGATGCTACAAGTAGCACTTTTAAAGCTATTTCAGATTACACACACTTCCGTTTTGTGAGATTATGTCATCTGGTTATATCATCTCATGTTTCCCTTTTCTGTTTCAAAAACTGATTTAGTTCTTCATGGATGGGGATAATATTTTCTCAAGATAGTATGATATGTCTCTGCTCTGCTACACATATTTGCATTAACACAGTATTCCCTAGATAACCTAAACATATATTCTCCTCAAAGGAAATGTTAGGTTTATGGAAAAGAAAGGACTTTTAAATACCTAGCATGCTAGTAGTAGGCATCATAATCTGCTCCTGTGTCTGTTTATTGTCTTTGAGTACCAATTTGCTGCTTTGTGCTACCCCTTGGCTCTGGGCTGTCCTGCAAAGAGGCAGACTAGACAGCAGGTTAGTGCTGAGTGAAGCTGAATGCTAAGGACTAATACCACCCTGGTATAGTGTTTCACCTTCATCTCAAGGAGATTTGGAAAGTCTAAATTTAAAACAAACCCAATTTTGTAGGTAGATAAAAGTCCTGATAAAATTTCTTGCACCACAATGATCTGTAACTCCATTAGCTTCAGCTGGTCCTGAGTGACTCTAGTGAAGTGAGGTGAGGATTCAGCTTACATGTTGGATACAGAGTTAAAATGGTTGCATAAATCATGGGAATTTTTCATCTCCCAGCATTTTTGAATGAGAACCAATGGTATAATTATTGCAGAATTGTTTGAATCCATCCAGTTTCATGTTTCCACAGCTGCTTGATCCCTGCCAATGATATCACATCAGTGTAGCTTGGTTGAAGTACCCAGTGAAGCTTTGCTGTACATTTGTGCTGGGGAGATTACCAGTGTGGCTGCAATAGTTCTAGTTGCTGGGGAGCAGGGCAGGTCCAAATGGCTCTGCAGCTATAGCTGTATGCAAATTTATATGTTTAAATTACTTATTCAGCCCATGCTGGTGAGCATCTGCACTGTTCATGTTTGGATGTTCATGTTAATAAGATAGAAGCCAAGTACACTTAGCAGGCCAGGAGTGACTTATCTCTGAGGAGCAGCAAGAAACAGGTTCTTATACCATCTCTGCCATTTTCAGTGTTGTGTGAACACAGCTCATCTTCTTCATCTCAAAGAAAAGTCATACAGGAGTGTTTAAACTGTCTCTTTGTGCTGGAACAGTGAAGAAAAGAAGCACGCACAGGGTCAAGTCATGCTTAGATGGCAGCAGGCAACTAAAACCCAGCTGATAATTGATGAAACTTGTTTTTATCACCTCTCTTCCCTGTAACATTTCACTATCCAAAGTATAAAAAGAAGAGGATGCAGATTTGCTCTCTTCTAACTCTATCATTCTGTCTGCTCAGAACTCACTGTTTTGTTTTAATGGTCTCAGGCCATACACTTTCTTCTTTGTTATTTTACTTTCAAAGGGCCAGTACATAAATTCCTCATATTTATTTTATTTTTTTTTTTCAAGAAACAGAAACTTATGTCACCATAAATTTCCTTTTACAGGGGTCATAAGAAAAACATTATACTATTTTAGTTATGCTCTACATATTATTGTTGGTCTTCTAAGAGCACTTCAAACCCATTTCCCATTTCCCATCACTCTGCAATCATCTGGCAACTCTTGGTGCAATCCTGCTTCCAGTTTGCTTTCAGGGAAAAGCAGTTGGGGCAGGATGGGGCTTTGAGCAACCTGCTCTAGGTATCCCTGCCCATGGCAGGGGGTTGGAACTGGATGATCCTTAAGGTCCCTTCCAACTCTAACCAGTCTATGATTCTGTGATAAAAATATGTTCCCAAGTTTGTGTAAGGTGAATAAAGCACAGTTTCCTTTGCATCCAACAATTGCCATTATGCATAGTCTGCACCTCCAAGCTTCCAGATCTTTAATACCCCGGAAGTCTTATCATACTGTGACTCTTTCATTTTACATTCAGAATCAGCTTTGTCTCCCATTGTATTTTTGACTAACCTAGGAAGTCTGACCTTGATTTTTGTGTTAAACAAAATACACATTCATCAGCAGTAAGCGTATATATCTTATAGAATAGTTTGTGAGTACCCTTTTATCTATGTTAATGCCATTTTCCACCACACTATTCAGTTCATGACATGTTACATGTTGAAATCCATAATTGTCTGCAACAGTTCTGCCTATCGAGTGGTAGACCATGATCAGACATAACAAGGACATGTCTGGCAAATACAGATTTAAATCTTCCCATGAAACATTTTTATACAATTTCACCATGTAGCCTTATGGTAACACAAGTAATAATCCAACAGTATAGCTTCTGAGATTAACTTTCTTTGTGCAATAATACTCCATTATTTTTGAGAATTCATTTTAAGAGTGTCTCTATGAGTCCTTGTCCTGGTTTATGCTGTTTTCAAATATTGTAATTGCAACTGAAAAAAACCATCTTATTTAGCAGTTACATTTAACTTATGTCATCTTTGCTGTGGGCCCAAATATTATGTGACTAGTTCCTGCTATTGCCAATTTTCTGTAAGTGAATACGGAAACCTTCTTTCACTTACCCTCTTCATCTCTAATGCACAGGGGCGTTCTGATTTGGTAAGTGCCTGGTATTCAGCCTGTTCTGTTATCATCCCATCCTTCAGCTATTTTCCAAAACATCTTAAAATGCCTAGGTCTGTGTACTGGTATCAAAATACTAGAAGACAGGAACTTTATTAACCCCATAAGCTTAGAAATTCTCTGTCCAATCTTGAGTACCATTGTGTGCTCTTCTTTATAAGTGCTTGACAGCTACTAATAACGACTGTCAAGCTTAGTACGAACTTTCCCACAGATTTTACCATCCCTCCCACTTTGCACACTCTTTTGGCTTTTGATCTTTGAAGCCTGGAATAGCTTGGAGTTTACTGCCTTCTTTATACGATCTTCTTTAGCCCTTCTTTCAACCAGTTTCTGGAGCCTGAAGCTTCACATTTGGTGTATAATTTGAGTCCTATTTCACAGTTGTGTCAAAAGCATTTTTTAGTCTTTTGTGATGTTCTTCTGCTGTTTTCTCACAAGTCAGAACATCTTCAATATACATTTCAATAGATTCAGTTTCTTCAAGTAATACATAGCACTTAGTGAAAATTCTCAGAATTATATTTTAAGTCCAAGGAAGCCTGTGGAAGTACTACATCCTTCATAGTGCATTGAAAGTGGCTTGCCTGGACCTCCTCTTATCTAGGGAGATTTGTAAGAGCAAGGTGGCTACTTTTAAGTTAGTTAAAAAATTAACACGTGTCACTTCATGGATTTTTTTTAACACTATGTTTAGTTCTCAAATATAAACACAAATATTAATGGAGATTTTTGTTCAATGTTAGTAGTACATATTCAGTGGCCCTTTCTAATCTTTCTTGTCACTTGTTAACTAGATGGTCAAGTTTCTCTTGGAGTTTCTGTCTCTATTTCTGGTTTAGAGATTTCTAAATGAATGGGATGTACACATACCGTTAAGGACAGCTGATCTTCTACATTACCATTTCAGGGCTCTTTCATGACATACAGCCTCTGCATCTCATGCTGGCTGCTGCATAGTTTAAAATAAAAATTGAGTTTGGGCCAAAATGTTGGTTCCTTGTGGTTTTAAAAATTTAATCAATTTCATTTTTGCTTTCAGTTCAAGTCCACGTAGTCCCTTACTCTAGCTTCCCAATATAAGCTCTCAATTCTTCTGGACTTTCCACTTTGTATTTTGGCTTCTGATTCAGATGTTTGGAGTTCCCCTTGTATTCTGCTGTTACAAACTGACCCACAGACACTGTCCTGTTACAAAGTCCTTACAAACACCTTCAAGTTTACTTACCCCAGACCTTGGAAACAAGTGCAAATTTGAGAAGGAGCAAGACTGGGAACATCACAGGGAAACCTTGGGACTTAAGAAAAACCCAGACAAGTCATACCAGATAACCAACATATGTGCCATAAGACATACTGGTAAGTCACTGTAGAGCAAGACAACCAGTTTCACTGGTTTAGCCTCCTGCTACACACACCTCTGCTTAGCAACCAACCTCATCAGAGCTGGAGATGCCACCGGTCAGTCATGGAATGCCGATGCAACCAGTGCCCTGTGCTTGCATGTCCTAATAACATTTCGGTAGCTTTCACACATGGATCCTTGGGTCTGACATGCCTTGCCAGCCTCACAACAGAGACCAGAACTCAGATGTACTCTTTCTTTGTTGTTTATAAAGGAACTGTGCTGTTCACAGCCAGGCATGCACAAGGGCACAAACTCTTAGCAAGAGATAAGGTCAACAAGAATAGAATTTATTTGGGTAATCCCTTTGCCCAAGACTTGCTCTCCTGACACTGCCCACTGACCTGCTCTCCCTTTCTCTTCATCTGAGTTTCACAGCCTAAATGCTGTAGAGAGACCGAATAATCTACATCCCCACATATCCCTTGCTGTCTTGCTTTCTGTCTGTCTTAGGAAAGAGAAATGGGCTGTGAGTGAGAGGGTCTGGGCTTTCCAGTTCTCAACCAGTTTTCAACCAGGGATGCCAAAGTGCCCAGAGAGGAAAGTTCAGGTCTTTTTCATCTTCCCTTACTCCTTTCCCCATTAACCCAGACCTCTCTGTATGCATGGTAAGTGCTTATTGCACGTTTTGAGCTATCAGGAATGAGAACTATACAGGGTTAAAGTCTGCAGCTTCAGCTGAGGCATATTGTGTGTTGGACATATGCTGCCAGCAGTAACATTCTATAGTTCCTCTTTCCATCTTCCATACATGAGCAAATCCATTTGAGCACAGGGGAGGTACGGCAGCACGTGTGCTGGCACTCACTGAGACCTGGTGGCTTTTCCTGCCAAGTCCAAGGCAAGTACTGGGCAAACTAACAGGAGCCAAGCTGAGCTGAGCAGTGGGATCTCTGTGTAGCTGGGAATGTAGAGGCTGTTCTGAATGAAATTGCTACTGTGAGTAGGTAACTAGTTTACCATTTTTTTTTAATTGAGCACAGGTGTGTAGAAAAACATATACAAGCACATGCAAAAACACACAGAAATAACAACACAGAAAATGTTAGGTCCTCTCAAGGTCAAGGAGATATTTGCAAAATTATTTACTAAAGAATGGAATGCTCCTACGAGTGCTCAGGATGCTCATCCCCTCAAGTACTAAATAATATACATAAGCCTGAAGATTAAATCAAATATGTATTAGAAGTGCTGCTTTTGAGCATTATTTCAAATTAAATACTGAAATTCCAAAGAGAGGTTTTTTTCCTCCTAGGAGCTTGCAGTATAAATTACAAGAGCAATTATTTCAAAATGTATATAAGAAATGCATATCAATAGGTGGTATGCATAATGAAGAATATGATTTGATCAGCCTGGCTATTTGAGCATTCTTGTTTTCTGCCAAGTGGAAGAATGTGACAGTAAGCCAAACAAGAACAATGTGTGAAGAAAGGGAATTACAACATATATAGGAGATAGCTAGTGTGTTAAGTGAAATTGGAGAGGCTTATACAATTAAAATGAGAAAACATAAATAGCATGAAGGAAATAAACTCATGAATAAAGATAAAAAATAATGAATTTAAAGTTACTAAACTAGCTGCTGTTTAAATCTGTCTCAAGAGTAATGAAGATGAGGCACATAGGCATCAAAAGTATTGAAGGACATTGCCAATATAGCTGCTGAGATAAGAGAAAGAAATCAGCTGTAGAAACACACAAATAGAAAAATAATGTCATGGATGTAAACTGCCAGGCAACAAAAAGAAAGCTTCAAATTTATGTTTTGTATGTAACTGTATTACCATATAAAAATATGCTGAGGGAAATCCTTAAGGGAATATAAGATTCTGACAAGTCCATGTAAAGAGGAGGATGAGAAGAATTCTGGGTGTATTTTTATGGAAATATAAGGCTCAAAATTAAGAATTATTCATCATAAGCTTTTCATCATGCAACAGTGAACAAGTCTCAGTATTTTGAAGAGTAAAAACAATCAGTAATAATATTTCTATCCTTTTATTTTCCTCCATAAGTTTTAGATGTTGGATCTCAGATGCACTCTTAGTTTCAAAGACTTTTTTTTTGAACCAAGAAAAAGGAAATAATTTTTTTTTCAACTTGGGAAAATAAATAAGGTTACTCTTTATCCCAGACATTTGTGGGATGTCATTTTGTAATGCCAGATCAGCAGTGGCTGTTTCAAATGTGTGGCCCAAAGGAGCTGCCATTAAAAAGTTGAATAATTAGGGCTTTAGTAACACACTGAGGAGAAGTTGGTGTCCTGTCTTTCTGAGCTGCAAAACTGATGAATCTGTAGGTCCAGTCTAAGAGCTGAAAGCACTTTGTACTATGAAGATGCAAAGCTAAAATGGATTTCAAATGACTTTATCCTGTTAGTGCAGTACAGAGCAGCAGGTATATCTTGCATGAATATGTTCTGCTGTTTGTGAATATGTTTTCTGGGAAATTAACTTGATTAAACTGTGGAATAAAACACTGTGGTTTCTCCTAGCCTCAGTGTTGTCTCTGCACTTAGCTTACTAAGTATACTTTTCTGTCCTCGGTGGGAGGAAAAGAGTGGCCTTTTTTTTTGGTGACTTACGGGTTATTTTGTATTTCTATTTACTTCTGAAAGGCACACATCAATATAAGAATCTTCATTTCCATTTAACATAAAATAACTGTTTTGCTCTTATGATTTCAAAGAAAGCCTTGACGAATGAAATATGTAAGTTATGAAGACTCTAAAAAGTCTCTGAAAATATTGTGTGTTGTAATATATCTTAATGTGTAAACATGTTTTGCAACTTGACAGTCCGCGCTTGTCAAATATTTGGGTTATTGGTAATATAAAAATCACAGGGACAATCTGCTAGAATAAGATTTGAAGGGACAACAATAAGCACTTCAATAGTGCAGCACTTCTAAGCATGAAGCATCGTGTCTTTCAGTACTGTGCACTAGCGTAGACACAGAAGAAGTTACTATTTACAGTAGGTAGCTTTTCTCACCTCAGTTTCTGAGGCACTAAAAAGGAGTAATTTTTCCTGCTTTTAGTTTTATTTTTAATAAATAAGAAAACTGAAAGCTCTTTGCAAAGCAGCTAATGACCACCGTGGACTAATGGTTGGTTTATATTATTGAGATGGTGAGTAGTAAAGGTGGTGTCAGAGAGGAGAAAGGAGCAGCAGTACCTATTTCCATTATTGTTGAATGAGCTCATTGGCTTTAAATGAGCTTTCATTTCCATACAACAACAAAAAATCCCAAAACACAAACAATCAAGTCTGGAATTTCATTAAGAAAAAGAAAAGAGAGAAACAAATTTATCCCTATTGGGCTTCTTTATTTTTATTTTTATTTTCTTTTAAGATATAAATGATTTCTATAGAGAAGACTGTCAAATTAACACTGGGAGGTGTTTCTCTAAGGATTTCCTGAATATAGCATTTTAAAAGGTTATCTTATTAAACCAATTCCCATCAGACACTTCTCTGTCAAGCCCTCCCTGAAAAATAATGCTTGCTATTTCTGGCCATTGATTAGACAGGCACATAACAAAGGCCTCTCCTCTCTTTGGATATTAGAAAACTAAGTCCTAAGCTGCAATTCAGTGATGTCTGTGGATTTTGAATCCTGAGGTAGAGACTTGCCCACCAAAGTAATAAAAAATGAGCTAGTAAATATTACTTTCATTGTCTGCTAATCACATTACATTTTCCCCCAATAATCCTTTCTTACCTTCCTGTTTTCTTGGCTGGCAGAATCACACAGAACACATGTATAATATATATACATGACTATAATATGACAGAAGGCTGTCTTTTTTTGGGTGTGATATTTTAGTTCCATCATCATGACATGGTTCCAGTTTCCTTCTTATTCTCTGTGCAAAAATATAGTTTTCAAATCATAGAGTTCCCAGTGAAAGTGCTATGATTTTCTAGTACTTAAATTTCAGGCAGTTCAAGCATGTCCTTGACCAATACTGGATCAAGTTCTAATTTTGTTGAACAGATGTATTGACTTTTTAAAAATTATTATTCAGAACACAAACATGCATTTATATTATATTGGAGTTCACATCTTGTAGCGCAGTTAAACTTGATGTTAATGCAGCAAAAGAAATAAATAAGCTTGTAGTGATTTCATGCTTTGTACTGGTTCAGTCTTCCAGGGGAATTTTTGACAATATTTCCTAAATATTGTCAAACGGGTATGGGGTTAAATATTTTTCCTTTCTTAAATCTAGAAATGGGATTGTTTTATATATATATAATTAACTATGAGATAGATGATGAACTATTTATATTTCAAATATCATTGACTGTCCGTAGTAATTTACTACTTTCTGTCCCTTTCCCCCTTCTCCATTAGTTATAATATCACTCAGAAAATTATGGTATTAGCAATGTATTTATATATTTACACACGCTTCTTATTTAGAAACTCCCAAAATATCTTCATATTCATGTACTTTCTCAAGAGTTGTGTGCTCTGCCTGCCTTGGACCTTCTGAAGTTGTGGTGATCCATGATGAGCGTGACCTTGATATTATCCTCATATGCCTTCCTTTGTTTAACTGATCAATATTTATGAATGCTGATCAGTCTCATTTATTTTCTTTCGCATCCCTTGGACAAGTAAGTGTTACCAGACCACAGTTAGAAAATTCAGAATCAGTCCTATGATATTCACTAGGGATAGGTTGTTTGCTCCATGTAGAATAGCTAGTCCATCAAGGCTCAGCTACTTTAAGACGTTCTCCATGTCCACTCCTTTTGCCTGGGTACATTAAACTTACCCATACTTTAGTTCTCAGTGGGGTGGGAAATAAGGAGTTTTAATGAATTGGGAATCAATTAGAGAGGAAGGTAGAGGACTGAGAACAGGTGGCCACCAGTAGAAGTTAAGAGGCACCCTGGAAAACTCAAACAATTTTCCTCTCTAAGACAGCAGGAAGCAGCTTAAAGCACTGTGTTGGCTTTTAATGACATCCCAGGTTTCTCCCGAGGTAGTACCAACTGTGCAACCTTCCTTTACTTAGACCTCACCAGTCATAATACACAAAATCCATAGAGATGTTTTTCTGGCTCCGTCCTTTCCATTAATCTTTCTTCCTTCATCTCTTCTATATTTTTGTGAGCAACAGTCCCTGTACCCAAACTATTCAAAGATTCAGACTGCTGTTCTTACATTTGCCCTACAACAGTATTTTTATTGAAAAAGCTATTTACCTTTCTTTGTTTCACTGTTCTGTTTTGCTTGGGTTTTTTGGTTTTGTTTTGTGGTTTTGTTGTTGTTGTTTTGGGGTTTTTTTGTTATTTTGTTGTTTGG
Source organism: Scolopax minor (assembly GCA_028566535.1). Classification (NCBI taxonomy): domain Eukaryota; kingdom Metazoa; phylum Chordata; class Aves; order Charadriiformes; family Scolopacidae; genus Scolopax; species Scolopax minor. The sequence continues at coordinate 53,218,137 of JAOXNG010000021.1, forward strand.
TTTTCTTGTTTGATTGATTTTTGCCTATTATTATTAATTATTTTTTTTAAATATGCCTGTGACTTACCTTGAGGTCTGTAGTTTTTTTGGTTTTCAATGTATGAATACAAAAAGGTATTTTTTATTTTTAATGATTCTTCAGAAATAACTGTTTTTTCCAGTTCTCACATATAAACCCAGATTTAAAAATTTGCTCTCATATTTTGTTGATAGAGGCAGACTAGATTTTAGTTTCTTTGAGATGGATTCTTAACCTTTCAGATATTGCTCAGCCCTAGAGTAAAGAGAAATAACAACACTGGGGACTTGTCAGCTTCTCCATGGCTTTGAATTTCCTTTTCTTTCTGAGCATCAGGAAATGGCAATTGGTCCATTTTATTGTCATGAGGGTTATTCTGTCTTCTGCCTGCACATGTGTTGCACGCCTTTGCAATGACAATGGCAATTATATTTGTGGAACAGAAACATTAAGAAAGCAATGTTTCCTGTGTCTGTGTAAGAGATTTAAAAAATCACTCCAAAAAGCTGAAAACAGAAGGGACGCTTCTGCTGTGGCATCAGCCACCTCTTCAATTAATGCCATCACATGCTTTGCCAAGTGAACTTACCTCTTTGCTGATCCTGGCCACAACCTCTGGGTCTCCCCAGCTCACCTGGCTTGGGCACAGTTGGACCGAGCCCAGGCTGGTGAGGCTCTGTCCTGCCCTGCACTGGCGTATCCTCAGCTCCCCACTCCCCAGCCCTCAGGTAGCAGCTGGCTCATGCAGGACCCTGAAAGTAGGATTTTAGTTGATGCTGTTTGGCTTTTATTCTTCCACCTCTCCTTGCCCATAAACGCAACAGTTTTACTCAAGGGAAGTTTCTGCACAGTGCTTTTCAGATTTTCTTTGTATATCTCCTGCTACTGTGTGAAACAAAGGGACAGTTATCTATTTTATGTGAGTCCATACCCATTCCTCTTCTCTGGCTGGATTCATGAATGGAAAAGGAAAAATATTTCTCTCTCACTGTGTCATGTAAAAGGAAAGGCTGCTTACACGCTCTTTCCCAATTGTGCCCTTGGGCAAAAGCCAGACAAACTCAGGTTCTATTTTAATAAAGCTTACTTCAGTTTTCTATTATGAAGTTGTGTCATCATCACTAATTAATCAAATTTGATCCTGGGAACACTTTGGTTTGGGGGTAAATAGATTAATAAAGTATAAAAGAAGATTTGGCTTCCTAAATCAAAGTGTAAAGCTTAAGCTATAGTAGCAGATTTATTGTCTCCCTAGTTACATGAGTCGTACTTTCTCTAATGACTCGAAAAAGGAGAAATGAATGAGCCAAATTACTTGAGGGGAGATTGCATGGGCCATACAGCTTTCTGAGTTCTAAGATCTCCAGGGGTCCCTTCCAACCTTAATTATTCCATGACTGCATAAGCAAAGCGGAAAAGCGTAACCTCTACGTCAGAAGCAAAGCCCCCATCCTTTCTTGGGAAGGTTAAGTATTAAGAGAAGTTTTCATCAGGAAGATGTCT
>JAOXNG010000021.1:53223009-53235312 GCA_028566535.1 Scolopax minor
CCTTGTTATGCCTACATCAACACCTGAAGGAGCAAAAATACTTGCCTAGTACCCCCCTTTTTTTTTTTTTTTTTTTTTTTTCAGCTGGCAAGATTTAATGAATTTGATTCTTGTGGTCTTTAGGAGATCTGTCAGTGCTCAGCAAGCCTCAGGTCATAGCATGACAGTCTACAGCCTTTTAGCCTGTTCTTGGCAGCAGTGAGCTACAGGCTTGTCTGTAGCCATGGGACTAGATTGGCAGGATTTGTCACACAAATAAAAGTAAAACTATGCTTTTTAAGAATTCATGGTTTGGCAAATGAGGAAAGCTCCCCCACCTTTCAACACAAGTATATATTACTGATGAATTAACAGAGTGAATGAGTGCAAAACTGCCTTCTTTTCTCGTGTTTGGAATAACGCTCATTAACAGTAACAATCAGCACCTTTAAACTGACATTGGTGACCACTGGGATTGACTGATCATGCATGAGCCTAAAGAGGAAAGTCACTTTGCCATTTGCTGACTTATGAATGTAAGACAGTTTCAATTTTCTTTATATGGCATCTTCTGTTTGAGTCATGTGTTACGCAGACACTGAATATCTTTAGTAGAGCTCCTTATTGCTAGAGAATAGGTCCATCCTCCTTCCCAATAAGCTAATTTTTCTTTCCAGCATGTCAGGCTAGTGAAATAAAGAATTCATTCGAAAACCTGCTCCCAGAAGAGAGTAAATAAATAGCTTCAGTACCGTTTGCAAATTACTTCGGGCCTGATTCTGCCACCTGTGCTCATATTAAGTAGCAACACTGATTTTTCTTTTCAGTGGAGCTGCCTGTGAAATTATTCCACCTGCCACACTGGTACTTTCCGGGTTGGCCTTTACGCTGAGCTCTGGGTTTCGGTCCGTTCTGCCAGGAAAGCAGGCAGGAGGCCGTCACAGCCATGCACCTCCTGCACCCAGGCAGCAGAACCCATCCAGTGGGACGCTGTCAGAAAAGACCTTCATAAAAAGAGAAAATTAAATTTGCAGGCTTCCAGATCTGACAGTCTCTGGAAATCCAGGGCACTGGCATTTGTCAGAATCGAATAACAAATTATTTAAACTCCATTTATCACTATTTAAAGGTTTATAGCATTTTTAAATGCCTCTAAATAAGCAAGGTCTGATCACCACACAGAAAGATGGTTTTGCAAAAAGCACTTTCCAAATAAAATGTCCAGCCTTTTATATATATAATCCAACATATAATAATTATCCTCCAAAATAAGGATATTGACATATATAACAAAATGGCATGGTGCTTTATTGAATGTTGAATTCTTTGAATGTCCTCATGTTTAAATCTATTAGAAGTTTAACATAACATCAGGCCAGCTGGCAGCCTTGAGAGCAATGGTAAGAAGGCATTCAGAAAGGTGCTCTGCGGGGATGTATATTGATGTGACAAGGAAAGTACATTGACATAGGCTTTCGTTTTGTGGAAAGGAGAGAAAGCCTAGAATATAGACTCTGATCCTTTTGTGTGACAATTACGGTCGCCTGGAGCCCTGCTACCCTACGTGACTGGGGTATCTGCAGGGAATCTCTGTGAAGCTTGGAAGTTTGAAACTAACGTTTCCAAGTTACAAAGATATAGCTACATGTAACATTGTTTTCAAACTGGATGAAAATATCTGCTAGCATAGGAACAGAACCTGTCCAAGGAAAAACAAAAGATGAAAAATATTTTAATATGATTGATTTATTTGGTTTTATAATGACAAGAATATCTGATGTAGGCAGAAGGATTATTGTAAAAATAATTGATTTAGCATTTGTAATGGGCTTTTTACTCTTAATTTCTTTCATGTATTTTATGACTTGGCCAATGCAGAATAAAAACGTCTCATCGTGAATGCAGACTTCTTAAGAACCTTGGCTAGTGAAAAGGGAGTTGGCAAAGCTTCCCACAATGCAGCACTTCAGACAAAGGAGTCTAAATCAGTTGTCTTCTACAGCTTTGGTCCATCAGGTGAAGCCTTATAAGGGTGCAGGGATCAAATTGCCAGCAGTGTCCACGGCTGATAAACGTATTTCATTTTGTTTACCTGTGAAAGGATGCTTCCTCCTATAATAATCACAGGGCAAGTAGTCTTCATAAACAACAGTATGTTTTCTTTCAGTGTGTTTGCTTATTTGGAAAAAGCATCTGGAATAGTAATGCTCTGAGTGCTGTGCAGAGCAGAGCTGCTGCTGCATAGTTTAAGAGTTAAGTCCTGAGGAGATGAAAATAGAAAGCCTGATTGCTGGTTGTCTCATCAGCCCTTGTGAAAAGCAGCTGACAGTGTTCGTGTTTGGAAGAGGAGAGGAAATTGGAAATCCATTACATTTCTCCTGGTATTTCAGTCACAGGAATATATGTGACCGCAGTTCAGAAAGTACAGAGAGGCTAAGATGCTGAAGCCACAATTCAGAAATATCTGTTGTCACACATTAGCAGAATAGTAAAGTGGTTGAGAAAAAATATCTTTGTTTCTTCAAAGTCGCTCTGGGAAGTGAGACTTCTGAAGCCAGGTGGGGTAGCTCTGGGCTTTTTCCCTTTCTGCTGTTTGTGACTGAATGCTGAAATTTGGATCTGGCATCATGAATGTCAGGAACCGGACTGGGATTTGGACTGAGAGTAGCTTGCAGAATACAGTGACCACTTTGAGATTGTGATAAACAACACAAAACAAACCGTAACAAAAACAGTTGGTTCTTTCTCTCCTAAGAGTGAACACAGTGATTGCTGGTTTGACACCCTCATGCTTGTCCCTCCGTCACTGTTTCTGTCTTCATGTTTTAAACCCCCTCACGGGGCTTCAGATCAACTATTGCACAAAATGCTGGCACATTTCAAGGCCAGAAAGTCACATAAACTTACAATGGACACTCATCAGGGAAGGCAGTTTGGGTGATGGATATTGAATGGATCCTGAAGTCTGCAGTAAAGGCACACAGAAAGATGGTTAGTAGGTAGAAAGTACTTGATTCTGACAACAAAAGAATAGTATGTGCTGCCTTTTTTAATGAGATTTCATTTTTCTGTTGAATCAGCTACTGGTCTTTTGATTCTGTCACTAACATGCACACTGTTATCTGGCCCCAGTATTGTGCTGTTGCATAGCATTAGAAATTTCATTGTCTTCTGGAACACTATCCATTTATTCCATTTATTCATATGGCACTAAGGATGCACAGACTGCTTTTTTCCTTTTTTTTTTTTTTTTTTTTTATATATATACAAAGTACAAAAGAGAATATAGGAAGAGATTATAACAAGATCTTAGGTTTCTGATAATCCTCCCACGACTGCTGGTATGGCTGAATGGCCCCCCTTAGGGCACCTTTCAGCACAGCCAGCCTGCAGCCACCAGGATGGTGGGGGTTCCCTAAGAGACCAGAGAACTCCTTTTTGCCTCCTTGACTTTGCTGAAAGTAGAGCAAAGCTTCCATATGAACTTCAACACATATGAACTTTTTTCTCTGATTCCAGTGCTTTTTCTTCACATTTCACTGAACACAAAAGTGATCAGACAGATTTAACAATTTGAGGAAGCAGAAGAGAGAACAAAAAACATGTGGGGCCAGAAAGAGACAAAGAAACATTAGGTGACAATCTGTGTTCCAATTTAGGGGAACTTTTCCATCAGCTGTCCCCAGAGAACTTGAAATACGCTGTCTCTTGCCTTTGCAGAATGTCTCTGCTTTGCCTTCAGAGTGAATGTGGCGATTTTCCAAGCCAAACTTACAGGGGAGAGGAAATAAATCACTCTAATGTTTGGCTGGTAGGAATCCAAGCAGTAGAGAAACTACCTCCTTTCTAGAAAGTCTTGTAAAAAATAGCCCGATTTACTTAATGTTTTCGACTCACTAGTGTTTCTGCTTGAGTCTACAGTTTGCAAGCCATAAACATTGTGACAAATAATGAAGTAATCATGCAATTAGGACTCAATTAATTATGCTGTAATAGTGACCTCTTGCTTGTTCTTCCTCCACAGATGAAGAAATTAATATTGTGTATTTTCTCCCCTCCAGTAATAGTTTATGTCTTGAATTATATGAAATACAGAAAACTTGTTCTTCTGTTCATGACTGTGATTGTTCATGAGGCAGTCAGGGCACACAGTACATTTCACTGGTTGCCTTCAGCACACGTACAAGTGAGGAGTGGTGGGATGTCAGAGAGGATGAGCTGTGGCTTTTTTCCCTCTACAAAACTCAAGGCAGTCCAGTGGAGCAGGGAGCAGGGGTGAACAATGTGTGGCTTTTGAACTATGTGTGCTCCTTTGGCAATTCAAGAGCAGCTGTCAGGCCAAGGCTGTGACACGGGGTTATCATTCAGGTGATACAGGTACAGGGGCAGGACCTGAGTGATCCATATCACCGCCTGTGGGAAAGTGACTCAGTAGATGCTGCCAGGTGCAGCCTGGTAGATAGAATCACTTTGGGATACTGCACCATGCCCACCCCAGTTCCATAGTGGGACTCTTCAGCAATTGCTGTTTCCCTCCTGTGATTTACTCCCTGCGCCTCCCACTGCTCTCCTCTCCCATACCACATGTGAGATACAACATGCATACACCCGTGTCTCATGATGCCTGGCTATATGAAGACATTGGTCAGTGGTTTGTAAGCTCAGAAATATTGGGCAGTTCTACAGTTCCCCTTTGGCAAAAGGGGAAGCAAAGGAGAAATCCTGTCTCGAAGGTGGCCATGTAATACATCTGTGTACAGCTTTCTGGGTCCCTGGGCCTAGGTTGAAAGAAATTTCTTGATCATTGAGCTGCCAGATATCCCATGTCTAAAATAACTTCCTGTAATAGAGGCTTGGGTCATGTGTCCTCTATGGAAAACATTCAGTACATAGGTTTTCCTAGATTTCCATGCAGACTTGCCATTTCTTTCCAGGTGACTACAGCACAGATGCAGCAGTTTAAAATGAGTACCAGCTAAAGTAAGCAGCTGTTCCGTCTGGTGGCTGGAGACCAAAGACTCACACACAGTCACTTTACACCCATTTTACTAGGACTGTGACAGAGCTTGCTACTTTAGATCTTGTCTGTTTTCCATTGTGGAGTCCCAGGCACATCTATGCTGACTGTCTCACGAATGCATTCAGTTGGTATGGTCCACACCACAACTCTCTTCTCAAGGCTGTGTGTAAGAGGCTTCTAACAAGGAACTTCTTTCAGTCTGTCTGGAGCTCAGGACACAAGGCTCTTCTGGGTGAAACAGAGACTTCCCTCTCAGGGCTCAATCACATTTTTCCTCTTGAGTTCTTTGCTTCTGGAAGTGCTTTATCTGTCTGCTTTTCACTGCAGCAGTCCTGCTGATTTGATTTTGAGTGGATAGAGCTAGATCTGAGGTGCCAGAATAATCTATTTCTCTCATGACATGCCCAGCATATTAAAATGAAGCAATGGCCAACTTACTTATATTTGCACTTAAATTATGCCACAGTGGCACCGTTCTTAGGGGCCCCTAATAAGAAATGGAGAATGACAGTAAATCAATGGACTTCTTGTTAGAAGTAAACTAAAACTCATATGATAAGTCCAATGGACTTCATTCAAACCTGTTAAAAAAGACTTTCTGTAAAATAATGTTGTCAAGAAAGAGTTTTATCTTCATGTACTTCTTACATGAATAAACAGAGAGGTAAAAGAGAACCCTATTCTTTGTTAAAAAAAAATTAAAAAAAGAAAAAAAAGGTATTATCATAAATCCCATGCAGTGCGAGAATTATGTGGGGTTTTTTTCAGTTTGGTCAACTTTATTGAGTTCTCTTTTTCCATTCTCTTCCAACACAGTGAATTTCTCACTTTCTGTTTGATTTGAATTACTATTCTAGCTGTAAGACCGATCCATGCTGAGATCTCTTCTGCAAAACAGCCAGGATCCTGGCTCAGTTCCCTTTCCATCGATATTAATTCTTTCAGTTTCCACCCCTTACAAGACAGCCTAAATAAGGCAGAATATTTCCAGTCATAAAGATATCACACCAGAAGCTATGCCCAAAAGCCCTTTCCAGAGGGACAAGTATAAATCCTCAATCCTAGATGACTTAATGAGGACTCTGCATGAAATCAGACTGCTCATTACAAGTTTCCATCATTGTGTTTCCTTTCTTCCCTCTCCGCCTGAATTTTAGACGTACCTTTAGATTCCTCCTTAATTGCTTGCTTCTGAGAGTGCTGGCCTGCCTCTGGCTGGTGTCTTTCTCAAAACAAGCTTCCTGTCTTTGTGTAATAAATTGTCTTTTTGCCTCTTTTCAGTGACGGTTGGGCAGACAGAGATGAAGTAATTGAAGGTTACGAACCTGAAGCAAATGGAGGCATCACTATCAAACTGCAGTCTCCAGAGGTCCTGTCATTTGATGACTACTATCTGAAGCTACGTCTGGACACCAACACCCGCAACCCCTGGTTTCCTGAGTTCTGGCAGCACAGATTTCAGTGCCGGATCCCAGGGCACCCACTAGAGAATCCCAACTTCCAGAAGAACTGCACAGGTAACCTGTCAACTATTTTCATGTTTGAATCCACTCTCTGGCAAAATATTGTCTTTGTATTTTTTTTATTTTATTAAAAAAAAAAAGTATAAATCACTGGTGAAAAGTGACAACCCCAAATTGAACAGATATAAATCCCAACTCTGGTGGGACTATGTCTGGCATTGGTTGCACAGCCTCCTCTCAATTTAGTTCTGCTCTGTCATAGAGTGACTTGTTCCCTTTTTGTGCTTTAGGGCTATGTTGAGGCTGACAAGAGTGATCAAGTTTGTAATATGGCTTGTAAAAAATAACTAACCGTTAAATTGAAAAAAAATTAGGAACAAATTTAAACTTCTTTTCTCCAAACCAGTTTTTCTGATCAGCTGAATAATTAGAAATTTCACAGAAAGTATTGTAGCAGAAAACAAATTTTAAGGAAAACTAGTAAGTCATAAAATTAGCCAGTCATCTGCTTCACCCTTTCTTTTCTTCACACATTAGAACATTCATAGTTTGTTTCCAATCTGTAGCACTCATATAAAAACATGTCATCTTACAGGTAGAAGTAATTCTTGCCTCATAGCAAGAGAATTGTATCTTCCAAAACCAAGAAAGGTTTTCTCTTCCATGGCAGAATCTGAGAAAATATACTAAAATGTTTCAGTAAGATTAAATTTATTAGTAAATTGAATGATAAGTGATCACTTTTCTGGAAAATACTTGCTGAATAATTTTTGCAAATATTTTGTTTGTAGTTTGTTTCATGTCTAGTCAAAAAGGCATATTCTGATAGTAAGGAAATGACTCTGTTAGAAACAAAATGAAGTCTGGCTTCCATGGATCTGGATCCTGTTCTTTATGTCTTCATCCCCATTATCCAATAGCAGTAATTTAGTTGGTCTTCATGTGATCCCTGAGCTGAATTCCTGTAGTGTTTCTAGTTTTTCCTTTCTCCATGAACAACGCTTAAAACACCTTCCACGTTACCTTTTGTTTCCCCCCAGTTCTCTTATTAGCAGTTGAGACATATCACCAAATATTGTCAATGACTTAAAACTGGTCTGATGTGCTGACTGGAAGATGGGTTGGCCCATCTGGGTGCTGAGGGCCTAATGGTGAGCCAGACAGGTTAAATAAATTTTGAGATTATACTGATATTTTTCTTCAAAGGAGCCATTATCTTTGGACTCTAACAAATCGCTCATTTCTTATATATGTATATTTCATTGGTTTTGAGACTACTTCATCTCAGACAAATGAGTTAATGTAGGCCAACAAAAGCAGAAATTGTGAAGGAGATGTTGAATGATGGATGCACAGTGCAAATGCATAGTCCTCTTTCTTAAGAAAAGAAGTTCAAAATGGCATTGTTTTGTTCATTCCATTCACATAAATAAATTTCATGTTGATACTCTATAAAAAGGTCTTGTTTCTGAGGAATCTCAGCAGCTGCTTTAAACATGGGTAGTTTGTTTTCCAGACTCTGTTTGGTTATGAAACAAAAAAACTTTAGTCTGAACCAGCACAGTCATTCTTCATCTGCCGCATCAAAGGCAAATACCAGGTGGTGAGTTCAAAATGGTCACAATCAGCTACTTTGCACAAAATGTGTAGATGATTTTTCTGCTAATTGTTTCTGGAGACTCTAAAATTGTAGTTAAGAAAAAAATGAGTTAAAAAAATTCATGGAAGAAAGCCCATAAGGGCTGGTTTATTGGAAAAAAGCACCCTACCCCAAAGTTGCTCAGGGCATCCCTGGAGAGCATGCTGAAGAGGTACCATTATGTGCCTGCCTTGGTGTTCTGTGCTTCTCAGGGTGTCAGGAATCAGAGGCAGGAACCCCTACATTCTGATAGTACTAATGAAACACAGAAATACTTGTCTATATTGGTAGACTCTGATAATTAATAGTCACAATGCAAAAATCTTTCCCTCCTCTGAAAAGCTCTAAGTTTTTGCATGAAGCCTCAATATCTGTGATGCTTTTTAGGCTTTGGTGATGCACCATTGATAATGCTCAGGCTTATCACACACAACTGAGAGGTTCATAAATGTCTCAAATCACCAAAAGGGGAAGCATCACGAGGAATCTATTCCTAATAATGACATACCTACAGAATCAAGCAAGCACGTCTGGGGGCAATAGAACATTGTATTTCTTTAACTGCACAGAGCTAACTGGTGACTGTGTGGCATAACCATAGCTTTCTGCACCTGTATCTTTATCTGACCTTTCTGCACTTAAGTTAAGGATTTCACTTCAAAAGCTAACAGCTTCAAAACTTGCTGGTGAAGACTTTCTCTAAGGAGATCTAGTACAACAGTGCCAAGAAACTGTCTTCTTCCGCTTTTCAGGTTTGGAGACAGGCCTCTTCACAATCTCTCTGTAAAAAAGTAGGTCTGAATTGCCTCTTCCCTCCTTCACAAAGTATCTGCATGCACAAATTTGAAGGAGGGAATCCATGCAGCTCAATAAGTAGTTAGCACTAATATTTGAAATCTATTATAAAAGCACCAATAGACAAAATTCTGACTTATTTGTAGTACTATAAATTTAAGTATTTCTGCTACCACTGCATCACCCCAGAAAAACTATTGGCATTCAATACCAGAACAAAGTGCCTTAACTCCATTATATCTAAGAACTTTCACTCTTATCTCACAATATTCCATCAATATTCCTGTAACTAAGAACAAAGGACCCTGAATTACGGAATAAGCTGAGTCCCCTGTGGTCCCACAAGGCCATGCATATCATTTACATGTGTTGTGACTGTGTCCTGATCCGTTCTGTATTCCAGAAGGGTACTGCTAGTCCTCTCTGAGAACAAAGCACAGCCATACTGTTGCATAGACAGAAACTGATTCAAAGGCAGTAGAATGCTTGAGTTTATCTTCCACGTTTGAGAATTTAACAACTTGGGAAGCTAATGAGAAAGAAAGCCAAGGACAAAGATATGTGTGATATTTAGGGAGAACAGTGTATTTGTATTTACTAAGCAGTGAGTTGCCTAGAAGCAACTAGAAACAAACAAAAAAAAACCCAAACAGAAAAGGCAGTGCTCTTCTCCAATGACCTTACTGAAAAAGATTCAAAATCCTTGGATTTATTCATTTTGAAAGGGAGATTAATTACAAAGTTTGTATTTGAGAATCTTCAATTACTGCCTGCCCAGTATAATTTGCTCATATAGAACCTAATCACTTTACTGAGTGATTTATTCAGAATTGCCACTGGGATGTGAAGTTCAATTTTTAGCATTCATGTACAGGGAAGGACTTCTCAAGCAATTACAGCTGCTGTGTTTGCAATTTCTCACACCCTGCTACTGTTGAGTCAGCACTAGCCTGGGATTGCAGGCTCTCTACGAAGCAAGGGAAAGCCAGTTCCTAGAAATCCCCCTACTCTGATGACAGGATTTACTGCTTGAATTCCTTCATTCAGTGCCTGAGAAAACTGATTTTGTCCTTCAGGGATTCCCTTGTTACACTGAGCTCTGGATGTACATGCATTATTTTGGGAAAAAAAGTCTTTCTGATCTAAGCAGTACTGGACAGAAACAAGTCCAAGTGTGTTCTACTCTGTGAAGTCTGTGGGATGCCTAGCAATAGGCCACATTTTCAGAATAGCTTATCTGGATGTACTAGAAATATATGGTAGTAGCATGGATTCTTGGGAAGAGAAGACAATAATTGACAGTTTTGCAGTGACTGCTCTTTTGGATCATCCCTTTCAAGAATTAAACAACTTGCTTTTCCCACTTGGGTGGCAGCCAAAGGAGTGGGAGATACTTTTGACTCATTCTTTGCTAATGGTGTAGCCAAATGCCTCTCATAAGGGAACACCTTTCTCCCTCTCTCTTTCTTTCTCTATCCCTCTCTGCTATAGGAGATACTCTTCCTCAACACAGTAGGATTCAAGTCTAGAAATTTTCTTACATGTGGATGTATTGGATCTGGCTGGGATGGAGTTAACTTTCCCCACATAGTGCTGCACTTTGTATTAACTAGAAAAGTCTTGAAAAGACACCAGTGTTTTGGCCACTGCTGAGCAGTGCTTGCACAGCACGGAGGCAGTCTCTCCAACCCCACATTCCCACACCCCCCCTGTAAAGGCCTGTAGGCTGGGAGTTGGCAAGAGCTTGGCAGGGGACATCAACAGGACAGCTAATCTAAACTGACCAAAGTTTCCCTACCATATGATGCTTGGCAATAATAGCTAAGAGAGAGGAAGAGAGAAGGAGGGCATTCTTTATTAAGGCTTTTGTCTACCAAAGCAATCGCTACATACCAAGGCCCTACTTCCCAGGAAGTGGCTGGACATCTCTCACTGTTGGAGGTAGAAAGAAAACCTTTTTGTTCTCCTTTGCTTCTGTGTATGGCCTTTGTTCTTCTTTATTAAATGGCCTTTCTCTTGACCCATGAGTTTTAAATTTTATTTTCCTACGGAAGAGGGGGGAATGAGGGAGTAGCTTGGTGGGCACCTGCCAGCCAGCCAAGGTCAACCCACCACAGTAGAGAAGAGATATTTATATATGACCATTCTCCTATAGTTTCCTTGATATCTAGCTGCCCAAACCCACTTCCAGTACAGAGTTCTTCTTCTTAAACTGTCCATGCCATGAAAATACTTCCAATGTTTTCCTTGTAGTACCTACATTCTTTAGAAAATAAAGCAAGTGCTACAGCTCTGCACAGACCCCTGACTCATTGTGAAGTTCAGTTCATACCCTTCAGATGAAAAGTCAGAACAGAGCAGACCATTTTAACAGAAAAAAAAGATGTTTCTGAATTTGAGATACTAAGAAGTTACCTAAGGATGGATTTGACACTAAGTTCCCTTAGCAGACAACCTCAGGCACTGCCCCAAGCAAGTCATAACTTGTCTCAGTTCATCAAACAACTCAACCTTTTCCACATTTCGAAAATCATATGGATATCGTATGCTGAGAGCAAGATTAGGAGATAAACTCTGTTTTCATGCAAGAGTTCAGATATCCTTCCAACAAATCCATGGGATATTTTCTCCTTCCTGGTCTGACAGAAATAGCCTAAAAGGAACTGTTTTTCTCCCACAATACAACACTGATAAATATTTCTCCGCTGGACTTGGTGAGCCCGCATAGGCCAAAATTAAATGCAAGTCACACTCACACAGAAATGGTGTAGAACTCAGTGCAGTGGTCTTACTGCTCTTTTACAGAATGCCTTATTCACCTCCTGATGGATAATACAAGGGCTGTAGTTTATGTACACCGGGTGGGATGAGACTCCTCTGCACCACAAGAGACAGTTATGAAATTGGTTATGGAACTGATGCAAACATCAGATTATGCTCACAGCAGTTCATCTGCTGGGACAACAAAATACATTGGCAAGCAATCAGCACAGACATTTTTTCAACAGAGCAAAGCAGAAAAAAAGTGGGCAATTCATGATTCATTCATCAGTTCAATTGATCTTTAAGGACAGGGATTATTTGTCAGTGAATATATTTGTGGCAGACAAGAACAAGTAATGGAGGGGGGTTTTGTTCCAAAGGAGGTCACAGTTCAGGTTCCCTGTAGGATGCTTACTCATACCTTGGTCATACCATAAAGACTGCTTTATCTGCTAGTTCCTGTCTCAGTCCAAGAGAACTGCAACCAACCAGTCTGAGTGTAGCCAGAGTCACAGAATCACAGAATTAGTCACTGTGGAAGGTAGATCAGTAAGACTGTGGTCCAACCCCCTGCTCAAAGGAGGGCAAGCTATGCATTCAGACCAGGTTACTCTGGGTTTTATTCACTGGGGCCTTGAAAATCT